>JAFMSR010000016.1:5848947-6101447 GCA_022818135.1 Saxidomus purpurata
AATGACGTAACCAATCAACATAAGTGCGTTAGAATATGAACATACCTTATCTTTGATCTCATCGTCTAAATACGAGTATCCTATTGTACTTCAGTAATCTGTAATATTTGCGCGAGAAAATGTTGTAAACATGTAAATGTGTTAAATACTTTTCATATTTGGTATATCATTATGTTGAAATTGTTTAATTTCCAACTCTGTAGTAAACTTTTGTTGAACATTTTGTGTATTCCATGTTCATTTTTTTTTTAGAAGCTTCTTGCTCTATATTCAACAAAATTTGTGTACTGAACGTTCGTTATTCCATATACATCTGCCGTAATAATTATGTTAAAATTCCATAATCGTTGTTGTGCATGTTGTGTAATTTACGTTTAGAATTGATCATTTTTGCCAAATGTGGAACAATTGTGTTTAAAATACCTTACGTTCTATTGATGGTATATTGGGCTTTCCTTTTTCATTGAAAAATGTCAGTTTATATGGTTGGTTACATTTATGGTACTTTCTTCATCTTTTAAACAGAAATAATTATGTTATTCAAACAAGGCTATAATCCGTCCAGGACTTTCCGTCAGATTTGAAATATTAGTTGAACTTCCAGTTTTCGAATGTCTTTCATTTTATGTCAAATGTTCCAATACAAGCAAGGTTTATGTTGATGAAATGTATTGCTTGAATGTGATATGTCTCAAATGTGTATTGTTACATGTACAATAAAGAATCTTAGTAACTTTAATAAAGTGTCCCAGTTTCTTTCAACTTTAAAAGTTCATACTAAAGGGAACAAGAAACACATGGTATAAACTAATTATTTATTTTTGGCAAAACCTGGCTAGATACACCAAGACTAGATGAACTAAATATTATGCAAGATTGCAAGACTAAATGCATGACTAGACATATTAAAACAACATAATTATGACATAATACTGTTCTGGTGTAGTCGAGCCAGCCTGCTTCCATTTTTCTTAGGGACAAGGCTATTTCAAATAGCCGAATGCCCATAGAACCGTTAATTATAAATTATGTTTATTACATAAACAAAATGCAAAATTAGCCAACTAAAATAATGTTTGCAGACTGAAAATGATTAGGCACTGACAAATATTTACCATTCTTCGTAATTACAGATTTATCACTTAACGGAATATTTCAGAAAACCGTTTGCGACACAAACACCCTGAAATCCCTAATGGCGACCAACGAGTTAATATATGAAAATCAAGAGTTTGATTAGTTGATCAGTGTGTTCTGAAGTGTTAGAACAGAAATATGTTGATTTACGCACAGTATATATTTGAGACTTTTAGTCTTGAAACAAATATTTATCAACGCATTCGAAGATCAAACACTTTATTAACAACTATATTATAACACTACTGGTAACTGTACAGAAAACCAGACTACATGTATAGCAACGAAGAAATACATAATGACAGTATAGAAGTTATAATGGAGCATAATGCAGTCACTAAAACACAATAAAGTTTATAACTACGTCCTTGTAAAACATATAAGCTATTGTTGAGATGATAACGGTATACATGGAGCCTTTTAAAAGTCCAGGTCATATACAAAGTGAAAATATAACAAGAAATGCAGCTTGGTGCAATAACAAAAACACTGCGAAAACCTTAGAACGACGTCAAAGTAATTAAAACATGAGCTTTTGTTAGCCTCATTTCTTGAGTTGATAATGATAAACATCAAGCCTTATGAACCAATTGGTAAGTTAAGGTGTTATAGTTGGTGTACTTATTCGTGCAACCTCGCATTGTGGTGTGTTTCTTCGAAGTTTTGAGGAAGAAATAACAGACTCGGGAAAAAACGTACAAGTGAGTACCCTTTAGTAAGTGACAGTAGACAAGTCAGTTGGTATTCCAAATGACAGAAATGACAATACGCATACCTGGCGAAGAGTCACGATACTACTAGACGTATAACATGACCTAATTTCTTCAAAACAACATTCATTTAAATACTTTGTTAATGATTCGCTTGTTGATTGCTAGAACAAAGTGGATTCATACATAATTCTTCTGCCTATTTGAAATATCACAGTTGTGCCCCTTTCTTACTATTCATGGACATTATTGGAGCTGTTGTTACGAACTAAATAGTTATCTAGATTAACACATGTTACTGGCCATTGCGAGCTGGTACATGGTATTTCTTGTCTCTTGTAACCGACTAAGTTTTGTAATGGTTGCACATTGACAAATGTTTTGATGTTATTGTGAATTTTGTTTATTTATTTTCAATCATTTTACGCCATCATATTATTTTCCTTATGTTTCATGTATATGGCGGTATTGACTTGCTGATACAAATGTAACCATTACCTTCATAATGAATGATGATGATCGTTATTCGCAGATAATAGAGCGAATTTCTAATGTTGAACAAACAGTACAGTATCATCACATTTTAGAATGTGTGGTTGCATAATGTAATATATACTCTAGTTATAATTGTCGTAATCTGGGTAACATTAGAAGCAAATATCTCTGTCATCTTTATGAAAGCTTCTTAATGGCTTTGTTAGATATTCTTAAATAATAATATATCAAGAATATCAGAAAGCACTAACTTTAATTATAGCCTTTTGTATAAACATATTTACTATAATTAAAGCTTAGATTAAGAGTCATACAATAATCATTTTTCATTTCCCGAGTATATGACAAATAATACAGAACCTTCCCAAAGCGAAATTAATAATATTATATTTCAGACCTATGAAAAGGTACCCTTTATAGCTGATTTATAATAATCCGATAAACATAAAGAACTTTCCGTCCCGAAAGGATCAGTTAGTTTATTCTAATTTATCTTAGCTCGAATGTGAAGAAAAGTTGCAGCTTATCGAGTATCTCTCGAGTCCGCTTCCTGTGAAAACCAGTACTTGTGTCATATGAGGATGGACGGTCGTGACCCCGGTGGGGCTAGAACCCACAACGTCCGGGATGGGGGGCAGATGCCTTAACATCTACACCACCGCTCCCATTGATCCACCGTTCACAGAATCATTTTGCACAGAAAATGCTCACAAGTCAAATTTCTGTATAAAATACACAAGGTAAGTTTCCCTGTTCTTCTGAAAACCTTTGTACAAGACAGAGCCCCCGTCGGAAGTTTGCGGGCATATCATTACTATATAAACTGTTTATGGATTACTGTTACCATATAAACTGTTTCCGGACGTATCATTACTATATAAACTGTTTATGGACTACCGTTATCATATAAACTGTTTCCGGACGTATCATTACTATATAAACTGTTTCCGGACGTATCATTACTATATAAACTGTTTCTTGATTACCGTTACCACATAAACTGTTTCCGGACGTATCATTACTATATAAACTGTTTATGGACTACCGTTACCATATAAACTGTTTCCGGACGTATCATTACTATATAAACTGTTTCTTGATTACCATTACCATATAAACTGTTTCCGGACGTATCATTACTATATAAACTATTTATGGACTACCGTTACCATATAAACTGTTTCCGGACGTATCATTACTATATAAACTGTTTCTTGATTACCGTTACCATATAAACTGTTTCCGGACGTATCATTACTATATAAACTGTTTCTTGATTACCGTTACCATATAAACTGTTTTCCGGACGTATCATTACTATATAAACTGTTTATGGATTACCGTTACCATATAAACTGTTTCCGGACGTATCATTACTATATAAACTATTTATGGACTACCGTTACCATATAAACTGTACAAGTTTAAGCTTACAATTGCTGATAATAGCTTCCAAATTACTGTCCAAATCCAAATTTGTACATAGTGGTCGTGAACTTTGAGGGTTCAAATCCGTCATAATGTTTCTTTTCACACGCTTTTTGTTATCTTGGACTTATCATTTTTACAACTAAATATAAAGTGAGTTTGATGTTGTAAACGATTTGTTTATGTTTGAGTGTAGCAAACATACGGAATACTTTGATGTTGATGAATATGTGGCTTCGTATATTGTTTTGCAATGCTAGTCAGGAAAACCTGAAGTACCCATATTTAGTATCAACAAAGCCAAGCGCTTTCCAGTATTCGTCGAACAAAACCCTATTATACGCATACTAATGTTCACTTATTGTTATAATGTTTTGTTCATCTAGTAATCGTATACTATGTACTTTTTATTTGGTTTTAAATATACTTATTAATTGTACACAATACGTATACACTGGAGGTCTATTGATATCAGATAATTACAATATTACATAATAACAATCATTTTTTATGCTTTTTGTTCTCACATGATAAAAGCTCCTCATTCGTTTTCCTTGATTTTTAGTGTAATGCATTGTTGTTACGTGAAATGAAACATGTCAGTAATTCTCAAAAGGATTCTCGGGTTAACTAGAATAAATTTACGAGAAAGAAAATTACCTTGTTCCCCTTTCTTACAAAAGTACAACAAGCGAAAATAGTAAACTTGCCATCTTTCAAAAACAATTGCAAATGCAAAACAAAATGTTATCTTTCAAAACGATTGCAAACACAGAAAGCCATAATTTCACATTTCAAAACTGTTGCAGCGAAAAGAAGAGAAAAACGTCATCCTGTGATACTATTTCAAACGAAATGGGCGAACATGCAAACAAAAATGCAAAATCGTCAGATTTCAGAAGTACTGTAAACGAAATATGAAAAAAGAAATCCTTCAAAACTTTTGCGAACGAAAAAGGGACAGACACTATCGCAGATAAAAAAAGTCAAAATCATCATCTTTCATTATTGTAAATGAAAAATGCTAAAAACCTCATATTTCAAGACCATTGCATTAATAAAGGCAAAACTGGCATATTTCAAAATAATGATGAAAGAAAAAGCAAATACGCATGATATATAATTCAAACGTATTGCAAAGTAAACGAAAAAAACAAAGATGTCATCATTCAAAACTTTTACAAACAAAGAATAAAATTGTATCTTCTAAATAAGTACAAAAAATAAGTCCATATTGTCATCTATGAAAACTATTGCAAACAAAGAAAGCCAAAATGCCAACGTTCAAAACTTTTGTACAATTGTATCAATAAAAAAGGTCATTCTTCAAAACTAATACACACAAAAAGGCAAACGGTCATCTTTAAAAATATTACAAACGAAGAAAAGGATAACGTCAACTTTCAAAACGTTTGCACTAAGAAAGAAAAATGGCATCCTTCAAAATAAGTACAAAAAAAACAGTATAAAAGGGACAATTTTCAACTTTTGTCCTCGTGTTTTTTTTTTTTTTTTTTTTTTTTTTTTGTTTTTTTTTTTTTTTTTTTTATTTTTTTTTTTTTTTTTTTTTTTTTTTTTTTTTTTGTATGCATGTGTGTGTGTGTTGGTGGTGTGCCTTCTGGGTGCTGTGGGGCTCTTTTGGGAAGCCGGCGTTGGTACGGGCAATTTTCACCTGTTTATATTATTTTTGTTTTTTTACAAACGAAGAAAACAGCAATGCCATATTTCAACACTATTACAAATTAAAACGGCAAATCTCATTTTTCAAAACGTTACATAAACGATATAGGGAATACTACTGCAAACATACTTAAAAAGTAATTTAAATAACAAATACAAAAAAACTTTCTCTTTCAGAAGTATAGCAACTGAAATAGGCATATACCTCACCTCTTTCAAAACTATAATTGTAAATGAAAAATGCAAAATACGTCATCTTTCCAAATGCATTGCAAACGAAAAGTGCCAAAATAGCATCTTTCAAAAATACAATAAACGAAAAGGCAAACATCACCTATTCCAAAACCTACTGCTAAGTGTAAACAAAAACCTAATGCTAAGTGTAAACAAAACTAATTATATCATCTTTCAAAACTGTTGCAAACAGAGAAAGCAAAACTGTCATCTTTTAAAACTTTGTAAACTAGTAAAAACAAAACATGCAAAAAAGTCATATTTCAAAACTACTGCAAACGGAAAAGGTAAAATGTCGTCTTTCAAAACTCTTGCAAACGAAAATGGGTAAGGCGTCATATCTTAAAACTGTTGAAACATAAAAGGCAAAACGTCATAAAAACTATTGCATGCGAAGAAGGGATAAACGCTAGTTTTCAAATTATTGAAAATCATTGTCCCTTTGGTATGATACGCCAGGACTGCTGTGTAGCTCTATGTTGAGCAGAATCATTTCCTGCTTAAACTTTGGAATGCATTGGAGGAATGTCGAAATGAAGTGATACCTGCATTCTTTCAACCTGCGTACGAAGTCGCTAGAATTCCATATCCAACAAACACAAAAACAAATATATGAAGCCGCATGAAGTCCTTTTCGCCAGTCTGTTTCTATGTTTTCGACAAGGCTTTCAACAATGATACCATGGGTAATGTATGGGATATGAAGAACGGAATACACTGTGGTAATTCTGAGTAGGACGTTTGTGATTTCATTATACTGCCTTTGTCTTGCCATGTTAGGGGACTCTTTCCTTTTGATCTTGACTATTGTAATTGTCTGTGCAGTGATTAGAACAATTACATAGACCATCTGCAGAACGAAAATCGCACGTCTAACATTTTGCACACAAATCAAGTAGAAGGTTCCGGACGGACAAAAGGCTTTGCCAGCGGAAAGAACATATGCCCATGTTAGACTTATAGTAGCAACTGGAATCATCCAATCAAGGAAGATTGCAACTTTGACTTTCCATTGCGTCATGTGTACTCTGTAGCGGATAGGAAACAAAACGGCTATCATTCGGTCCAATGCGAGACGAGCCACGGCGGAAAAGGACACGGCCATAAACGTAGCTGTGAAAGTAAACTGAAGGTACCGCGTCACTGGCGTACTTATATCGGAGAGGTTGATTATAACTTGAAAAACAATCAGGCTGCAAACAGAAAGTAGTTCGCTCAAAAGAACGCTGATACTTGTATACACAACTTGAAACGGCACTCTTTTGCACTTCGCAAGCATCCCTATCGCAGTAAGGTTACACAGGACAACCACTAAGCCCGATGAAATTACGGCAATGTTGTAAAGTCCTTTAGAACTTGATTTCAACTCCGACGAGACTGTCAAATTATTAAATACTGTAGAGTTATTCATTTTCAGATATATCTGTACAAATTATTATAAAGTTGAAACAAGCTTTTAATGTTTGTCTAATATATGTTCATAAATTGTTCACTTAAATCCTCTTACAGTAATCGATTCTAGTGATCGGTATCTTCCAAAATATATTCTAAAAACATGACAACACGATATTGGAGCGTGATTAAAGTAAGAAACGTTAGCTTCTGCTGAGTAAGCCGCCGCATCAAATACGCCGTCTTTATATAGTAAGAGAGAACAAGAACTGTTACAAAACAACGCACTCGCCTATACTTTGTTTTTTATACTGATATATCAAATATGTTGAATATATTATTGTATGCGTAATAAACCAGAATTATCATCTCATGTGAAATAACTACATCGAAAATTATTTTAGTGATCGATTTAAAACCATTGGCCTAACTACCCATATCGCTAACCTGAGTACATGACCAGCATATAACCGAATGTGACCATAATTTAATAACCACGAACATACTGTTTGATGTTGACAAGAAAAATATTCTGACCATGATGATGATGTGATATAAAAATGTGACTACTAGGGTATTGACGAGATTTACCTTGGACCTACAATTATTAAGACAAACACTCTGACAAAATTTCATGACAATTGGGTATTAAAAGGCCTCCAGTTAACAAGGTTTTAATTTGATTTGTTCTGAAATTTGTTTTAGAATCTAAGTGCACCATTTTCAGACTTGACCTAGAAATTATTGAGACAAACATTCTGACTAATTTCCATGAGGGACGAATATTAAATATGTCCTGTAGAATGTAAACAATATTCCCCGATTTGACCGTATGACCTCTAGGTTTTGACATAGAACTTGACCTAGAAATTATTAAGACGAACATTCCGGCCAGTGACGACTGATTAATAAATATGGCCTCTAGAGTGTTAACAAGTATTTTCTTTGATTTAACTTTGCGATCTAGTTTTGACCCAAGGTAATCTAATTTCGAACTTGACCTAGAAATGATGAAGAAAAACATTCTGACCAATTTTCATTATAATTTCTAACAATAAATGTGACCTCTTGAGTGTTAACAAGGTTTTCCTTTGGTTTGACCGTGTGACCTACTTTTGCACCCCTGTTAACGTCGATTCTAATTTGACCTAGACATCATAAAGACAAACATTTTGACAAATTTCCATGATTTTGATTGGTTAGTAATGTGGCCCCTAGAGTATCAACAAGGCTTGTCGTTGATTTCACCGTGTGACCTAGTTTTTTGTCCCAGGTGACCCAGATTCAAACTTGACCTAGAAAATTAATATGATAACATTCTGACTAATTTTCATTCAGACTGTGTGTCAAATATGAGCTCTAGAGTGTTAAGGTATTTAACCCATAACAAAACACCTCCATCTATATACTCATTACAGTGCATTTACTTTGTAGTCATATTCCCCTCAGCATTCTAGTCTGTCTTTGTGGTGTAGTGGTTAAATCGATAGTCTTCAAATTTCCAGGTGAAGTTCAAATCCTATTGAAATTCGTTTTCTTACTGTTTTTCTTCTTTTAACTTGATATCTCTTTTCAGCTTTAAAACCGTCTCTAATATTTTTTTCTGCAAATTTCACAATAATTTCCATTCATATGAGACAGATAAGGATAATGACCTTGTAAATTTAAAGGTAGGTATAAAATATGGTAATAGCTGATTATTTTAAAATCTAGACGATAAATAATCATTATTAATGCCATTATATTGAAAATAGTATAAAGACAAAATTTATCAGAGATGATTTGATCCCCCTTTCAATAAAATTCGCATTGTGCTTTGATTTTTATCCCCTTTAACATTTTTTTATTGACAAAGCTTGAACTTCATTTGGACATTCACTTTTAATTGGATAATACAGCTTTAAAAAGGCCAACAAAATACTATTGCTCTTTCAGTCTTTCATAAATTGTTTTATAATTTTAGAACGTAAATGGTTCATATCTATCAACTTAATATTATGTTGTTACCTTCAAACGAGTGTAGAGTAATAAAAACTTCTCAATCAGTGCATATGGTCAATATTTCGAGTAACCTATTTGATAAGAAAAAAATGATTAATTTTGTTTTCCTGATACACATGTCATCGAAAAGACTTAAAAATCACAATTGAGGAGAACATGTGTAAGCAGCTGGTTAGCTGAGCCGGGAGAATATTCTCCATGTAAGAGAAAACTCTCGGTTTCGCGTCCCGGTCAGGATGAATATTTGTTCTCACTCTCTTCTTACTGCATAAAGGATTTTTACTATGAAATCTAGCTATCCATCGCTTTCATATTCAAAATCAAGCCGACCATCTTTCTTCAGATAGTTTTTTTTTGTTATGTTAAAGTGATTTTTGGCCTGGGGACTGAAAGTCCCCAAGGCCTAAGTTAGTATACCACATTTCAAACCCTGCAAGAATTTTAGCCGTGCTATGTGCGAATAACAACTGTAAACATGCGCTATGCGAAAGTAGTGCAAGACAGACCAGATCAATCTTCTGTTTGAATGCCGCATATGATAAGAACATGTTACAAATAAAAATAGTACATAAAACTTCAAACGACTGCAGGAAGGTATATAGCTTACGGGCTGCATTACACATTTTTTTCTGTTTTAGAAATTAATGCGCTGTTAGCTGATTACGGAAGATAATCATATGCATATCACGGAAAAGTACGGATATTTACGGAAATTTACGAAAACGTACGAAGCTCGATATAAGAGTTTTTAGTTTGATTTTCAAATTTCCGATGTTATTTCATTGACAACTTTGTTATTTACGAATGATAACATTTATATTTACCTAAAAATAAATGTCTCTAAAAAAAGATATAATTTAGTACATTCCCGAGAAGGAACTAACGTGATCAAATTCACCCGCCATTTATCGAGGACGCTGCATGTCGAGGCCCAGTGAACGGTTTCACTGATTACAACTACAAGGTAACCCAGAATCATTTTTGGTTTTCTCTGTTATACACATTGTACAGTACTGTATTTATATTTAATTGCTGGTATTGCTTTGTTTATTTCTGTTTCAAGGTCTTGTCATTGGTACACAATAATTTTCGATCCACATCATCAGATCATATCGCTTGAAGTTATACAAAGCGCAGATCGAATTATTTGTACTGGCTTAAACATTTTATAATGTTGACTATGTGATTATTTTTCATTTAACGTACATTTCATAATAAAACAAACTTCCCTGTCACATATTTGTGAATCATTCATTCTGTTTCATATATTGAATTTCGTCCTCTGCACATTTCGACCCGCGCTTTAGGTAAGATTCAACGCAGAACACGTAGGTGAAAAGTTGTTTTTCGGGGAGTTAACCTATAGCCCCCAGGCCTTCAGCGCTCACAGCGCTTTGATTAATTACAGTTTTCTTATTATGCTAAGTTAACCCTCATTTACGATTTTTTATTATTTTTAGGTGGCCTTAATTTACTGTTTTCTCAATATTTAAATGAGGCCTACATTTACAATTGTCTTCTTGGTATTAAGGTGGTCTTCATTTACAATTTATCTACTTTGTTTAGGCGACGTTTTATTACGGAAGAGGGCATGGGTTCGAACTCTGCTACCGACCATGTCTTTAGAAGTGAAAAAGTTGGCCGTTTTTAAAGGATCATAGGAATCTTATACTGGGTTCTTCCAATTAAAGATTGTAAGGTAAACTGTGTGCCTGAAAGGTGACTAAAATACGACCGAAACGGGTTGTGTTAAAATCATACAAATACATGTACAGAAACAATTCAGACAAAGCGGAAAAAAGAACTCTGAAATTAACGGTTATATATCATTAACACTGCAGAGGAATAAAAACGTGAAAAAACGGGCATATTACCGTCTTATAGATTTGGAATGGAAAAAGTATCTTTTGAAGCACCGGGAGCATATGATACTCTTAAGCCGATAAGAGCCGATAAGAGCTGTCACAGTTTCCCTTTCTGGGCCAAAATGATCACTCTTTTAATGTAAATTTGGTCCCGTGTTAGAAATTATCCCGACCAGTTAAACGCTTTTGAAACAACCCTTAAATGTTATTAAAGCAGCCTCCTTGGATATGATGAAATGCTATTTATTTTTCTATTCTGAAACGAAAATAATACACGAAGCAGTGTTACGCAGCTTATACCCTGGAGAGCTTAATAAAAGGTTTGTCAGATCTTGTACAGACGTTTCCTTATTAAGCGCACACGTTATAAAAGAAATAATTAACACTAAAATTGATGGTGCGTTTTTTTATATGAAATATTGAATATAAGAATTTAAAGAGCAATGTCTCAACGGAATATGTTACGTAAATGCAATTTGATTTCTTATACGAAATTTGAACTTAGGTAGGTCCGGAAAACACCTGCCGCCCCATTAGTATAGCAAATTGATACAAAGTATTGCAAGAAATTGTGTGAAGGGAAAACGTCTGGCGGCTTTGTAATGCTGACTGATATAGTTGTTAATGAGTTTCTTTGAAAAAAAAGTCAATTAAAGTGATTTCAGAAATTCACACTGAATTATTATAAACACTTGGAGTCTTTCAAAATATGCCCTCTTGCCAATCGGAAGTCTTAAAAGTATTGACATGTGTTTATGCTTAGAAATATTAAAAGAACCGAACTTTAAACAAACAATGTATTTGAAAATAAAATGAGATAATTTTATACATTTTTTTTGTTGTTTTAAAATTTAGGAATATATCTCAATAGGGTGAGCCGACTGAAAAGCTGCAAGCAGTGCAACGATACTTGTTTACAGACACCGTGTTTATAAGACATAACTCTACATCGACAATGGATATTAAATGTATTTAAAAGACCTAACTGTACATCGTTAGACGAACCTGTCAGGGTGAAAGACCAAGAATCAATCATTTTGAGGGTTGAAATCTTTAGGAAACAACGGCGTTGACCCATGAATGGTACAGAGACGGTCTTCTTTAATCTTAAATATAACTAAACATTATTATTTTTCTTTTCTGGAAAAGAAATCATTACATTAGAAATTGAAAAGCGGCTTTACAACTAAGCCGATTTCCTACTGAAACTCTCTTTTCTTTAGCAAACTTAATCAAAGAAATCAATGTATCAATGTATGGTATATGTATATGAATGTAATATAATAAGCAGCAAACGAAGAAACATTATCGAAGGTCTCAAAGGAACAGTTTATCTTTGATACACACACATTAATGTAACTGTTCTTATTCAAAATATTAGCTGTAGCAGGCATGAAACACACCTGCGACTCAAGAAACCTGGTAACAAGGTCTTGCAAAAAGACACATAATCGTAATGTGTGCATCAAAGTCTTCTAAAGACTTTGTTTGAAATGCTGATGCAGTGGTTCGTGATTTCCATAGACTAACATCAATGAAAGTGCTCCATGATTGCCACGTCTTCTTTTTAAGCAAATCGAGGCTTTTAATGTTTGCCATATCACGTATTAACGAAGTGTTGCTTACCAGTGACTGAAACTCGAAGCAACGTTCCGCTTCATTTTCGTGAGGTTTCAGCAATTTTAGGCTGGTTTTGATGTCATATTATCTGTACATGTTTTGTGCTAACTCATATCAACATACTAACCGAATTTAGAGCAAACAATGCATATTTTATGAAAACTGAGTTGAGATAATTTGATGTTTCTATTCTTGTTTTTGTTAAAGTGTGGTAATCATCCCAGTCCGACTCGAGACAGGTCAAAGTCAGCGATGTTTTCAAAGCTACCTGCAGTATAGAAAACAAAACAGTAAACTGTACTTTCACAAATTGCACATTTTCCTTAAAGTGGAACTATGCACATTTTGTTCAAGTAAAAATCCAGCTGAAATAGGTTTGTATACAAAGGGTAGAGGAAATAATAGCTTTTAACCAAATACAACAAACTCTTCCTGCTACCAGTACGAAATAATAACTTTCCAAATATACATTTTCCTATTTTGACTGGGAGAGTCAATTTAAGAAATAAACAACTGCATGCATGAGTTGCGTCCCTTCCACTGCTGAAATCTCTACCGGCAACAACACTAATAACACAAGGGAGATCATTGCCAAGAAGGGAATTATATTTCATCAGTCCATTTTTCTATTTGTAAAGCACCAACTTCAAATACTAATGCGGCATTATCATTAGCTTAACACAGTTACATGCACAGCAACCAAAAATTTCTTTTATAAAAATGTCACCAAAAATACACTATGTGCAGTAAGATGCGCATAATGTCACTTTAAATAAGACACAAACTTTTGTCCCTTCATCGATGGTTTTTCTATTGAGAACATGATTTGTTTACTCTGTGGTTATTTATATTTACAACATTTTGAAGGACTATAAATTCTGGCCGTATCTATATAGAGGTCCACTTCAATTGTCGAGGGCTCTTATACAAACATTATTCTTCTCATTTAGTTTATTACTGCTATTGAATACAAGCAAAAATTAGTGAGACAAACGATTGGCAAGACAATAGATGTGAAACTATTGCGAAAAATAATATTGTTTTACACGGATTACTGCCTAAAGCAACATTGCAGTTGTGTTAATTCCAAATATTTCCCGTATCCTAAATTATTAAATAGAAGTTATAACCTATATCAGTTATTTTCAAGTAAGGAGGATAGTTGTGCACTATCCTGTGTATATATACTAAAGAAGACAAACCAGCCTACCTTACATATTTATTTGCAGCATCTTACAAGGTCAGCAACATTATTTTGCTCGTCCTGATTAAACTGCGATGTCCGCTTTATCCTTTTTAAGCAATTCTCACGCTATATAAAGAGTGTGGCTACTACATTTTAGTCTAAACACTTAATTTACATCGTTTGTTGACCAAAGTTTCTTGCAATTTATATTTTACTACTCATAAGATCTGCTTCCATAGGTACTAACCAACATTCTCGCTGAAAGAAGAAATTATTTTAACGTCGCAGTCAAATTCCGCTGTGGGTTCTAGCAATCGAGCCCACGACCTCCATATTGGGAACCTGACGCTTTTAACCTGTATAACCATTCCTTTTACAGAAGTCTGAAAATAAAATGTAAGTGATACTGATTAAATAATATCAAAAGGCATAAAACGTAAACAAACATATTGTTGCGCGTAACTTAACATGTCACACTTACAACTGCACACAAATGTGAGGCAAATTAATTATTTTGATTTGCTTGAGTTACACGTAGGAAACTGAGAAAATCTTAATATATTTTGCGCTGTCAACGGCGCTTCAAACAAGCGGTGTTTTCGATTTAAATTTCAGAATGAGGAATTATTTCGTATACACGATCTTTATTGGACTTATATCAGAAACTGAACAATTGAATTTACCGTCCGCTATTCAAATAATTCAATCACCGAATCTGAAAATTGGCAACAGTAGCGTAATCATTATGTAATTCATCAGCATTAAAATAAAATGATGTCTTTAAAGGCTTCGGGAAATAAAATAAAGAAAGCGGCTTATTCCCGAGGAAATGACATATCTTCTTTAAGAATGTGCACAAGTGTCACGTGTTAATTGTTTATTGATCATTGACTGCTGTTAATGTTGGTTGAAATATAGCCGTGTCGTTTGAAGTGGATATAAATCCGCGAAACTTGGCTCAACTGGGATAGGAGAGTGAAGAAAATTTTCATGGCGCTTGTAGAATGTGGAGGTTATTTGTGTTGTTCTCTTGTATATTCGTTTCTACGGAAGTAAATGCACAGGGTAAGTAAATTAATCAAGTGTTTATCCTGAACGTTATAATTCCTCAATCTCAGATATCATTAGTCCTTCTGTAGATGGTCCATATGATTTCAATTATTTGGTTAAATGACGCGCTACAGATGTTTTTATTAAAACTGATTCCTCATTATAAGGTGATTTTCGTACAAATTGTTGTGTTGCATGTTTTTGGTTCGTTGTGGCAAATTAAATTTCCCGTATGGTACATGTATGAAATTGTTCTAATAAAAGATAAACTTTTTAGTATCGATACATGTATTTTCATTTTTTAAGTATGTCCCATAGCCTGGCAAACGTTTCAACAGACATGTTACCTATTTTACATGGAGGAACCACGTGACTACATTAGAGCCGTTGAGCATTGCCACGTAAGTGAGTTACCTTTTATACTGACAATAATTTGACATAATATGGTACTCAACTAAATTAAAGACGTTATAACAAGCCGACTTTCAGTTTCTAAATCAAACCCTTTTGAAATGTGATTAATGAAAATTCTTTAAATTATGCCTTTTAATCTGAATCATTATTTACCTGTCGTTATAGAACTTATGTTCTGTACGTTGTGTGTGGGGGACTTTGTTCTGTCGTTGTGTGTGGGGGGGGGGGGCTGGGGGCTTCTTTTTGGGGAGGCTACGTTTTTGGTACGTGGCATTCCCTGTTTGATATTATATTTGTTTTTAAAAAGGTGGCAATTCATATCAACAGGGCCAACACTTAAAGTATTTACTGCTCAGTTTCGCTATATATATTTATATAAGTCAAGATAGTAGGCTTTTAAAAAAAATGCTGAATTAAGAAATAGACTAAATTTTGATGTTACATTGTACAAATGTATATGGAATTATTGTCAATTTGATAACCGTCATACGTGATTAACTTTGTTTCTATGAATAGATTTGATGTCATTTTTGTTCCAGTCTTACGGAGCGGCCGTCGTGTCGGTAAACAATCAGGCCGAACATAGTTTCCTAGTTCAACAGTTAAGAATTTACAATGCCTTAGGGTAAGACTATTGAAATTTACGATTAAAGTTACGATGGAAGTTACGATGAAAGTTACAATGGAAGTTACGACGGAAGTTACGATAAAATTTATTTATTTATGTTAATTCCTTCTGTTACTCTTCTTTGACTGATTTTAACTTAAAACATTTTTTTTTCAAAACAGATGTATTAAAGTGGAACTGATCGTTCAAACTAAATGACACTTTAATATATGAGTGTTACAATCTGACACGTCATTTGATCAACGTGAAGATACGTACGTTACGTTATCTTAACTGTGCATAACATATCTGTGCATAAGATAAGGAAAAGAAAATTAATTAATTTTATCAGCTGGATTTCGCGGCTTAAGACAAATTGCTAAATATAAATGGTAACAGTATATTATACTATACTATACTGTTAAATGTAAAGTTTTACGTTAACATTTAAGATATGACATTTGAAGCTGTTGTTTAAATAGATGAGCTTGTCTTCTGTTGCTACAAATTACACTACATAATCCTTACTGTGTATATGCCACACATATCTTATGTGACTGACGTATGTAAAATTAAGCAAAAATTACATAGATTATAGTTAACATATGCTCCAGATGCATCTTCCAAATATCTGATTGAAAATGTATATAATAATTAGCAAGAAACTAGAACGTGAGTTGCTTTAAGTCATTTAACAGCGTCCATCACCCTGTTACTTATAGCTCTAGACACAAATGAATCGCTGGGGACTAAAATCAACTGCAATGTATAAATGAACTTAAAAGAATGCGGTTTCGAACGTGTTGGAGAATTCAGGCTTTTTCATGAAAACAGAACAAAATCTCTTTAGAATCCACAGACGGTCATTACATGGGATCTTGCTAGTATGCAAATAACAAAGTTTTGATATTTTTTATGTAAATAAAAGAATCACGGCAATGTAGTAAAATAGTCAGTGTTTTAAAGGAAGATTTATGTCCTGTACTTAAAAAAGGAAAAAAATACATGCAATATGGGCAAACAGTTACACGTATTATCAGTACAAATGATTATACAGTCGAACTTGTGATAAGCCTACACGATAAGGGAGACATCGCTGGCTATCTTTTTCAGCATGATTTGCATACTAACATTGAAGGGAGACTACTAATGCGGGAGATTGCTAATGACCTTAGGTCAAGGTTTTAATCAGCTTTTGCATAAATACATTTGGAAATATATGAGGTGAAATACCCATTTATCGTTTGGCATACTGTAGGATATCATTTATTTGACTTCAATTATTTACCCATACCTGCTTTAGAAATGGTAGTTCAGTTTGTAATATATCTGAAATTTCAAACTTAATCCACACACGGTATGTGCTGTAAGATAAAACCTAAAGAGTTACTGTGTCACAAAGAAACACATTTCTTCGTAAATTAATCACTCTTATACTTGTTTACAAAACAAATTTGCACGCTTGTCAAATATGAAATCATGTAATGAGATCCAAGGACGCAGTGTTTAGAAATGTACATAACAGAAGTATCGTGGACCTGGGACGTAAACTCTATCTAGAGTAACGAAATAAATTTAAAAATTAAATGTACATCCATACAATATCAAAAACAAAAAAGCTTGCTAGAAATGCACAGTCAGAACCCATTGTTAACATCATCCAATCTACCTAGTTAAATGTGAAATCATTCGTTTTTGAAGGATGTGACGCATAATTATAGGGCATACCTTCACTGAGGATGTTCAAATATTCGAGTCTTAGCAAATCCATTGGTTGGCCGGGACTGTTAACAGCATACTGATAATGATTTCAAAAAGATCATCCAATCAGTGTCGTCCCCTAAAAGCTGTTGTCACAAATTCATTGAAATTACAGACGAAGCTGTTTTACGTTTATGTAATAAAATATATTAGAAATTTCTAGACCAGAGATTAGACATTTACTAAAATACTGTGTCCTGTGCAAGGAAATTCAGCTGTGACAGCAATAAAAAAAATCACATCAATAAAGTAAGGGATATTTACACATGAAACGATTATTGAATTAGCATATGAATTTTGTATTGAGTTTTTTTATGTGCAGGTTACTGTAATTTACACTTCAAACGATAGTTAACCTTGCATTTAATACGATTTCATCGACATAATAAAATAGCAAATTCACTGTTGATGTTTAGTAGTTTTATGTCGTTATGTTCTTTATTTTTTATAGTACTCCATTAAAAATTTATCAGTTATTCAAGTGAATTACTCGGTCAAAAATCAAACACACTTAAACAACTAGAATTATAAAACTTCCAGCTAACTGGATATAAAAATATAGAATGAACGTTATTGACTAAAATATTTATAGCTCAGCTTAAGTGATATATGCTAGCTTAGTAATACAAGAACAATAAAAAGTAAACACATACACATAATTATCTTCTTCAAAAGCATGAAAGTATGGATGTCCTATTGAGATCACTGATTTCAATACTTCTTGTAGAATAAATATGTCAAAATCATGAACAAAAGATTATGAACATATCATCTAATGTACCGGTATATATAAACAATGGCAATGATTTTGCTAAATGCAAAAGTATAGGGCAACACGCATAATGATGTGGACACATCACAAAGAACTGAACATATAACTTACACCAGGCTGAATCTGAGTTTACTGCCTTGAGAACGGTCAGTAGGATGTCATAATCGATCATGGCCCACTTTTCTTCGCCATGTTTTTGTTTCTGAATCCTAACCAGTAACCTACATTTGTAACAAAAGCAGCTGCTTACAGTGGTATTGTTTATCATTACATGTAATCTCTTCTAAATATAGATATCAGTGGTACACTAGTGGGACACCAGGTATTGTTAGTGGCAATGTTGAGTGGGATGGTGATGGAACAATTGCGTTGCAAGAGGACGAGTGGTGGTTCAGTGACCAAGACAAGCTGTTACCCTACCCTAGGATTGTCTATAAAACAGATGGTAAATATTGATAAGTCTTAGATATAACATGATAAAGGTCAGTGAAAAGAGACAAGTTGTTACCCTACCACAGAAGTGTCTATAAAACAAATGGTAAATGTTTATAAGTCTTATATATAACATGATTGAGATCGGAGAACAATACAAGATCATCATGATGGTATCCTAACTTAGAATTTTCTTTAAAACTAATAATAGATTCATTACGATAGAACGGAAATGATTTCAAAGAGTCGACATTTGTGACTACTGAAATATATTACATGACAGTTATTGATAGTAGTCTAAGAATGATGTAAGATGAGAGCTAAGACACCCGCTGTTTACAATAAGTCATGAATAATTCTAAATATGATTATACATTTTGTCTACATTCCATAATGAAACTAGATGGGTGTTCAGTAGAACACTTGTGTCGCATTCTTAAGTGTAAAAAGGGGCATAACTCTGTCAAATATGACCTTGACCAACAAACTTTGGCGGCATCACGACCCTTATGTCATAAGCAATACAATTTGAAAGTTTGATGAAGAAATCTTAAGAAATGGCAAAGTTATAGCCAACATTAAGTTTTCGTGACAAAATCTAAGTACAAAAAGGGGCATAACTCTGTCAAATAAGACCTTGACCTACAAAATTTGGCGGCATCACAACCCTTTTGACATAAGCAATATAATTTGAAAGTTTGATAAAGAAATCTTAAGAAATGGCAAAGTTATAGCAAAAATCTAAATATATAAAGGGGCATAACTCTGTCAAATATGACCTTGACCTACAAACTTTGGCGGCATCACGACCCTTATGTCATAAGCAATGCAATTTGAAAGTTTGATGAAGAAATCTTAAGAAATGGCAAAGTTATAGCCAACGTTTAGTTTTCGTGACACAATCTAAGTACAAAAAGGGGCATAACTCTGTCAAATATGACCTTGACCTAACAATTTGGCGGCATCACAACCCTTTTGACATAAGCAATACAATTTGAAAGTTTGATAAAGAAATCTTAAGAAATGGCAAAGTTATAGCAAAAATCTAAGTATAAAAAGGGGCATAACTCTGTCAAATATGACCTTGACCTACAAAATTTGGCGGCATCACGACCCTTATTTCATAAGCAATACAATTTGAAAGTTTGATGAAAAAATCTTAAGAAATGGCAAAGTTATAGCCAACGTTAAGTTTTCGTGACAAAATCTAAGTACAAAAAGGGGCATAACTCTGTCAAATATGGCTTTGACCTACAAAATTTGGTGGCATCATGACCCTATTGTCATAAGCAATACAATTGTAAAGTTTGATGAAGAAATCTTAAGAAATGCCAAAGTTATAGCCAACGTTAAGTTTGTGTGACGGACGGACGGACCGACGGACGGACTGACGGACGGACAAAGCGATCCCTATGTATCGCCTTTTCTCCGAAAGGGCGACACAAAAATATGTATTTAAAACGTTACTTACATTACTGGGTGCAAGTATCGACAAAAATGTCATAAGTCTGTAGTACAATTGTATTTGATAAACAATTCGGATACATTTCAGGTGTGGTTTATGGTTGGAGCCGGGTGCAGTCGATGACAGAACTTCCGTTTGTGTGTGAAATATCCCAGGTTGAAGCTTACAGAATAGCTCAAGACGACAGAGATTTCAGTAAGATTCATAACATGACTACATTGTATCATTTTAAATCACGCACGAATTGAACATGCCATGAAAAACATATGACATTGCAAATTGAACATCTATCTTTGGTGGGGTCAAGGGTACAGATATTTTCTTCTTTTTTTCGGTTGATTATTGGAGGCTTGCTGACCTTTCAAGTGTTTAGACAAAGCAACCACTTAACGTTCCGCCTGAAACTGTCCTCATTGTATTTGAAACGAAATTCCGTAACCGGTCACTGCAATGAAAAGTACTAAGTCAAGGAATGTGTTGATAAATAATTTTGTCTTCTTAAAGCTGCTAATATTAGCTATAGTGGGCAATCCAACATTATTTCGATACAGGTATCTATGTGTTTAATACATTGAAGTACAACACATGTATACATTTTGTGAACTTGAAAGGTAGAATTTGAGACTGAAAACAAATTAACTGAAAGGTAATTATTATAGTAAAACCTTTTGATGGATGGTGGTTTTTAGCTTTGAAATTATATACAGTAAAAAATGTATAGATTTAACTAGGCTTTGACCAAAATAAGTACGTTTTTGTATCGAACAGCTTATGGTACGAACTTTACTGATGTAGCCTCTGCCCCAAGAGGTCCTATGTTTATCCTACAGCCTGAGAATCTGGTGGTTGTTGAGGAAGATTCGAGGTCCACTACGGATGGTGTGGTCTTCACTATAGCCCTGGAGTGCATGGCAGACGGGAATCCAAGGCCTACATACGGGATCAAACACACATACAGTAATGGAACAACAGTTGACCTCACGGCAAATATGGACGAAAGATATACCATTTCTGGTGGACGGTGAGCATATTTGAATATCATATTGTAATTTATAGGCATTCACGAGCACACGCTATCAGTCTGACAAATATCACGTCCTACACTTCAGACTAAATGATTAAATTCTTGTCTTTTTTCTAGCATAACCTTTTTCAAAAAACATAAATTTTCAATTTTATACTTATGTTATTAATTATGTTCCAGTTAAACGTCTCATGTCAAATGTTTGAATTAATTTTAGTAAATAGAAAAATGCACTATTATTTTGTTGTTTTTTTTTGTCATTCTGGTACATATAATGTTTCGTGTTTAAAATAACCTTGTTTATGACTTTTCTACAATGCTTTAGATTGGTTATTACCGATCCAACTGAAACGAAAGATGCAGGTATCTACCAATGTGTGGCAACCAACGATTACGGGACGATTTACAGCGAAGTAGCAAATCTTACATTCGGGGGTAATTAATGAATGATATACATAATACACAACATGATTTCACATGGTAAAATGTTATTCACGCCTCAATTATTTCACCAGCAAGTTGTAAGAAGATGATTTTATAATGCTAATTAAATCAAAGACTCCTCAATTTTTTCATCTCCCTTTCTACTGCGACTGTCTCTGTGTACATCTAGTTTTAACCTTAAAACCAATATTTAGACCAGTAATGTTCTACAATCCGCAGTTTCAGATCCGATCCTTGTACAGAACTTATATATAAAAGATATTAAGGTTTCTAATGACATTTTATTAATTTGACTCTTGCAGAAAGGGACATTGTAAGCGTAAGTGGTATAAAAAAATGTATTACTGATATTCCACAACGTTAAAATATTATGTATTTTCTTTTTTCTTTATTCCTTGTGTTTTAATCAGCAAATGTTGAGCGTGGATAGGCAAGCAGCAACTTTCTTTTGATGCCCAGTAATGCAATATCCGAAAATAGATAACATTTAGACAATTTAACCTAAGAACTTCAAGGCGATTAAGTGTTTTTCGAGGGCATGCGTTACTCTTTTGCTGGCTTCTTAACGTATGTTTTACTGTATATGCTAAAATATTAACTTACAGTTTTTCTTCTTTTTCTCATTAGCTTTGGAGCACTTCAGCAACGTACAGAGGGCGCCTGTGATAGCCCAGGAGTACCAGAGCGCTGCCATCGAGTGTTCACCCCCGCCATACAAACCTGGTAACACAAATAGCATTTCCTTAAGTTTAAAATGTTCAATAATGCACATTTCGTATATGTTACATGTAATAGTATGTTTTCATTTTTTAAGTTGCAATTCAAATGTTAAGACTGTCTGAATAATATTCATTTTAAATATAAACAGACAAACATTACATCAACAGGACATTTATCAAAACAACTGAGTACTTTGTAACAATTATTTGAAACTTTTTGTTTCATCAAGAGTTCTTAAGTGAAACTGATCACCACAATGTAGGGAACAAGTTGAAAGAAATGGACTTTTAACTACTTTAAAACCGTTAACGGTATTTCCATGACCGTGCCATTTTTCATTGGACTCTCTTTAAGTCGGAATCAATTTCCAATTTAAAACTGTTCGCTTACAATGGAAGCTGATAGAAAAGCATTACAAGCACGTAACTTTGAGACAAGCAGAAATTCTACTTCTAAACCTCAGAATTAAAAATTTGAAAACATGCTTTCAGTATCACCAAATTACTAATACGTCAGTCCCCTGGTGTTTTTCTATTTAGCTGTTACATACCAGTGGTATAGAGGGCAGGTTGCAGACTTCGTACGTCCCGATCTGAATCCTCACACCTTCATCTCCAGCAACGGAAAGCTGTACTTCTCTGAGGTAACCAGGAACGACGAGGCGGACTACCGCTGTATTGTGAAGCTGACACCGGGCTCGGACGCGATGAGCACCGAACAGCCGCCGAGTCGTATAAGTCTTCCCATACCATTACAGACTACCAGCCAAGGTTGTTATTCTTTACTTGTCAATTTCGAAAATATTCCTCGTTACTTGTCCAGTTCGATACCATATGAATCGCAGTCTGTAGTGAAAATTTGTCGGCTCAATATTTTACAATTTACGATTAGAATAGACAAAGAAGCTAGCAACACTCTAAAGTCTTAAATGCAGAGCGAACAGATAAAACAAACCACTTTGGTGATAGTCTTGGTTATGTCATACATCTAACAGTAAATTGCGTAATTTTCGCGTTAAGAAAATTTCTAGTTTTGTGAGCAGAATTTGCAAAAGCAGAATTTTCTAATAGTAAATCTATGTGAAAATCTTTCACGAGATTTTTAAATAAGCGAAAATTAAATCAACCCAAAAATCACCCAATTCACAGTATGCGTCAAAAGAATCGTAAACAATACACATTTTAAAACAATAATACAACCGAAAGGACAAAAGAACTACTCAACTTTGTAGGTACAGCCTAAGTTGCGTTACGTAAAACACAAGCTTGCCTGTGAAACCATATTTTGATGTCTGACCTATTGTCATATTAAGCACTTTACCTGAAATAATTACAATTTTATTTTCAGTTCCTGCGATCTGGGGTCCTGAGATAGCAGATGGATTCATCGCCTCGTTTCCAACAAGACCGTTACGCGGTAACACCGTGAAACTGGAGTGTCTCGCATATGGCACGTGGGTACTTTTATCTCCTGCTAACTTTGTTAGGTCGGATAACTGTTGTTACAGTGGCTAAACAAGATTGACGCTTAAATCTTACTCAATAAAAAGTCTGTTTGGCTTGACAATAATTATGGAGATGAATATTTCAATGCTGATATGAAGACGGTCCTTGCAATAGTGATACAAATTTAGTTGTACCTGGTAGACTGCATATAAGAAAAGGAGTGACATACGCCATATTATCTAACACAAACTGCTAAGAGCGACGTCCCTTTCTTTTTCCTTTTTTTTTTGCAACACTCATGGACAGTGTGCTCAATTTGTTCAAATGGTATGACAATATAATAGTCCATGACTGCTTCATTAAAAAAAATTAAAATGTTTGGCCAGTTTTTGAAATTTCCACCACACTATGTTTACATGTGTAGGTTCCGGTTCTATGTTGCGTCACATTGGTACACGGATATTAACCAGTTTTAGAGGGACGTCACTCTTAGCAGTTTGTGTTAGATAACATGGCGTATGTCACTCCTTTTCTTTTTTCAGTCTACCAGGTACTTCAGTGGTAAAATATGAAAGTTAAGATCCGGTGAAAATAAGATCATATTTTGTTAGCTTGGTTCTTAGATAAATGTAAAAAGACAAAACAAAGCCGGAAAAAGCATAATCCCGACATCGAGCCCCTATGGATTAGAGGGATATTACCGTCATTTCGCATGCAAGAGCCCAGACTAAATTTGATGACGGATATCAAAAATATTTGATACGCTTTCTTAAAGTGACATTATGCTCATCTTACTGCACAACGTGTATTTTTGGTGACAGTTTTATAAAAGCAATTTTGGTTGCAGTGCATTTAAATGTGTAAAATCAATGATAATGCCGCATTAGTATTTGAAGTTGGTGCTTTAGAAATGCTTTAGAAATACAAAAAAAATCAGGCTAATAAAATAATGGTTCCTTTCTTCGCAGTGATCTCCCTTGTATTGTTATTGTTGTTGGTAGAGATTTCGGCAGTGGAAGGGAAGCAACTCCTGCATGCAGTTGTTTTGTTTCTTAAAAGACTCTTCCAGTCAAAATAAGAAAAGTAACATTTGGAAAGTTATTATTTCGCACTGGTAGCGGGAAGAATTTGGTGTATTGGGTTAAAAGCTATCATTTCCTCTAACCTTTTGTGCAAACACCCATTTCAGCCCGATTTTTACTTTAAAAATGCGCATAATTCCACTTTAAAGCAGAGAATGGTGCATAAAATGCAACAAACATGTTGGTATATGGGGCTACCAGTAGCTGAAAGCCTTGTTAAAATTGGTGGTTGGTTTGACATTTTATAATATTTCATGTCCAATTTCTTTTTGTTACCATGATGTCTCTGTTTTATCAGTTTGGGGTTTGGAAAGACGTTTTTAAAAATATATAGTTTTGCACAGTATCTATATACGGTAAAAAAGATAAAACCGTTTGAAGATTGTGATAAATAAAAAACCTTCAGCACAAGCCCGCAATGTGTAACATTTTCCATCAGTAAAACGTCTTGTCCTTTGGAACTAGTCTATTAGATACGATTTCTCCGAGTCTAGGCTACCATTGACATACTCGTGGTCGAGAAAGGACTATCCACTACCATCAACATCATCACAAAGTGACCACAACAGGATTCTAGAAATACGTGATGTTCAGCTAGAAGATGCCGGGACATATTACTGCACGGTTGCCAGAGATACCGGGGCACAGGTCCAAGCTGTACACAATCTAGGGATTGAAAGTAAGTCAGCAAAGTTTAGAACAGATTTTCATATTTAAGATTTCTTTCTGTATAATTATGGACTATGGACAAAAACATAGTCAAAACGCACACTGCCTGATTTGAGGTCTGAAACGCTTAAAAATGACTCAGAAAGCAAATAAATATTAGTATTAAATGTTACATACTTTTTATATTACGAAAATCGGCTTAATTGGAACCAGGCAACATCTGTGCAAAATGTAACGTCTCAACGATGGTACTGAAACGCCAGCATGCTTTTTATATAAAAACTTATGCAATCACTTTCAGAAAAGTATATTGCACCAAGGTAACTTAAGAATACCTTTACCTGCTTTATTTACAAAAACTTTATCCCTTGAATATTCCTTGCTGACCGTTCGAATGGCATTTATCGACAATCATACATGTATTTATGATACAGATATTCAACACGTAGAGTAAAGGCCTGTTGAAAGTATTTTTACGACATTATAGCCCCATATTTCTGCAGTGTAAATGGTGTAAAGTCATGTTCTTAATACTTCATTTGCAGCGCGACCTTACTTCCGGTTCCCACTTCCTGACCAACATGCTGATATCAACAGCCAGTTGACCTGGCGGTGCGAGGCTAAGACGATTCCACTCGGAATTTATCAATGGTACAAAAATGGCGTTCGCATACACACGGAACTAGGAGATATGGAAATTTCACGCAATGTCTTAACAATCAAGGTATAAATAATTACACAAGAAGTGCATTTTACAAAATACAGGATACCAGACGTCGCTATTAGTCAGGTACACTTTAATAACTTCTTTTAATAATAATCACTTGCAACTTTTTAAAAGTATTCGGAAAGTTATTTCAAGTAAGGCAGCTTTTAACACAAAATCAGTGAAATTTAGAATAGGAGAACTGAAAACCACGATTTGTTGAAGAGTCAAAACTAGTTAAAATGATGCCTACTACAATTAATCATGACTTTATCTCAATATTGCTTGGACACTGCCTGGAAACTACAACTTCTAGTTTCGTGAAGCAATTAAAGAAGAGAAAACAGATTAAGACCAAATACTCATTTACATATAGTAATTAGGTACATGACGAACATTAACTATTTTTGCATTTTGCATTGTGTAACAGAAAACAATTCAAATTATAATCGCCTAATTTTATTGCATTAGTTGTAAACGTGACTATTCTCACCCGTAAAGCAAACATGCTTGATTGTAAAATTTATTATGGAAATAAATAATCCCGTGGTTGTATTTTACTGCAATGACTGTACAATAGTTTACTTTGCGTGATAAGAGATTATGAATCACTGTACTAGAATACAGTTGAACCATTTTGAAACGACCACCTGTGTTTAGTACATGTATTCCTTCCTTGCATTTACCAGCCATTTTTGTAAAAGTTTAAACAGCCTGTGGAGTAAGTAAACACTAGCCTTGTATTAAAACGAGTTCTACATATGTACTTTGTGTGGCTTACTTCTGTTTAATACATATATTCCCTAACTGCTACACAAAGCTGTACTGACTCGTGTACGGAAAAAAGAACATTAATTCTAACACAAGCGGATGCTTTTCCTATATAGACATATAGGGAAAAGCCTGTATTTTATTTTACGATAAAATACAGCACGTTTTTCCAAGGACGACGTGCCTTAAATGACGTAACGACGTGACGTATTTAAACAAGCGCGTCCAATCGTATCTCGCGTTTTGAGGTTACAATGATGTACTACTACGCGTTAAATCAAGTTCGGGTTGTTTTCAAAGGAACTAACGTGTTAGAATCGAAATAATAAATTGTTCCCTATATTTTATCGTTGAATAAAATACAGTCAGTCATTTGGATGCGAAAAATTAAATCACTCGTGCTACGCACTCGTGATTTAATTACTACGCATCCAAATTCCTGACTATATTTTATTCAACGATAAAATACAGGGAGGCATTTATTATTTCTTAAATAATATACTCATCACCTATGCATAACATACTCATAAATCGTACCTTATACCTCATTGCACAACATACTCATAAATCGTACCTTATACCTCATTGCACAACATACTCATAAATCGTACCTTATACCTCATTGCATAACATACTCATAAATCGTACCTTATACCTCATTGCACAACATACTCATAAATCGTACCTTATACCTCATTGCACAACATACTCATAAATCGTACCTTATACCTCATTGCACAACATACTCATAAATCGTACCTTATACCTCATTGCACAACATACTCATAAATCGTACCTTATACCTCATTGCACAACATACTCATAAATCGTACCTTATACCTCATTGCACAACATACTCATGATACATGTTTAACGTTCACAATTTAACAAAGTACATTCGTATCTTTACATAACATAGTATGCATGTACTCACATAGATATCAACTCCTAAAATTCTAATAACATTCTCATAGATTGACATATTACAAATCTAACATAGCATATTCATAGCATTACATACTCACAGAATAACAGAACAAATAAAATTACATACATGTAGCATACATACAAACTACATAGACTATAATTATACAGTTATTGTATATTTTAGAGTCTGAGACAAGAGCATGCCGGGATGTATCAGTGTGTAGCCCTCAACACCCACGGATACTCTTTTAGCTCCGCCCAGTTGCGTGTTCTAGGTAGGTTAGCAACTGTTTTCATATGTAGTCAAATTTTGTCATACATTGTACCTGATTTGTAACTCATGAAGTTTTTTGTACGATGGTTACATGAAACTTTAAACTTTTGGTAAATGACTGACATCATATGTTTTAAAATGAAAAAACAATGGAATTATTAATTTTCTTTATTTAATAGCATTCACACCCTCTTTTGTCAAAAAGCCCCGGAACCCAAGCCAGACTGCGGCCATTGGTGGTCATGTTGAAATGGACTGCTCGCCGGAAGCTGCACCCTCACCAGAATATACTTGGAATAGGTCAGTTTCAATCTCTTCATTCCGTAACAAATACTATTGCATTAAGTAATCTTCTATTTAAGGTCTACGAGTCTTCCTAAGTCAATGACTTTAATTCTCAATCACCATCAATAGAAAATAATACAATTATCTGGAATCTTTTCTTTAATTCTTAAATTCTTACACAAGGACACTGTCGAAACAAACATAAAGCAAAACCAAGCATATGCATACAAATAATTACGTACAAATGTACTATTACGCTGAAGGAAAAACTGGATAGGTCCATACCTTTAGCAAGAAAATTACAACATTTTCAGCGCATTGTACATTGTACGATATTTCAGAAATGGCGCCAATCTGAACCCTCCTCCTGATGACGGCACGTCACGTGTTCGTATGCTAGCCAATGGGAATTTGTATATCAATCCGGTAGCCGCGAGTGATGCCGGGCAGTACTGCTGTGGTGCAACAAACATCTTCGGATCCGCCTCCAGCTGTGGAGAGCTTAAAGTAGTTTGTATGTTACAATAGTTTGAAAACAATAATAAAATTTTTAATGAACTGTATATTTTGTGATTGATCTATTTATACATATATAATTATGTTCTACAAACTGCTTTAAACAAATAGACAGAATGTGGCGTTGGTGAAATAAACCTAGACTAGTAAAACGCTTCAGTGAGATGCTGCATCGTCGGAAGGCAGAGACATTTTTGAGACATTAGATAGCACTATTCATTGGCTACCCTCGGTTCCATAATGCATCTGCAACAGTGTCTTTCTTCAAACAAAACTGAAGTATATCTTGTTTATATTAGAATTATTAATCAATGATGCGTTGCATGTATCTTTCTGTTTCTATTTTTAGCAAACACTGTTATTACGATGCCGCCACAAAACACCCTCGGTAAAATTAATCTGACGTCAGTTCTACTTTGCGATGCGTCATTTCCAGGAAATGTTGACAGCATCTTCAGATGGCGTTTTAATGGACGTGACCTCAATTTGAATAATCACCCGCACTACACACTAGTAATTTAATAAATTAATATTCTTTGTTTAGAAGTTAGATCAATTATTTGTACATGTAACTAAAAACATACACTATCAGGACTAATGATGTTAAAAGTAAATTCGTGTTATGTATAAAAGTGTTCAAGAATATTCTGTTTTTCTAACATATATTTGATAATGATAGGTAATAATTTTGAAGTTTTATTGAAGAATCGGTGCCTATTAGTTATGCTTAAGTTTTGTTATTAAAAATAGTTGGAAACGTTTGCTTTATTTGTTTGTGCTTTGAAGACATATGTGCAATATTTAGATCTACAATTTCTATTCATTTCCTTCGTCTAGAAACAAATGGAATCTGATGAAAGATTTTATTCGAAATATTTCTTCTAAGTGGCTACAAATATTTGTTATGTACAAAAATAGGGGACAACACAGTATCCAGGGGCTCTGTACGTGAGATCTGCACGCTACGTGCACTCCGGGACTTACACTTGCGTTGCCAAGACAACATATGACTCTGTTAATACATCAGCTACGTTAACCATTGAAGGTAAAGTTAATAGTTTTATATACTAGTATTCCGACGCAAATTATTTCATGGCACTAAATTATGACCGGGACATATATTACTATACGTAGTGTAATGTAAAAACGATTCTTTGCAAGAATTTGAAGAAGCAAACAATCGTATTTAGTGAAACATTCTCTTTTCTGTCAATGTGGCACAACATTTCTAGGTTAATTGGCAAGCATTTCGTCCCTCCACATTTTTTTTGTATTGTGATATGACGCTGGATGCTCTGGTTGCCTGATGGCGCGCTGTTGCAATAAAAATTTTATTTTATATCTTATGTTAACATGTTTTAAAGGGCCACCAGGGCCACCTGCAGGTGTGAGAATCGACAGGAGCACAATTACCGCAACATCTGCTGTAGTAACCTGGACAGAGGGAGAGACCCATGGCCGTCTGGTCGAATATCACAACATAGAAGCCTGTACAGTTAACAACAAAACATGGGTTATATTGTACACAAGTATTAAATTTACTCTTTCTCAGTATTTTGTACCATAATACTTAAAACACGAATATTGTGGTTCTGACTTTTCGTATTTTAAACTGACTTGTGGGTAACATTAACATAACTTTTCATCAATTCATAATAAAGGGTAAGACAACGCGAGGAGAGACATTTTATTATTTTATATAATATTGTTTTAAAAAGCACTGTATTATAAGAATACTATCAAAGTTCAACAAAATAAGTTCAGAAATATTCAGTAAAATTCGGTTCACATTACCCAATGATATTTTTCTCTATGTAGGCTGACGCTAAAATTTATCACCACTTCGTTTCTACCACGAGATAGGACTCAAATGTGTATTTTTACTTTTTATGATTTATTTAGCGAACCCAGAGTACGTATGTTTTGCATTACTATTACAGATATACCCTACACACAGTCTCAGATCCTGGGTACCAAGAAACATGCTTTAGATGTCCAAGTTCTGAAACCTGGAAATGGTTACTACTTTAGAGTTAGAGCAGTTAACGGCCTTGGTATTGGCGAACCCAGTAGAAGTTCTTGTAAGTATGCGTTATGAGTGTAGAGACTGTGTCAAATTATTTTTTATACGAGTCTTAAACTTTCACCGTCTATAACGGCTGTTCTACATTTTGGCGGTGTGTCGTGTGTAGTCATAGGTGGTATGCAATTATTTTTGATTTCTGATGTTGTAATTATATAACTCGAGACTCGATTCTATTGTTCTGTGTATTTATCTAATATATTCCGTATACACAGGACAATAAAATACAATTAAATTATACAGATACGCTTTCGGGTGTATATATTATTTCAAAAGTGTTCTCTCATTCATACCTCGGCAGCTGCTAGAGGTAGTGAGTATTGTCTAAGATTTAAGTGTTTTATTGAGAAATAAAAACGTTATATACATTGTCACGAATAAAGTTTACTTTAGTTTACTTTATCAATGAAAATTAAATTGCTGTCAAAGAGAAAATTGCTCATTGAGATCGACGTACCTAACTATAATTCTTTTCCGTTTTATAAACTCTCAGCTGAGTACAGGATACCTGGAGCAGCGCCTTCAAAATTCCCCGACAATGTTGGTGGAGGCGGCGGAAGTGTTGGAGTACTAACAATAACGTGGACTGTAAGTAACAATAATCACGTGTATTGTAAGTAACAACAATCACGTGGACTGTAAATAACAGTTATCACGTGGATTGTAAGTAACAACGATCACGTGGATTGTAAGTAACAACGATCACGTTGATTGTAAGTAACAACGATCACGTGGACAGTACGAAATCATGATGTGGACTCTAAGTAACAATGCTTTTACTAGGACATTTGATTTAACTATGAACGTTGCATTTGACTAATAGAAAATGGCAAGTTTCAGGTGTAATAGTCAAAGTATTCATATCTCGAGAAAATATGCAAAATGCATGGCTTAAGGCGCATAATTCACTTTCTATAGATACGCATATTAACTAATGTTATATAAGCACTTTCATTGCACATATTGTACCATTAATCGTAATATATAATCATTCTCAAGCCCTTGCCCAATGAGGACCAAGGTGGATCAGGTATTGGCTACACGGTGTACTGGCGACGCGCAAACACTTCTACAAAATATATGGAGGTAAGTAAGTTATGATAACGTGTATGTAGTCGTATAATCTATTATGCTATTAATGTCAAGTCGTTTCAGCTTTTTGCTTCTTTACTGTAATTGTCAGTATGTTGAAGCAGAAAAAGATATATAGAGGTAATCCAAAGAAATAAATGAAGTACACGTATTAACACTCTTAAGGACTAAGTTTTTTTGTCCTTTGAAAGTTATTGGACACAAATGATAACACTGCTATTACAAGAACTACGTACCTCTTTTTTCCATTACTGTAATCAAAATATAGAACTTTCGGACAGTGTCGAGTATATTAAAATATACGGTTGTGATTTGGTGAGCTCCACATTTTGAGTATGTTATGAGGGACAGATGCATGAACAATACGTCAAAGTACGCAATATGCTCGAAATATCTCTTCTGAATCAAAACTCAGGGTTTCATTAACAATTGTAGGCACTTGTAGAAGAAAATGTTGGTACATACACCACAACTGTTGGTAAAGAATACTTCTATATGTTGTATGAAGTGAAGGTAGCCGCCTTCAATGACTTCGGGCCTGGTCCGGTGTCTCCAGATGGTGTATTTGTATACTCGGCAGAAGAAAGTAAGTCATTTGGTTGTTAGTCATTTGTCGAGACACTGTTAAATAATTCGCCAAGGTGAAACTCCAAATTAAATCGACGTTATGGAAATAACGAATCTGTTCTATCTTATTATTTCTCTACATACATTTCGAGTAGCTTCGTGTCCAGTAATCGATTTTCATAATTAAGGCATTTCATTTTATATTGTTTCATTTTTGTCGCATCTCCTTTTACTATTATATTCTATGGTTTAGATTTAGATACTGCGAGGAAATCATTAAAGCAAAAATGTACCAACAGTTTATAAATAAATAAGACTCGTAGTACCCTTTTGCTTTTAATCTTCAAATTCAGTAGCTTGAATGTTTTCTAGCTAGTCTTATTGTCGTACAGTTTTGAAATATACCAAAGTGTTATCAAGTAACGTCTCTTCACTTTTAGTGCCAATAGGTGTAGCAAGAAATGTATACGCCTGGGCATTCAACTCTACTGCTCTTCAGGTATCCTGGGACCCGATTCCGAATGATCGAGAGCACATGAGGGGCAAACTTCTAGGGTATCAGGTATAAAACAGTATTTTATTGCAGTACAATCGTTTCGACTTCTATAATAGAACTTTAAACGTCAAACCTATATTCACAGTTAGAATGAACTGAACAGAATACTTACATTTTACTTCTATGTGGTTCTCACTGAACTTGAAACTAGTTTTTCTGCATGTGACTGTATTTTACAGTTACATAATTTGTCAGGACTGCTAGATATGCTGTTACCGGCGAAGAAAAACGCTTCAATGCTATCTAGCTACGCATATTCTTCAGGTGAACTACAAACTCCGATTTGTAGAAGGTGCATCACTTGATGCTATAAGTTGGCGAGGTGAGACTAAAACAGGTATCGTAATTGGGCTTGATCCATATACGTGGTACACTGTCGATGTCCAGCTTCTCACTACCGCTGGTATGGGCCCAATGGGTGAAGTGTTTCATGCACATACCCATAAGCAAGGTAGGTATTTTCAGACACATCTTTATTTTGTAGATTGACCACACAGTGGTGTTGAATTAATGCAGGAAAATGTATTGATAATATTAACTATAAAAAGAAAATGTATTCTTTAATGCCTTGTACGGTTTCTGTTTACAAACTTGTACATGTATGTGCTAATTTATATAATCATCTTTTAATTGCACTAATATAATGATGATGCAAGATTGACATCGAACACTATCTTGCACTAACAAAGAAAGTTTTTGTATTTCTGTTTTTATCATGTGAAATGGATTTCGCTTTGTCGTATTCAAGCACGACTTAAATTATAAATATAAATCTACTACGAATCGGAATAAATTTGTAGTTTAGGAACATGTTTTGTAGTTTAAAAGCTGCACTATTTTATAGCACCAATTTTATATCCAACTGAAATCCATGTGTACTCTCATACTGCGGAGAGTGTAAGAATAAAGTGGAGAGGGGTCAGCACTACTAGTGCCGAGGAAAATATAGAAGGCTACAAGGTAAGTTAGAATTTACTCAGTTGAATTTGTATGGTATGGTTTAATACCAGTCACGCATAGTTTGCAATTAACTTTCTTTCATGAACATGATGCGGAAATTTATAGGCAGGCTGTGTGGTTTATGTTAAATTTTAAAATATGCAATAATTTAAATACATGTATAAAGCGCCGTCATCCGAATCATTATCATCACTATTATCGTTATTGTTGTGTCTCGTATTGTTGTTAATAGTAGTTGCTGTATTAGAACAAGTATTATTAGCATTTTATATTAATTGATATTTATAATTGTATCATTCTCATTGTTTAGTGTTTGACTTTTCCGTTAGAATTGTTATAGATCAATTTTCTATTATGTGTGTACTCGCGTTTGAATCGTTTTTATTTACATGCTTGTCGGATGTACATGCGTCGATATTTAAAGAAAGTACAAAAACAAAGAAACAACTATGAACTACAGTTCACGGTGCAACCTACAATTTAACATTGACGAATTTTTCAGATTCGATACTGGCCTACCTCAGATGATGTGCGATCCGCTGTTGATTATATCACAGAGCGTGCCGACAGTGAAGCTGTAGTCTATGAAATACAAAAAGACGTAGTGTATGAATGCAGGGTTTTAGGTTACAGCCGAGGAGGGGATGGAAAACATAGTTCTTCCGTTTATTTTACATTAGGTTATTATATTTACTTATTGTAGGCTCTAACATTACAAAATGTAAATATTACCTAAAAACCTATATTGGTCTTGTTTCATATGGGTGTATATTAACGTCTTTTCAAAGGGTAAACGTTAGATGAGTTTCATTTTCACATGTATTAATTAACTGTCATGTGAATTGACAACAAGTTATCAAATGAAACTAAAACATTCTACATCAACCTGTCTTATAAATCTTAGTCACCTGAGTAAATAGAAAGCCCAGACTTGCACATTTGCAGTCAGGATTACGATTTTAATGGACATACCGTATAGCTTATGTCAAACTTAATAACTTCCAAAACATAAATAATATAATCTTTGGAAGTATCATAACTCATCCTTAAAGTTTCAGCTATGCATTCCCAGTCATTATCGATAAAATCAGCGGTTTAAAATACACTGCAGTACCGTAAACCATTCAATAATCAATGTAGAGTTGTTGTTGTACAATTAATTGGTGGATGCGATTTATTACAGAAATCCTCTATATTGATTAATTGTGGTAAAATGAGGCATTTTTCGCCATAGGTTCTTAATGAAATTGTATTTATTTATCAGTTTACGTTCCTTGAACACACAATCTATGTTTAATAGATTCATATTAATATAATCTGCTAGATGTAGGGAGTGTCCCTTTAGAAATTGCTTTCCCACTGAATTTTGTTTAAAATGTTAAATTTATTTAAACTTTTCTGTGCAAAATATCGTTCAATTTCCAATGAGTAATATACAATGTGTATTGAACTTAAGTATTTTCTAAGTTCTTATATATAAGTGACATATCAAAATACTTATGATCATTGTTTATATTTACAGGTGGACTCGTAGCGTTCGATCCTACTTCATCAGAAATTATGGCATCAGCAAATACGTTTCATCAGTCATTTGTGAAGTGCGTGCTTACATTCCTTTGTGTTTCTCTCATTAATATGTTATTCTGAAAAAAGCATGTGTCTTTCATAATTAATTATTGGTATGCACCGTTCGTGCAGCCACGTTTTCATTTTGCACTATGAGCTACAATCATTCAGCCTTGATGAATTACATGTATCATAGATAATTTAATCGAAGTGTACTTTTGAACGGGCATCATGTTTAATAAAGCCAGGGGTATGCCAAACAAGAGCTCGTAAGTTTTGTTTTTATGCGTGTGATAGGACTTCTGGCGCCTTTCTGGTACTTTTTGAGAAATATTGCATGTGTCAACTTGAATATTCTGCATTTTGTCGTTATATTGCCTTTAAAATTCAAGATTAATTGATAATTTCAGTATAATATGGGCATAAAGTTATTACACGCATTCGGAGTTTGCAAAATGTTTCATTATTCCTGTTTGGAAGTTTTATTTCAGAGCTCTTTCTTAATTAAATGTGTAAGTTTCAAATAATGCAATTCTTAAAATTTAAGTTAAAGTCATCCTGTATGTGTGTAATAAGCCGGAAATGTTTGTTAATTTTAACATCTTTGTTGAGTAGTTTTGTTATAGTGTGACTTCTTCAATGGCTATTAAATCCTTTGCAACGACTGATGCTAAGAAAGTCTGTTACGGGGCAATGTTCTCCAGTAATAAAGATACGGTTAAGACAGTATTATCACACTTTTATTTTCTCGTTCATTTTATTCAAATAGGCATAGAAATAGATGAACACATTGTATTTATGTCTAAATCAATAACTTTTAAAAATAATTCATATTCATCAGTTTTAACATGAATATACATGTATAAACAAAATGTCTCTACCACATATGTATCAGTTGTTCATAATTATGATGTAAAAGAAACTTGAAATATTCACAAAACTACTAAGTCGTGCAAAATTATAATAAAGTTTTTCTTTATTTCCCAAACATTATTTTGTAATGAGTTTCGTCTACAACCATACTCGCATTGTACATTTTACAAATTAAGAACCTTGATGCTCTAAGTTAAAGTGTTTCAATGTCATTGACCATAATGTTATTTGCATAATAGTTACTGTGGTAACTGGATATGTTCTTTGAGAGTTAAATACTATTTCTATATGATTTAAGAGGCTTGCAGTATTTCCGCATTGTACTAGATATGATGTTTTCGTGTAGCATTGCCATAGCCTGTGCATAATCTCACATATGTATTTATTGCATCAACTTTCAACATATCAATTCACACGTTCATTTGTCATTGTGCTAAAATTGTATAAATGCATTTTAATCGTTAAAATATGTAACAAAAGTTCACACTATCAACATTACAACTTGAAATGTACGTTGTAAGTCTCTTGTTCATTTCACACTTGTTACTTCACAATACAACTCATTCATGTGCATGTAACCAGTATCACATTTTTTCTACAATAAACAACCTTTGTTTCTCTTTGTACATGCGTAATTTTCACTTTTTTCCCAAGTTCCCGATCAATTCGATTAATTTTTACGTTTTCTTCCGCTTTAACAATTGTTCGAGTAACTTGACAACCACGCTGTTGTGTCATACCACACTGTTGTGTCATACCACACTGTTGTGTCATAACACACTACCCAGAACGCTCGACACACTTCTTCACGTGCTTCGTTTCAACCAGATGTAATAACTGGTTTCTTTAATAGAAGATAGTGTCCTTCAGTCATAGCCACGAATCTACGTCAGCAGTAGGGTGACAAAATCCTTCAAGTAAGAAAACCCTCTACACTAGTTTTCTAGCTTTTTCTGGAATTTACATGTTAATCGCTGATATTCTCACTTCTCCATGATGTTCAAATGTATAATCCATCTATTTATAGCGTACCTACTTTCATCTTAGTCTGAAATTTACTTCGCTATTTTGCAGCCGCTCACACATACATGTATTCATAGAAATGCTTATCAACATGTAAGAACTTTTCGCTATCATCTTAAAACATACACTGAATCAAACCTAACTGTTACATACGCTACAATTAAACTTATAAAAATAGCGCTAAAAGAAGCACCGAATCTATGTTTAGAAGACACTTGTTTTTCGGTTGTCGTCGTTGTTGTTGTCATTTGATACGGCGTTGACAACAAAAGTCTGTCGACAACATGGATCACACCATTCGTAGCCAGAATATTTGGACGCACTATTTTCGCTTCAATATTTTCCCATCTGAGGTAGAAAGCTGAAATGAAAAGAATTCGAAATCAAAGGTATACATGTAGCTACATACATAACAACCCTATATGCACTATTACTCTGGAAAGCTTTAGTTTCTGGAAATGGTTTGAAGAGGGCGGGACCATCTTTAACAGTCGTTTAACAATTAAGGCAGATACAGGATTTGTGAAGCTCTGTTTTTTTCACTCCGTCAAAAAGACAATTTCTAATTTAATACAGTAATCTTATATACAATGTACGTTACCGACCAATGGATTATATACATACCATCTGTCTTTGAAATGATAGTTACATTTCTGTCATAAGCATGCCGCGTGAAACGACCTTCAATAATGTCGCGGTATTCTATCTGCTGTCCTATCACAATATGTCTTTGAACAATCTGTAAAGAAAACAGAAAGGTTGCGCACCTTTGACCAAGCAATTTTGAAATAATCAATCTACTGAAAAATAGTGACTGTTTTTTAAAACTTTGAAAGCCAAAACAGGTATTTAAGTCATTTTAAACAAAATGTCGTAGTACCTTCTGTATTAAAACAATATTGTTACGTCTTTAGAAACCCGTACTGCATATGCAACTTCAATATGCTTAACAAACCGTGTATTAACAAACTCATTTGAAAGAAAGCAATACTGCAAAGTGAACATTTCGTGAAAAAGAATGCCATATAACGACAGTACACTGTAACAACTATCTATATCCGTTTTAAGGAATACTGTTAGTTTGATTAAAGTTATACATGTATTACCCTTCAAAATGGCCATGTTGAATTATGAACAAGAAGGAAGTTGATGCTTTGGAAACAAGTACAATATGCGTTAAATTGAGTCTTTTTCTTATACACAAATGAAAATTTAAAACAATTTTCTTACAAAAAGTGTAGATTTTTTATTTTTGACTTGGATCGTCAAACGAGATTTTAACAGTTTCACTCTATATTCAATGGGAATATAACTTTTATACAGATTCATATATTTTGGTTATACTTTTGCAATGCTCACTTTTCTAGGAGTACGAATCAGTGACTAATGTCTTTCCTCAAATTATGACGATCATCTTGAAGTGTAATATCAGTTTAAGTAATACGTGAAGGTAAGGTTCACTTCAGTTTGACTGTGGTAAGATCAATTTCATTTAAACTCGATTTATTTTGCTCACCTCCATCCTTTGCATATATGTGAGATTCTGATTGATATAGTTGATGTCTGCGAATGTTAAAAAGTTAAACGAGTCATCGGCAGGGGCGAATACAGTAAACACTGTATTTTTGGATGTTAAGTCTATACTGGCATTGCTTGGAATTAGCTTTAACAGCTGGTCTGTGCCTATACTGAAAGAGAAGAATATTTGGGTATTTTATGTTTTTGAACAGCTAACCGAAAAGGTAGAATAATTTGCCGCTAGCATGGTACAGGGCACATCAATTTGGTGTTGATTAAGACCATTGTGATAGTCATGGCATCGTGATGACGTGATACACATCGCATCGGTAAAATGTAAAGCTTATGGTATTGTTACCATGTGATACTTACGACATTGCATCATGTTCTGCTTATGGCATTGTTACTACGTGATACATAAATATACAAATATACACGGCAATAAAACTGTGATATTGGTATCGTAAGCATGTGATATTTATGGCATTGTTACCTCGTGATACTTAATTGCGTCGGCATATCTATTCATTTTGCTCTAGTTTGTTACAGAATGCGTAACTTACATACTTGTTAAAAATAAGCACGATGTTACTGTTATGTGAACTTTAGAGAGATAAGTGAATACTGTCACAAAAAATTAATTCTTTCAAAAATATGTTTCATCAAGTAGAAACATTACTCACGACATTTACAAGAAAGGCGGCTGTACCAATGTTTAGAACAAACTTGGAAACCCTTTTAGAAGCAAACCCGGTCAATTTGCTATCTTTTTACTGCCTTTTCTGGCATATAGAGGCGTTTTTTTACACGTCTTTGTTACCTCGTCCATCCAATTCTCAATTTCTCGTGTTAATTTAGCCTTCCTTAAAGAAAATGCGCCACAAAATATGTCACAAATAATGACAAAATGTTTTTACAGAAGGCAGCAGGTATAACACGAATAACCATGACTGGTCATGTAATTACATCTAGAAATGAGATGTGTATGTCAAAGTCAATATGTCGTGCCAAAATTAGCATTTTGTCCTGCCTTTTCAGAAAACTAAACGAATTTGAATTCATATAATTACATCAGTTGTGCGCACATACTGGAGTTTAAACACTCGTTTCACCGCCGAAACACCTGTGATATTTAACAACACCTGTGCGTCGCTTGTATCAATCTAACATTGTCCGTTAATAAATGTAGTAAGTGAACTTAAGTAATTTTTTCCTCTCTCCTAACTTACCTAATTTCTTACCCATTCTTTATGTAAATATAACAAAATTTCCATACCTTATTTTAGGCTGCTGTTTTATTTCTGTTAATGTATTGTATAGTGGATAATTCAGAAATCCATTGATAGTGAAAATAACACCGTTGCTACAGGCGTAACCGTCATACACCATTTCAAATTTCTGTATCAAATTGGTGTAACCTGTGTCCACAGAGACCAGCTCTGAAACAGAAAGAAATTTATAATCATATATTAAACGGCGAACTTGACAAAAATGTGTGAACGCTAAGCACAACACATGCAGACAATCTCCACCAAATCTCCACCTACCATTACACCTCGCTAAGACTCACACTCACTCATTCAGCGTGAAAGTATACTACACGAAACTTCTTGCGGACCGCCTTCATTTTTCCTTTCTTAATAAATTATCGATCGTCCCGATGCACTAAAGCTATCATGCCTTGCATTTAGGAAGGCATTGGGTAGACACTTCCGTTACACGAGTTTCAAACTGATTGAATGATACACATTTCATATGGAAGAGTTGGGTTCCAAAGGAAGAGCATCAAGGCAATGACACGTGGTAAATCTACGGAGGTTTAAACGTTGAATTAAAGTTCTCTGCTGTATGATTTGTACCACCCGATCATTGTGAAATTCATGTAACGGTGTCTTCATAAATGCAAGAGATGATAGCTTTCGTGCACAGATAGCTAAAAATAGACTGGCAGATATTGGAAGGCCAGATGATTAAATAAAGAAGGAAAATGGCAGGTGGTGCGTTAGAAATTTCGATTAGTATAATGAAGTACACATAATCGCACAGTATTCAAATAGAAAATGGTAAACATGATGCCAAATGCTGCAAATGACAAACAAAATAAAGGACAAAAACATTAATCAGGCAATAATCATGTACATTAGCACAACATAAAATGATAAAACAATAGAATAATGTAATGTTTACGCATTAGAATGGCCGATCGACTACAATGTATGCACCCAGGGATTTCAAACCGGACTGACGGTAGATACCATGAAGCTTTTCCTACATCGGTAATGGTAAAAAACTGGCAACTCGGTGGTAACTGAGTTTAATGCAAATACATGAGAATAAATGTGTCGAAAAAAGGGACCTCTTTTCTTATAACGTTTGTTCTTTTATTGTTAAATTTACTACTTAGAATTGGTACTCTTCCCCGTGTCACACTGGTGGCAATGTATAGCGAAGGGTATCAAGAAACAAACTAGTCTTAACCTTTTGTAAGTCTTCAACCGATTTAGTTTAACCGTTTTGGTAAGATAGTTTGAGCAGATCATGCCAAGGATTTGTCAGGTGAACTCCTGGCCATTGATATTGCTCTTTATTGTATAACCTGCAGACATATTAATGGTCTGGAGGTTTTAGCGTATGTTTCTTGAGGAATGTGGCTACAGTTTTTGTCATTGGTTTTGCAATTAAGAGGGTACAAAAGTAATTTTATGTTTTCTTTATCTATTTTGTCGAAGAATGTACAAATCCGAAGGTACCCATATTTACTGTTGGCTCGGAGCTTAACTCTGTTCCGGGGATTTTCTCAATGAATATCTAAACTTATCTAAAACAAACAGATTTCTACGAATTTCAAAGCTTTGCACAATATGAAACCCTCGGTAACGGTGCATATAATAGTATACTTATCTTCTGAAAAGTCCACATTTGTACAGAATGCCATGCATATCCATGGAACTCTTAACCAGGCCGACAGTATATGATATGACTTTCGAGACCAATGCAGATCACGGTCACCCTGAACACCTGTGCAATCTGATTAAATATCTGCATTGTTCGCTATTCAGTCAGTCAAATGATAATTAACCGAACTTCACTTTAAAACAATAAAAGATAATGCTAAAATTGAAAGATAGACAAGTCCATTTTAGAAACATAGCGGGAAAAGAGTGAAAACAAACTCTCCGTCATACCTGTTCTGTTAGACAGGTCCTGATCCATGAACGTGAATGTATAGTTATATCTATTCTCAGCCAGATACATCCTGCTCGACATGAAAGCGTAGTCGAGAAAATGCTGACTCAGCGATAATGCCGGTATCACGTGACTTTCATATATCTGAAAAATATATAATACAAAAAATGCTTAAAGTTATATTACTCTTCAAAATGGTCATACAACATAGCCCAGTAACATTCTTAAACATGATTAATGCTTTAAAATCATCTAAAACGAACTTGTATATGTACAAACAGTGAACACGATGGTTGAAAAATAATGTAACAGGAACACCTGCTCGTGAACTTGGCAGACTGGCAGCGTAGCAGCCTAGCAGCGTGAACTTGGCAGCCTGGCAGCTTAGCAGCCTAGCAGCGTGAACTTGGCAGCCTGGCGGCGAAGCAGCCTAGCAGCGTGAACTTGGCAGCCTAGCAGCGTGAACTTGGCAGCCTGGCAGCGTAGCAGCCTAGCAGCGTGAACTTGGCAGCCTGGCAGCGTAGCAGCTTAGCAGCGTGAAGTCAGCAGCTGAGCAGCCTGGCAGGAACCTACCTTTTTCATCATTCCTAACTCTGTTGTGATCCGTATTTTGTGATGATCACCAAGCTTCTGTAGGAATGAGGCGCTAGGAACGAACAATGTTTGATTGATATTCAAAGTCGATGACCACGTCTTGAACTCCTGTACCCGTTGTAACAGACCGTAAAATGGTCTGAAATATAATAAATTCATATTAAACACCATGTTTGAATGTCAAACGCAATGTATGAATATCAAACACCATGTAGATTCTATAAATACCAAATAGTTGCATAAATATTCAGCACACTTTATGAATATTAAACACAACGCATGAATATTAAAAAAAATGCAATGTAAACACTGTTATACAAAAAAAAAGATATTCAACAAAAGTATGAATATTTTTTAAACGCAATACATTAAAACTAAACACTATGTATGAATATATAAACGCAATGTATAAATATTAGAATTAATGTGAAACTGAAAATAGACCTTTTTATCTTTTTCATTTCTTACTTCAATTAAGAGATACAACTTATAATTTATTTCTGAAATGTTTTCAAAGCATTCATAATGTTCTTAGACTCTTACTAAACCATAATGTAGAATATTCATTCGAATATTAATGTAACTGTAACTTGCATTGAATATGTTTTTACCACTAAAACATAAAATAGATCATGCTATATGCATGGTATTGTAAATTTATAATTATGCCTATACATATTGCGGTGCACTAAGTGACTTAGAATTGAACCCTCTGTGTCCAACAACATTGTCCCCTCCGAAGTACTTTCCGATTGTAAGAACAGTTTCTAAATATTCTGCACATTTCAAAACACCGAATTCTATTCCGGCGTTCAGGATAAAACCGACTTCCGGCCTTTGTCACTTACTTTAGCTCTGCCGTTTTCTCCATCGTTTCTTCCACTGTCCAGAATGGAAAGTTGAGAAGAGTATCTATAACGTGGATGATTCCGTTCGTACATCGGATATTTCTCTCAAGAACTAACCCCTTCACATTGTTGCTCACTGCATGTACTGTAAATAAACGACATACATTCGTTACTAATTAAAATAGCTTTTCATTGGTTGTTTATAAATTAGATATGTATTTAGGATATTTAAGGTCGATGGATATCTGTAGAACCCCCATATGTGAAAATGGTCACAAACGTGAAATGATTTGATCCCATATGTCAATAAACTTTCGCCAAAAGGGTTTGCATTTATTTCACATTTGAATTTGCCATGGGTTCGGATTAGAATAACTATTTTCGCCTTTGTGACCAATTTCACATTTTTGGGCCTTACTAATTAAAACGGACTTTAACGGTGGGGATTTAATCTCATTGCTTACTTTAACAATTCAATGATAACCGAAAAATAACTTGAGGTGTATTTCAAGTATTACACAAAAAACGACCATTCCTGAATGTATATCCGATGTGTGAATTTCAAGTAAACTAATTCATAGACAAACCAGACATCAAAAGCAGTTTATATATATTTGAAGAAAATAAAAAAAATGTAAAATTCTTGCAACTTCCATAACATAATTCATTTCTTGCATCAAAACTAAATAATGTCCTAACTGCAACTTCAATATAAGAAGTTTGACATTTTACTACCATATGTTTTTGCTTTGTGTATCGTACCTGCGTCCTGGGACCGGAGAACAAATAGCGGTAATCCGTTGTTAGAGGAGAGGCGTGTATAGTTGCCATACTGGTCCAGATACGGCGATCTCCCAGGTATCACGTGACACTGAACTATCTATAAAACATAAAAAACGTTAAAATTAAAACTTTTTATTAATATTTGATAAAAATCCTAAAATATATTTTTAGGTCTAAAATACCAGTTTATTGCTATGAACCATACGTTACTTCTTATTGCCATCAATAAAATATCAATAACTATTCCAAATAAAGACATCCTGGTAAATCCAGACAGTATGACATAATCATCAGGCTCCCAGGTTCCACTAAATTAGGCAGTTCTTTTTAGATTTATTAACTGCTAGATTCACATGCCTTCCGTCTATATATCAACTCTCTCTCTCTAAGCCGGCAACAAGTTAGTCTAAGGTAAAGCATGACCAGCCTCCACTTCCTTGCAGACCTGGCCCCGTGCTTATAAAAGTTTATTGAGCACAATCTCGAGCTCAGCACGAAATCATGCTTAAACAATATGCAGTAAAGTCAAGCTATATCTTTTTACAAATTTGTGTTCCATAACAATAACCATAACATATGTTCTTGAGTTTATGTATCTTTATATTAAACCAGAGTTTGTAAATAAATATAACCTGATTTGAGATCATATTACTTAGGCATGAGTTCGTGCTGAGCAAGATATTGTGCTCAAGAAAACTTTATAAGCACGGGGCTTGGTCATTTCCTTCACTGTTAACTTTTCGGTCAATATGACATTCAATCTGGCGTATTGTCATGACAAGGGCATTAACACCTTCCCTTTCTGTACAAGAAAGGAAGTAATGCTATGAGGAAAACACAAGTCGGCCGGACTACGCTTGTTACCTACAGAATGGAGCAGCCCGTGTGTTTCACTAAGCGTCTTGGCCCTGTGAGTTGGCATGTACGTAAATGCGTCATCATTTGGAACAAACATTGTGAACTGCTTAGCATTGTCCTTTAACTCATCTCGTAGCGACGGGAAAGCATCCATTAGTCCCGCCATAACACTAAAATATAAAGCACAGAATTTATTATGCTATAACAGATAAATAAAACTGTCTTATAAGCAAGTAAAACATACAGACGCCATTTCTATTTTGCGTTTGTTTTGTAGAAACTAGACATTTGTTTGGAAACGAAAGCAAAGAAATACGTTCAATACGTTCGACAGTAGGTAAATTTTCATAGACTGAAGTGTTAAAAGCATTTACCAAGGTAGTTTGAATCTCAGAAAGAACAGAAAGAAACCATTTAACTTTTAACGTTTCGGTAATATCAGTTTGTAAAAAAGAATAAACTGCAAGCATTTACAATAATTATCTAATTTACATTATTGTTGTTACAGAAAATGAATTTATAAATGTATTGATCAGAAAAGAGATTCAAATAAGCGGCAAAGCTTTCTTCTCAATCCTGGATGCTGATTATAAATGTATTGTATTTGTTCATGCTTTGATAAACAAATAAAAAATGTTTAAACTAAAGAAACTAATAGTATGTTTTTTCTTGAAAAAGGTTACTAGTAAGTTAGTGATTATTTAGGTTTCGTAAACAGTTTCTAACGGTTGTTTCAGCAGGAAAGTGCTTTTCTGTAATTAAAAGCGGAAGAAGAATGTGGCCTACCTCAAAGAAGGATGGACACCCATTTCATCGATGATATTTCTTGCAGGGAGGTGAACAATATTGTCAACGATATGCAGAATGCCATTGGAACACCATATGTCTTCTATGACGACGTTAGCTCGTATTTTACTTCCAATTACGTACAAGCCTAGAAATGAATCAATACATTGTCGACCATTTCATAACCAACTGGATATTATAGTCCTTCCTAGCAATGAAAGATTGTTTGTGAAATTTGCCCATGCTTCTCTACTAAAAACGTGCAGGGAACTTTGTAGAGTATATTCAATCCTGCGAGGTCATTAAATAAGTAAGTAAAGTAAGTTTATTATCCTAACATGCAAAACGGAAAACTGGGGGAATAAAATGCAAATACTTATAAACATTTCTGCATGCTTTCTGATATTTTTGCGTGACTGCAATATGTAAAGCTGTAGTTGAATGTTCACATTTTGCATTTTACAACTGCAATAAGTTCGGTGTATATAGTATTGTAAGTTACTTACATCCTAAATCAAATTAACCAGATTTATTGTAAGAGCTCGTTTTATAATTGTGCTAGATATTGCGTAACAAATGCTCCTTTGACATCATACATGTACATTGTATTTACATCAAATTCTTATTACGCTAAAGAAGACCTACTGCAACAAAACGTTAAATAATCAAAATTATTAAGTACTGTTTAGTTTAACAAATGAAGTAAGCTCCATATATAGCGACCCCTTTGGGACCCATTTAAATGTGTTCCTTATATATCCAGAGTATGTAACATGCATATAACAATTGGAATAAAAGTGGATAAAAATCTGGCCTGGAAATATGTTCCTTATATTAGGAATTTTGCTATTGTCGTTATAAACGTAGTTTACTGTTACTGGTGCACCTGGCAAAATTTATAAACACTTACATGTAACATTTGTGCCTCACCAATTTTCGTGGATTCGAGCAAACAAATGCCCGAATTGTAATGCTAGCCTTTTTTCCATTAGTTTACTTTTATATAAAAAAATTGTTTATTTTCTAATAAAACTAAATGCAATGTCCCAAACAATTTATTTATTTATTTAAGAAAAAATTGTAGGTAATGATATGCTGACCATGTAAGAAGAAGTATTTATTTACCCTGATTAGTATTGTATAATGTAATGGTACGTCCCGACAGCGTTGGGACATCTTGTTCATCAGATATCTGAGTTGAACTCAAAATGACGCCGTGAGCTATTGAACCACGAATTGCCTGAAATAAACGCAAAGACGGTGTCAACTGTAAATGTCACCCGTGGAGTTAGTCACGTCAGAATTACTTTTGTTTATGTGTAAAGTAATACATGATTTAGTACACACTAAATCTTATAATCTAGTTTAGTTTACATAATAAGAAAATGTCATTTAGGATGGGACGTGACCGGACTATATTCTCTGATTGATCATGTCTTTCTGCCGAACAGACAATAAACGTACGATTGATACAGGTTTCAAAGAGACACTCATAATGTGTTTGACATTTAAATTGGACAACCTTAGACTATCTCAAACTAATAAAATTATGTGTGATATTCAAACACCGTTGCATGAATACCGTTAATGCAATAACGATAATTGAATTCAATATTTGGATTTTGACATTTGCGACATGACATATACAGTTATTGATTTGACGTGAAAATATTTGCGACCGCTAAAAAGCGTATAATTATACAGTCGCAAATGCCCAAATTACAAAACACTTAGTACATTGTAATCCTGTTTTCTAACGTAATATCAATGTAACGTTGTTTCATAATGGATACGTTTTTGCAACGGTTAAATATCAGTTCATTCATTGCCGCAAAAATCGAACAATCAAAAGGGATCAATGTTAGAGCATTGTGCTTTAGAAACGGGATTATGCGACAGTGCATACGTTTTTTAATTAATGATCATAAAAAGTTATAATAGCTCCGGTTAATGCCGTCGCCGTTAAAAATTTGCGACCATTAAACCGTATACATGTTCACAGTCGCAGATTTCAAATTTTACAAAGTGGTTCACTCTATATTTCATTTGGACAAGGATGTTTAGTCATTATAATAACTGTAAATAGACTTTACCTGTAAAAGTTTGTCTGTATTTGTTTCCATGTACAACAGCGTGTCCTTCTTTAGATTGTTTATAGCTGCATCACTAATTAGAAACGCCGTCATTGGTCCATTAGTCGATGACGTCAATGTGTTTTTAAGTTCCATGTTCAAACGAATGAATTCCTCCATCCGACTGTAACGTGCAATGGTAAATATATAAAAGTATCCACTTTGATACGAGTACAGCAATGAAATACACATCGTATATGTATAGAATGCTTTCAAGCAAAATGTTGTATTAATTTAACAGACGGAGGAATAGTTATGTCAAACCTTTTGTTCACAAAATTAATTCTTCACACTATCCAATAAATTTTAATATTAAAGGCAGTGCTCACAGTCTGCTGGATGAATAGCTTACAGTGCAGATCATGACTAAAATGCACGGAAGTCAAGGATGTGTAGGTTTAGTCATGAGCTCATTGGTTGCAATGTCACAATCAGGCCAGATATAATCATGGCTAGCAATATTCTTACCTTAACTGTGAGTTGCCCTGTACTGCCTCCCAGATTGTAAAATCTCTTTGAAAAAGAACACTGTTCACTAAATGTATGACGCCGTTTGTACATCCTAAATTTGGAACCATCAGTTTCGCACGTACCCCACCACCTTCCACATAAACATCTAGACATGGAATAGAAGATAGTGAGAAATTAGTTATATAGAATAATAGAACACAAAATGTAGAATAAAATATAGATTTTCTAGCTTGTATTTTTTGTTGTTCGTTTTTTTGTTGTTTTGGGGGGCTTGACCTGCATGTTTTGGTGTGATTTCGGGGCTTGCTACAGAGGCAGTATGATTGTTCAGTTTTGTAAAATGTCTATTTCAAGTTGAAAGTGATACAATTGTACATTTACATGCTTAAGCGAAAAACTAAACCCACTGATAGTTGGTCAGAAATATAATGTTTCAGTTTTACCATGGGAGGAAACCTTCAACGTTCCTTTGAAATATTTGTTGGGACTGATAACATACCAAATACATGAATTGTGTTTGTGTAGGTCCAAATATACTTATATTATATTACTCACTTTTATTAAACCGTTTCATAGTTAAAATTTCTCCATCCGCTGTTGTAAAAGTTTCGCCATCTTGGAACGAATCAAGGTCCCGTTCTGCATACATGACAAGGTGGTCTCGGAAGAACTGTCAAACAGAAAAATATAATATAAATGTATATAATACAAGTAATCCTCAAGTTATAAAAATAGCTCAGCCACATTTGCAAGTATTCCAGATCAATGTATAATACTAACAGCTATTGAAAAGTAATCCCTCAATACAGTCAAATTAATTGAGCATATAACATTTGTTTATTTCTTGTTGTTGTTGTTTTTTTTTTTTTTTTTTTTTTTTTTTTGGGGGGGGGGGTTGTTGTTCTTGTTTGGGGTGGCGTATACAATGTGACAGTCTTCCCACGCAAGGCGGATATACGAACTTATGATACAATGTACTTCTAATCGAGACTGCAGTGTACTCAATATATTGAGAGACATTATCAAATTACAAATATGGAAAAGTTTACATAACATATATTTAGAGATGATCATACAATTTTCAGCTTTATTTTCTCTGGTAATACTGCAAAATTTGTGATATCAGAAACTCTTTGATAAATGCATGATGTCTATTAACGTTTGACAGGAGAGTTATCAATTGGGTACCAGGAACATTTAATTTATATACAATACACACATGACATTTAGTAAAACATGAAATTGCTGATTTCGGTACCTTTGATAGTTTTGTAGCGTTTGTATCTAGCTGAAGTTGTCTGTCTGTTGGTAACTTAGCAACGGCGTCGTCTGTTGGCATGAAGAATGTAATTTTTCTACTGGAGTTTGCAAATTTGTCACGAATCTCACCGTCCACATTGAATAAACTAGCTTGTACAAAACTGAAAGGAAAATGAAACCATATTTTAAATGCATTTCTGACATAAAACCAAACAAGACTTCTGTCAGTTTAAAAGGACAAAAGTTAAAATGATACCAAATTATTACAACTTACACTGGTAATAAATAATGCAGTCAGTTTCGAATACAATTTTACGAGCATTAATCACACCTAAACGTTTATACATTCGCATCAAGGAATGCATTTTATCTTGTAATTTAAATGTAATGTAAGACATGTCACAATGTAATGGTACATTTGTAATTTACATGTCTACAATTGACTGCTGAAAAAGTGCTTCTACTTTCTAGCGGAAAAAAGTCAAAAGGTCTTGCACTAATAGATGTATATGCAAAAACGTACTGAAAACAAACACTTACAAAAGAGTCTTCAAAATGTCCCTTTAACGCTATGTTAAATCTAGTAATGTGAAATTGGACTAAATGTCACTATTCAGCATTGTCAGGTATATGTATCTCTATCAAATGTAACTTCGCCTTCATAAATACCTCTGCTGCATGTTATTCATTTTTTATATCACTGCTTTTAATATCACTTACTTCGCGTTACTAAATATACCTTAGCTCTAAATTAGAGTTCTGAAGTACTGTTAACAAATAAGTCTAACTGTCAGTTCTTATGCACAGCTAAGTTCTATTTAATGTCAATTAAAGCGTACTTTGATCTAAAACACGTCTAGAAAATGTCATTTTCTAACTGATTCAAAGATACAATTTGTATTCATCTGAATCATTTGGAAGCATTTCCTTGTAAAAATCACATACTCAGCTTCTTAAATACCTCAACTAACTGTCCCTTTCTTGGCTTTCTAAAGTTCTTCTAGTATAAAACACTTACGTCTTATTTAGTGGTCTTAATTTTGTAAGTACGTCTTCTTAATGTCACTTACTTAGCATTTTGAATTGCTTCTATTTTCTGTCTCATATTTCTGTAGATGTAAAACAGAAGGTCGTCAATCACATGTATCACACCGTTCTTCACTGGAATGTTAGGCTGTAAGATGCGGGCTCGAACCTTATTACTGGACACATAAACTGAAAGAACAACGGTACATGTATACGATGTTTCTATAAAAAACACAAACTGGCGTACACTGAGAATACATTCAGACCCGCATATAAGAACTATGAACCTGTTATGTCACTTTATTCTATAATGACGTAAATGTCATTTTAAGGCCATATAATTACTCAAAATTGTCTAGACAAAATTCCCTATCTTACGAAAGGTAAAGTATATATTCATTAGCTTTCTAACTGGCACTGAAATTGAAACGGGCGTTAAAGGTCCCCAACCCCGTCGGGATCCCCGAGAAAAAAGAGGTACACACTGATTATGTTCATATATAATAACAGATAATGTCAGTTGGGTAATTTTGCAATGTTTTTATAGAATACTTCCTGTTGCTCTATCATATAATTGACAAGTTTCGTAACCCAAAAATAAAGAAAATGAACGACTTTGAGACTTAATGTAATTTTTCTTACTATCTGTCCCGACCCGCTGAAATTTTAATATTCCTGTCATTGCTGCCGTGTCTGGAATCTCACCAAGTCGTGGAATGTATAAAATCCCCTCTTCGACCACATGAGCCCAGAATACCTGGAAAAAATAGTCACTGTCTTGAACACTGTACGCAAAAAATAGCAGAGTCTTAAAACCGTGGTATGCTCAACATTCCCGCAAGTATCTGTCACTGTCTGGAACACTGAACGCACAAAATAACGAAATCAGATAATCACTAACTAGAATAAAGCACGCATAATCAAACACTTCAAAGAATGCAAGGCCGGTTTCATCTTTTCATTGACATTTGCGGGATACATACAAAATGATGAGAACGCACGTGGGCGAAATTATATAGCATGATAGATGATTTATCTCCATAAAGCAAGGTCATGAATAGACCACGTTATCAATCAGGCATATTTTTGTCTGGCGCCATATTGCGTTTATACTGATAGGACGTCATGAGTATACAAAATACTTATCACTCACAGACAGTTCATTTCTAAAATGATTCGGGAAATGATCATTTGCTAACGAGCTTCTGCTCCGATGAACGCGCCCCCGGAGCACCACAGGACATGGGTCTAATACCATCCTTTAACGCTCGATTAATCACAAGTTCTTTTTCATGCTGATGAATTTATTGCTAAAGAAAAATAACTCACTGATTTTAGCGTATCTGTTGTTAACTACTTATACACATAACAATAGCTCACCGATTTTAGGAGGTCTGTGTCGTTGAAAAGGACATCTTGCCCGTAAGCAGGCATTACTGTTATATAGGAGTCGTTAGGTGCGAATACTGTAAATTTGCTGACTGTTGAATTTGTGGCCATCTTCAGAGCTGGGTCGATAATAGATGCGTTCTTGATTGATCTGTGTTAATTGAAATCAGACAGATGAAAATAAGACATTGAAAATAAATTTTAATCAATGTCTTAAAGAATGAATGTTGTTAACAGTTTATATTGCAAGTTGAAATGACAATATACGTATGTTATATAATGTTATTATATATAAATATTGTTTATTGAGACACAGTCAAATGTTGAAATCTTCAAAATCGCATTGATAAGTTGATATTTCACTGTCAAATAAAGTTTTCATATGCTTAGGGAAAATCTTGAAAAACTGACATAAACAAATGCTGATACGGATAGTAAAAACAGAACTTTATGGAGTTTTCATGGGCGTCTGGGACAAACTTTTATCGTGTGCAGTAACAAACTGACGGGGGAATACCCATGAGCATTAGACATACGTATTTGGTAGATATTACGGATGCACCGGTATCCACAAATCTTTATGACAAATGTAAATACATTGTAAAATGTAAAATTATTCGTTTGCTGTCTATCTGTGATGTATGGAGACACATTCAAAACAAAATATGGGAAACATGATGTACGTAGAACCAAAATACGGTTGGAACCGGCGTTAAACTCCTACAACAACATTAACATGATGTAGACATGCCGTCCTGTACGTATGCTTTCCATATGGTGTAGTTCCTTTTAACCGGAAGTGACAAAACGCAGACGTTAATTAAAACATTTCTACGTCTTTTATTAGCTCACATGACACAACGTGTTAGGTGAGCTTATTAGGATACCTTGTCCGGCGTGTATACGTCGTAGTCACTCAGACCACCATATCCTTTAAGCGAAATCTCCTCTGAAACCATTTGTCCAGTGTTGATGAAACTTTGCAGGAATGCTCTACCAAAGTTGTACAAAAACACTATTCGATTTTGGTTACTATGGCAACAAATATGAAACCCTTTAAAAATATTCCTCTTTAAAGCCACAATACCCAGAGCTTAGATACTTGGTGTATGGCTGAGTGGTGGTCCTCTTTTAATTTTTTTCAAAACATGCCCCTGGGGCCATGAGTGGCCTCGTCCCAGGGGTCACGTATTTAATATAGACTTGTATAAAGAAATACTTTGTTTTCTTGTTTAACACCATAAGGCATATACTTATAATTTAGTATATAGCATCGCCTTGTGGTCTTCTACCAAGAGTATTGCCCTCTTGTCAAAATTATCCACGTCCTAGGGCTCGGATGTTTCATAGAGATCTATATAAGGACATACTTATGGCCCAGAGTTTAGATAGCTTTTGTGTAGCATCGCCTAGTGGTCATCTACCAAGATTGTTCAAATCAAGCCACTGAGTTCAAAATTGGGCACATCCCGGGGATGAGTATTTCCCATAGCACTATATAAGCCTTTTAAAAAATTTCTTCTCCATAATAACAAGCTCTAGAGCTTAGATATTTGGTATGTAGCATGGTGCAGTGATCATCTTCCTAAACTGTTCTTCCTTTGTCCCTAGGGTCAAAACTGAACCCGTCAGGCGTCCTTTGTCCCTAGGGTCAAAACTGGCCCCGCCAGTATATCCAGTTTTTCGTTTGCAGAGCTACATTGTACACATACATCTATTCTGTACTTTTACTTTTCAGTCTGCGACGCTTTGTTGACCTGTATTATAAACAATGGTACATGTATACTAGTTGAGCGATATAGGACCATCATGGCCCGCTTGTTTAACAAATGGCTTTCGTAAATGGTAAAGAAAAAGACTTATTTAAAAAACTTTATAACAAACAACGTTGCACACATTGCGGCAGGTGATATATTTTTTGTCTGGGTGAAGCAAAGAAAATCATTTCTGTAAGGTAATGAATAAATGAAACATGACAAAAAAAGGATATTCAATTGGTTTATGTCTGGTGGTTTTAGAAAATTGAATACGAGATGACCAAAGGACGGCACCAGCACAACGGTCGAGGTGTACAACTGTTACAATTTTGTCACGTATTCTACAGTTCAACTTGACGATCTTTAATTGGCAAACTTTTGTAAAACGATTTTTTCACTCGTCTGATGATCGCACAGACGTTAAAACACGCATCTTAGAATTGAAAAACAGTCGTTTGAACTTTTCAGATATGCCGAATAGAGTTTATATGTACATAAAGTCGGCGAAAGACCATACAAAACAAAAATCATACTTTCGGCTTTGCGACCGCAGACCATCGGGTTACATTGGTGATTGCCTACGGAAATCACCGAACCCTGCCGGAGATTTTCAGTAGGTTTGGAGACACTGTAGTATGTCATTTTTTATCATGATACTGGTAGATCTGCGTTGCAAATTAGGCTATAACATTATGAAAACAAAAGGGACAAGATGGCCCTATATCGCTCACCTAGCAACCATCTGCTATAATACAAGGTCAAAGGAAGGGTCAATTTTGACCTTGGAAATGGTGGACGGGCAGACGGACGGACGATAGACGGTGAGTGGTGTCAGGTTAGCTGATGAAACTGGCTCATAGTGTACAAAGAAAGAGGTATGTCTTACTGGAAAGCTAGCCTGGGAAGGTCCGGACGCTCGAGGTACTCTGCAATCGTTCTGTTAGACTGAACAGGGATAAGAAATTTGTCGATGATATGAACAATTCCGTTACTGGCGAGAATATCTGACCCAACAATCCAAGCTCCGTTCACTGTAAATACCTGCAATAAAAAACACCATCAAAAAATTATTTTTGTATTGTACGGTGTTCCGTTTGGACCATCGGTTTCTCTCTGACCGACCATTTATTTGGCGACAACGCGAAGTCACGTGACAAAACGCGGAGATCCGATGACGATAGGATATTTCTTACAATAGCAATACGTTTTTTAAAGATACGATCGCATTATGCAAAGTCACGATGGAATGACATAGCGTATTGTCACAGAAACTTCGTTCATCGTCATGGTTACCTTCGGTATCGTGCACTGGCAACGTAACGTCGTATATCAAAATTATTTCGCATTCGCGATAACAAAAAGATGGTGGCTTCAACGGTACAGCGTACTGTAGCCTGAACAAAGCATGTGCTTACACTAAGAATAAACTGACAACAAAATATCATGAAGAAAAAAAAAAAAATTCCTTGCATGTGCATATGTACGTACATATTCAGTGTTGTCGAGCTCAATGAGAAACACCTTTGTAAAGATGATTATATTAAATAAGAGAGACCTACCTTTGTATCTCCGTAATTGTAGTTATTGAAGTAAACATGTCTTTCGTTGGGATGGAGTGTCCTTGTTGAATCTTGTGTTTCCATATCAGCGACATTAGTTGTTCCTTCACCTGTAGTAAAAACACACTATATAATTTGACCTGTTGACCAAAAATATCAGTTTTGTTGAAACATATTACAGGTGCCTCAGTAGCGCAATGGCAGCCTGGGGACTTAAGGATCGGTCGTATAGTCCATGGTTCGATTCCTTCTAGTGGTATGGTGCATGTGTCTATATCTAAAACACATTGATTCTGTATTGCATCTCTTTCATTCCGGCGTGAATGAGTCTCGAGAACGCTTTATCTGTGTCATATGCAAAATGTATGCACTAGTTTCATAATAGGGAACACATAAATATGTGCATAGTACTATAAAGTGTGTAGTATGCGCGATGATTTTATTTTTGCTATTTTCGCAACTTTCCCACTTCGCTAATTTAAAGGTCCACTACTAAGCGAAAATTAAGTGACAGTTACAGTAAAACTTCGATAACTCGAGGTCGCAAGGGGACGAGTAAAATGCTCGAGTTATCCGAGGTCTCGAGTTATCCGAATTTGGAAAGTTTACAAGTTTTTCTACTGTGACGTTCTTATTAACAAAGTGTATTTGAGGACCTTCGTGTTGTATTCTTTTTTCATTAACTCACGAATCCTGAATTTCCTTTTTGTATCTTTCGATTAAATCCCGTCTGTTTGTTTACATACATGTACATCGTGCAATTACTAAAAGACACTGATTAATGGTGAAGGCGGAGTACGTAATGTTCTTCGCCCAGAGTATTTACCGGTCACTCTGGGTTTTTTAAACTGTATTCCTTTAAATCCAGACGACTTGTATGCTAGACAATACCGGCCTAAGCTTATTTCTTTTTTGCAAATGACTCATAAGCGAATAGTGATTAATCCTCACCTAGTTGTCGTTTAGGTCATGTACAGTACCGGTATAAGTTATAACACTCCTCGTGGCTTTCCAAAAATATTTTGACTGGCAATTCGAAATAGAATATGAAGTTTGGTTTTATGTCGTGCTTTATTAATATTTTACTCAGACTCAAATTTTCATATCATCATTTAAAACTCGCAAACATCTTTCGTTAGTTTCTTCTTATTCAATTAAAGTGATCGGCGGCTGTAATTCATAAATATATTGAAGACGATTAAAATCTGCGAATAACATTTTATACACTTTGGACACTGCATGCCAGCGGAGGTGAGAAAAAGTCTGATAATCAGTGACCTCGAGTTATCCATGGTAATTTAGTGAATTCTACCTGGCGGAACAACAGGTTTCCTCGAGTTATCCCAGGTTCTCGAGTTATTGATGCTCGAGTTATCCTGGTGATTTCTAGTTAAACTGAGGAAAATGGCCGGGACCGACGGAGTCCTCGAGTTATCCGGGGTTCTCGAGTTATCGATGCTCGAGTTAACGAAGTTTTACTGTATTTCAATGGCAAGTACATTACCTTAAGCAAGACACTAAATAATGAAGATCGGCAGGTTAAAATTTACAGAAAGTGTTTGGAACACGAAGAAAAGTGTGTGTATTATGTTGAAATCTCAGTGAATCGACAAAATGACTACCCAGGTCTTTTTAACTTTCTTCATAATGCATAGAAAAATAATTGTACATGTACTGTGATTTATTTAGAATTTCTACGTACCAACTTTCATTTTTAATTAAAAATAACTTATTTCTGTGCTTTTTTAAGTATATTTTATTTTTCGCTTTTGTTAGTACTGGACCTTTAAAAATCTCGCGAAAGATTCAGTTCACATGGATTAACCTATTAAAGAATTCTTCTTTTCGCGAAAGAGTCTGTCTGCTCACAAATCACGAAAGTTTCGTTACGCGAAAAGTACCCAATTTAAGTTAAGATACATTTTTGTAATGTCAATCATTTTTTTAATATCCAGGATGCAATATTTTGCAGATTCCAATCATCCCAAGGACAATGGAGTAGTCTATCAATGCCAAATAGCAGACTTTTTCTCCATAGGCTATTTCCAGGAAAGGTGTATATTTTCCCGAAAAGCCTAATTCATCAATCGCTAACGATCTGTCGATACTGACAAGTTAAGCGCCATTGACGAGAAAATCACCAGGAAAAGCAATCTTCCTATAGTCGCATTCACTGTATTTTAGCCTCACAATTTGGGGGCAAAATTGCTTTACTTAACTTTTTACAATTTAATACACGATGCAAATTTAATTCTAAAAGCAAACGCTCTGCGATAATATCTGAAATGGAGAATTTACTGCCATTTTTGTCTTTAGAAAAACCTACTGTCGTATGAACAATTTAAATCAAATAAGATCTACTACTCTGCAACGAGCTGGTAAATTATTTCCTCTGCGTAAAACATAAAACTGTGCAAAGTGGAAATACAATGGAGACGTCCTAGCGGGTAATTTGAATTTACGCCTCAGACCCATTAAGGTATAACCGATGCTGTATTTTCCATTTGCTCCGATCTAAATTTTAAGTAATTACACGAAAATAAGGCACAAGCGTCGAGTAGTATTAGATCATTTCATATGATATGATACGCTAAAAACCCCATTCGTCGTTAAATTAGAAGCAATTTTACAGTTCCGAAGGGCAATTACGTCGTCTAGGGTGTTAACAGGACATGATTTGCGGCTAATCAGTTTTTAACACATTAATATTTTATTGCCGCATTTTAACAAAATAAATCAGAATGTTATATTACTTAACTTTCAAATTTGTTCAGACAGTACGCCGATAAATAAGTAATCTAAAGTTTTAATTTGTTCTGTAATGCATATTGGCGTTGATAAGCGTTAAAGCGGAATAAATCAGCCGTGTAGTTGGATTTAAGGCATTCTAAATAAGGCCAAAACAAATAAGTCTTTCGGTTCCAGTGACATGCTGAAACGAAATAGGTAGATCACAGATTTTTATTTTAGTTTTAAAAGTCATCATTTTTCATTTACTTACGGTGACTACCAAAGTATCATTTAGGGTAAACTTTGACAATAGTGGGGTAACCATGGCAACCAGAACCGAAAACAATAACTTGTTGTGGCAGGTCCTGTATTTTAACTATAAGAGTGCTTATATTCGGGTACTGCATTCGATATTTTAACAGAAAGATATGATGCATGACATAACAAAACATGGCCCGCCGTGCAGATCGATCTAACTAAATTGCCTTAATCCATGTTGGTGATTTAATAGTGTACATGCGCGTATCAACATACTGCATGTATCATTTACTCTATCTACTTATGTGTAGAGGCTGTACATGCAGGATAATTCATAATAAGCATAAAAACAATTAGTTGCTTCTACCAAAGGAATAATGGGAAAACTGACGCACGTGCTTATCATAAACGCAGATCAAAATTGGCGTCATTAAGGAGTATCTATGAGGACGCATTCCCTTTGGGAAAATTATGCACTTTTCCTAAATCGTTGGAACATATCTAGAATAAAGGGTACTAAATGTCGATCCAATTATCATTTAATACCTAAATGGAATTTTGTCCGGTTAATTTTTCATTCAGCCATGAAAAAAGATCGGTCATTGACATATATACAGAAGAAGGCTATAGGATAGACCTATATTGCTCACCTATAGCGGGGGTTACAGATGCTTTGACCTATATGATTCATGTGCTATAGACTGGATGTAATAAATATTCTGTGCCCTTTAAATTGTACTGACTGCATAAAATATGGCATCTAGGGTGTTCACAATGTAATATCTATTATCTAATAGAATGGCCAAGTTTGTGACTTCGTGTGACAAAGATCCCAACTTGACTGAACGAACGTCAAGAAAAACCTTCTGATCAATAATTATTGTCATGACGATCGGATACGTAAGACGGCTTGAAGAGTCTTAACTCTTATTTTCTCCCCATACACCCGTAATGTTAAAAATTCAAAACGAGTTTACACCAAAGTTTCTAACCTATATGATACAGCATAATGTTCTTTATTGTGGTCGGGTCCGACAGGTTGTAGCCATACTTGAACGCGTCGTCCAGAAATCTGTTGTACACTGAGGACACGGGAACAAACACTGTAATCCCAGGGCGCTCAAAGTAATGTGTTAGATTGTTCAACTTGATCAGGGAGGAAAACTGAAAAATACAGAAACAGAAATCATGGTCAGTTAAGTGTAACAATTTTATTAATTTACAAAATGTTCACTTACCTCTCTATACCGTCTTCGGAACACTTTAAAAAAAAATTCCCTTTTTCAAAACCTACTACCGCGGGGCAACATAACAAACTCCTGGATCCATGTGCAAACTTGAACTTTAAAGCATGATTGAGTGAATAAAGTGACATATGCATTATCTCATAGAAAGCCAAATGTTTATACATGCATATATAATGTGACAGAATATATTGCACAATCTATCAGATCAACAATTTTATTCCTAGATGTTTTGTATTGATGATGTCTAGATCTTTACTCTAAAAGTCAGACTATGGTATTGTCACTTATTGTTCAAAGTTTTACTAGCAGAAGGGAAATTATATCATGATATGCATCGCGAAATCTCAATAATTATATAAAGGACACAAGGCAGAAAAAAATTCTTTACACATTTTTAAAAAAAAGTCTATGTTTATTCTTTTAAGCATCAATACTACTTAAAAAATGTGCATATCGATCAATAAGTCAGAGAAAAGTTTTTGGAAAATTGCAATAGATGTTTTGGCGAAAACTTTTACATGTACTACCCGGAAGTATATGACAGACAATACTATCACTACATAGAGACATTAATGAATTAAAGATACAATCTAAATTGAAAGAAAGACATGATTCCGGTACGAAAATACAGGCAAAGAATCGTCTGGGATTTGAGAAACCCAGTGGAATGGTGATAGAAACAAAGTACCGCAGCCAGCACACCGACTGCCGACCTTTGGGAATTGCGTGTGGATAAGTTCCGCAGATAGGAATCGTGTCTACGTATACGGTATATTTCTGTTATCGCAGACATGTTATGGTAAGGCATAAAAGTCTAGAAAATAAATAGGCTACACAAATACCAGCAAAAACACAAACAAACAGTACCAGCAAAATGTAATAATATACGGAACATTTTTTTGCAAGGAATCGTCTGGTAAAACAATTGCAAAACACTGCCTGGTGTATATATGTATCTTTAATCACAAACAATAAGATAATGAACCCTTGATGAGACAAAATCAAACGATGAAAGTTTGTTCGTCTGACATCCTCTTTGTATACGTGGCGATGCCTTATTGATCAAAACTGGTCCATTTACATATTGCTGTCCTATGTTAAAATTACCCAAATCCCCCGGTAATTGACCAAATTACCGATTTACAATACATCACATATCTATAATTACAGGAAATGTACGCAATACAAGATGATACGTATACCACATAAAATGAAAAACCAATTAAATTGCACTGATCAAAGGTAATTTCTGTAGACTTCTCCCAGGACGGGAGCTAACTAGTCTCATTTTATTGTTCGGTACACAGTTTCGCTGTAAAAGTACAAGTTAGCTGCATGTGTGATTCTTGTCTCCCTTTTAAAGTGATTTGACCAAAGTTGACGCTACATTTCATTATATCTTGCTACAATTTTACTGTCGAAAAGATAGTAAAATACGGCGTTTTCATTGGATGACAAATAAAGCACATGTATGTTAGCGTTCATCCGTACTTTCCCTATGAAACATAGAAGGTCTTCTATTGCTACGCTCCCGTCGATCTTTCTATTTTGTACAGAACAATACGGATAAGCACTAACTAACATATACATACAGTTATGTTTTTTTTAAATATTAATTTGTATAATCCGGAGCTTTCTTTGGCGCAACTGGCCAAAACTTCATAACAAGACAGTTGAGCGTCGTGTTTCCGAGTTGCAGGAACTCTACAATTCGGATATGTACACAATTTCCTAAGTATTTTACCTTGTGACGTCGTCTAGAAATACATGAAAAATCAATTAACTTATTTTGAGTTCGAGAGTGATTTCTGCGATTTCGTTCCGGCGAGGAGCGGAACGACCAATAGAGCGCGTCAACACGACAAACGTCATATCTGTCGTTTTTGTAGGGGCGACAACACGCAAAATAAAGAATGTGCCATTCTTCCAACACGCTATGATTCCGAGTTTACTGTCGTACCTGCTAATAAATGCTTGGTATGCCTTCTCTACACTAACTTTGTTGTTGTTATTTTTTTTCGGCGTCTGCCATATTTGGCGCACTTTGTCAAAATTCTTTCATTTTCAATTTCACATTTTATAGCGTATTTATATCTCAGACACAATTGTTTAATATTATTATACCGATTTCTGAAATAACAGGCTACAAATGCGTCTTTCGAGACGTGTGAAGTTAATTATGTGCATCGATCGGCTTTTGTTTGAAGCCTCTCCGTGCAATTATGTATAAATGCACATTATTTATTATGGAACAATTTTATGAAATTGCGATATAAATCGTATCTGCAGTGTTTGAATATGCTTAATTACCCCGTAAGTTGTCCTTTGAGAGAAAGTCTGGTTGTTGTCTGAGTCCAAAAATCACAGCGCGTGACATGCTATCATAGAGCGAGGTTATATTATTGAATAAATTCCGTACTGGACTGACAATCCGGAAAACTAAAATGAAAGCGGAAATGGTATAATACGGATCTAATAACCGTGACTAAATGTCAGATCCCCATTGACTTGCATTATAAATCTAGCCAAAAGGTGACCCTGTATCATACCCATCATAGAGTGTTGACTAATGAAATTGCTTTTTCCGAACAGATTAGTCTCTTAGGCACCAGAAAATGCTGTTTTTATATGGGCTTAACCAACCCAGTTTTTTTACAATTTAGCAAGGGAGACAACCACCCCACTCAGTCAGCTCTAAACCGCATGTGTACACCTTCTATTTATATGGCGATTTCTATGTTATTTATTATGATAACCAGTCCTAAAATATTCATTCGCGTGCAGAAGACATTGCATTTTATTATTCAAATTAATGAAGTATTTTTCATTTGTAAACACAACCTTTTCTACCAATCAGGTAATGTCTCATTTAATCTTACGGGTTTCCCTGTACTTTTTTCAGCCAATCCCTGAGCCGGACTGCAATAGGATCATCTGACCTATAGTGAATATATTTTTACCGAATTAAGGCCGTGTAGTTTAACATTGCCTTGATGTAAGGCGAGAATGGTGGAGGAAAACTTCAAAGGTCCTCGACAAATAACAACAGTAAATATTAAGCTTTTTTAACACATTCGTCCAGAGGTTTTTTAGAGTAATATTCAGTTCAATTCAATTGCAGTGTCACAAGTTGGGATCGCCTCCGTGATCAAGTGGTCAGAGTTGCTGACTTTAAATCACTGCAACCTCTCATAAACTGAGGGTTGTGGGTTCGAGCCCTGCTACATGTACATGAACCGACCATGTCTCTGTAGTTGGCAGTTTCTTACTGTTGACAGGGATCTACCACTGGTTCTTACCAAGAACGATGGTTAGGTAAACTGTTAAACCTGTAAAAATGACCAAAATACGGCTGAAACGGGCGTTAAACTCATAAACAACAATCTAATGTTTCGATTCTAAAGTGAAAAACTGTTTCTGATCATTAGTTCATAATCTGGTTAAGTTATTCTACCAACAAATAGTCGCCGGGTGTTCATTTTGGCAATGTGGTATGGGCATTGATTACGACTTTTAGATGACATCGGCCTGTTTTTTTCCCAGCATAAAGATCCACGAGGGTAATGGTTTCTACATGATATCATTTCACTATAAACTGCTGCTTTGGCCTGTCCACGAAGTACCGAAACAGGGCAATAAATGAAATTCCCAGTGCTAATTTAATCGGCCACTTCTATATTCTCTCATGTACATGATTAGGCAAACTTAAAAAAATGGTAACACCAATAGTTGTTCCTTATTAAAGGGCTTGCAATATATTTAAACAGATATAAAATTGTTTGATGTAAACATTCTCTGATCATATAAATCTAATATTAATATCTGTAAACAGTCAAATGCAGGAACCTGTTAACCTCATAAAGAGTTGTTTATTAGACGATAAAGTATGCTTAAAATGATATTATATAATTCAAACATAACGAAATATTACAAAAAGATGTACAAATGCAACGGGTTATTTCCTACATTGACATATACTTCATGCTATGACGCACAATACATGTATGACGTCATACTTGACGTCTTAGTGTTATCTCACCGGTCCGCGCTTCAAATCGTTGTTTATTGCTTAATTTACAACGTATTTTTATCTTTCTTTGTTTAAACGAAAGATGGATCGAACCATGTTTCAATTTCCAATATATCATGATGACCTCTGGTGACTTAATGAGTCATAACACTGATCTAAAAGTGCGCAAAATTCAATAGACACAATAAATGGAAACAAAAACCTCATTAGCTACAAAAGGTTCCAATCTGATGTCTAACGTTGTATACTTTTATCTTTTCATGTTTCAGTCAATATTTTCCAAATCTTGATATAAATGTGATGAAAGGACGACGGTTGTTCGTTGATTCACTGGAGACATAATAAACTTTAATATGAAAATAACAAGTCTTAATTGATTTTAATATGAAATGAAAACTGTCGTGGTTAATAATAATTTCCTTTAAATCATTGCAACAAGTTAACGTGTTTAATATTTTGACTGGTTTATAAGTATTTAACAAGTAGTTTTCTACTTCAGTGAATACTAGTATTATATCTTAAACAAATTAAACTTCATCACGTTATAAGCACATTATGTTCTCTTTTTTTGCATAAAATGTACCAATTGATATATATCAAGTTAAAAGGGCTTAAGATGGATTTCTTTGGCAAATATTTTCATCTCCTATTTCTACAATTTTGCATTATATGCATGCATTTCATGAATATACACACGCTATAGCATGGTAGCATTTTTGCTGTATTCTGAACTTTAAAAAAAAATGGACACGAAATACAAACTCTTAACAATACATATAGTTCTTCATCTTATACACACCTTTCTAAGTCTGTTCCAATACTTGATATGTTCCACCGCAGATCTGTGAGTTTTTCTAGGCGCGTGGAAAGCCAGAACGACCGTATAAGCTAAAACCATTACAATAAAAATCCTGGTCGTACATCTTCTCGACATTTTACCACTGTCAAACATTTTGTCCCAAGATTGATCGAGTCTCTCCTCCCGTCAAAAACTTTCATATTATTTCGTGAACAGATCCGCAGATTATTTCACATATCCGAATTATAGATCCGTAGATTGTTCCACATATCCGACTATCACTATCATCGTCCCGTCCATTTGGTGAAGCGACGCCAGTGTTTCTATTGACACTAAAATTTTGTCATTTTTCTCCTCTTAATGTATCAAAGTTTAAAACATTTTTGACTCACTTCAGTAATTTGAGTATGATAAAATTATGAACATCTCCTTCGCTACAAAAATAAATTATATCCATCAAGATTTTATCAATTAAATATGTTGACAAATTATATCCAATTCGTCTTTTATCAATATTAAATCTATATCAACACCGAAATTATTACTTCACCAAATTCTACAATCCTAAATGCGCGCAAATTAAACCATGCAAAAAACTAACTTATTTAACACTGAGATTTCGTGTTCTGTTTCATTAAAACGTTTCAGTTAACAACGCAAAGCCACGAGAAGACACAAGCCTAACCGCTAAAATCTACACAAATCTACACGAATCTACACGAATCCTACTCTCAGCCATTTCAAGCTTTCACCAGCAATTAATGTCATCCCTGAAAGCTATTCACATTTACTATGTCACTCCGTGTCCATCAGTAAGTGCAACGTCCAGTCCGCTTCACGGGACTCTCCTGGAGTCTAAGAGCATATCGCAACGGAGGACAATCGCAAACTAGCTTCCAACGATTGCCGAAGTGAATTAATTAAGGTTTTCTAAATGAAATAAGAAAAACATATTCGTCTCGTGGAACAATGTGATCCTAGGATGGATCTATAGTCTATCTAATCAGTAATCATTCATTACAAACTAAGAGCTGACAATAAGGAATCCAATAAAAAAATCTCTCCATTTATTCAACCGCGATTTATTCTCTAATATGAAAACGGATTTGTTACAGCAAGTTTCAAATAACAGCAAAGTCCAAATAAGAGAAAAAGTTTAAAAAAAACGAAAAAGTTCAACACAAGAAAAGTTCAATTAAAGGAGCCTTGAAGCTCAAAAGACAACCAAATAAAGGAAAAGTTCATATGACAACCAAATAAAGGAAAAGTTTATATGACAACCAAATAAAGGAAAAGTTTATATGACAACCAAATAAAGGAAAAGTTTATATGACAACCAAATAAAGGAAAAGTTAATATGACAATCAAATAAAGGAAAAGTTTATATGACAACCAAATAAAGGAAAAGTTTATATGACAACCAACTAAAGGAATAGTTCATATGACAACCAACTAAAGGAAAAGTTTATATGACAACCAAATAAAGGAAAAGTTTATATGACAACCAAATAAAGGAAAAGTTCATAAGACAACCAAATAAAGGAAAAGTTCATATGACAACCAAATAAAGGAAAAGTTTATATGACAACCAAATAAAGGAAAAGTTTATATGACAACCAAATAAAGGAAAAGTTCATAAGACAACCAAATAAAGGAAAAGTTCATAAGACAACCAACTAAAGGAAAAGTTTATATGACAACCAAATAAAGGAAAAGTTCATAAGACAACCAAATAAAGGAAAAGTTCATAAGACAACCAACTAAAGGAAAGGTTCATATGACAACCAAATAAAGGAAAAGTTCATAAGACAACCAACTAAAGGAAAAGTTTATATAACAACCAAATAAAGGAAAAGTTTATATGACAACCAAATAAAGGAAAACTTTATATGACAACCAAATAAAGGAAAAGTTTATATGACAACCAAATAAAGGAAAAGTTCAAAGTAACAGTCATGTTAAAAAAATGGCAAATTTCAGATAACAGCCAAGTTCAAATTAGGGAAAAGTTCAGAGAACAGCCAATTTCAAATAACAGCCATTGCAAGTTCAAATAAGCGAAAAGTGCAAATAACTACCAATTTCAAATAAAGAAAGATTCAACTAACAGCCAAGTTCAAGAAGGTAAAACTTACAACCAACTTCAAATAATAAGTTCAAATAAGTAAAGGCTACATTAATAGATGCTAATAGCAACTCTCCATATATATGATACCCATACACACTTCTTTCATCGTAAATGTAGCAATGTTTGTTAAGCTATTAGTAACACTTTATGTAATGTCGTCGTATGTTCGAAACTGTTCGTAACAATAAACAATACGTGGAAGAAGGCTGAAAATATCACAGAATCATGCCTTAAGTATTTTCCATAATGAACTAGGGTGTTTGAACCATATTCACACACTCAAGCTTCGGTTCCCCGGGTAATCCAATATACTCCAGCAATTCCAAATGCAAAGTTAGAACACGTGCACCGTATCACGGTGCGTATATCTGTAAAACTTTGTAATCAGAGAGAACACTAGTCTTTACATAACAGACATAAGATTATATCCGTACTTAATTGGGACATTCCAATTTACTCATTGATCGCATACGGAGTTTCTAGATGAACTGATATGACCTATTTCTATGTTCACTTCTTCTTTCACGTATTCTTACACTATTATTCTAGCTGTCACTTCAAAATCACAAGAGAGGACGTAGCCTGATAAAAATATCATGAATTTCCGAAGACCTTGTTGTATATAACTTGACAATTGTAAATTATTCTTTACTGTCCAAAATGTAATATTCTTTTGTAGAGTCGGTACATGGTTTAAGTACTTTGAGTTGGATTATTTATTTTGTGATAATTTAGGTACATGTATTTAATTTAAATACTTTGAGTTGGTTTACTTACTGTGCGTTTCTTTCGTTGCATTGGCCTAGTTTAGGTTCCCTTGGGTAAATATAGATTCATTGTGTTTATTCAAGTGCTTTGTGCTAGTTTGGGTACTTTGTGTTTGTTTGGATACATTTGATGCATTGAAAGCTTTACGAAAATGCACATAAAATCATCTTGAATGCAGTTCTTCAGACTTTAAAATACTACTTTCCGCCTCTTATTATTTCCGTCGTTCTTTTGAGAATTCTTCGGCTCAAAATTAATTCATTTTCGCAGTATACTCAATAAACATACCTTTATAATAACAATCTAAGTAATTCTCTCCTCGTGAGCAATATTAGTCTCAAGTTGGATGATATATGGGCATTTTACAATCACTTATAATCACAGTAGGTTGGCTATATTGGTTCCAGAGGACATAAACCATTCGTTGATAGTGCAATAATCTGATAGTAATTATACAGGGGCGATCTTATAAATATATCAAATTATACCTCAAATTCTAATATATCTTTGATGCGGTTTTTGCCCAGATGCTATGGCAGCGAATGGTGCATGATGGAAGAAGCGCTATCCCAATTATGTCATAATACATATATTTAGTCATAAAGTCAGTTGTTACGTGTGTTTTATTAAAATGACGTATATAGGCTAGGTAAAATACTTTAGGAAAAAGTGCAGTCACTGTGTGAGAGAGACAAAAGCCAACGTTAGCCCATCGTCGAATACATGTTCCCCTCTTTACGCTATGCTTCATCGGTAAATACAGAAGTGAAAACGGAATATTTAACGAGGGATCCGATGATGAAGTTAGCCTATTACCGCCTTTATCGGCCAAAAATGGCTGTACCCGACAATTGCCGATTTGAGTCGATGATTGTCGATTTGAGATGATAATAGGCATTAATAGCCGATCGGCAAACAGTACAACATTTACGCTTCTAGCCGATAATAGCCGATTAAAAAGAATTGAGGAATCATCTTATCCAATCAAAACTAACTACCACAGTGCAACATTTCTCTTTTAACAAGACTGCGATCCGATATCTGCCTGTACAATGTACTATTGACAGAGCAATCAGTAGTATTTGGTTTGCAAATTAACACTTACGTTGTTGGTACAGAACACATACTTTTTTCTGCCAAATACGCAAAAGCGTTGTTCAGAAGTTTCCTGCCGAACTGCCACACGTACATGTATCAGCAAAGGTTATTCCGTCCGAACAATTTTCTTACAGAGCAAGACTCGGCTACCCATCAAATTACCTTTGTGCTTGAAATAGGGTCGAAACCTCCCGTTACTTTCGGGACAGTTGACGCACAGGTCTCTGTTAAATCTCACAGGGACACTCATTTTGTGCTGATGTTTTCCCTGAAATAATTTCCTTTGAAATCGACGTTCCGATCTTTGCCGATAGTGCTATTATATCAAAAAGTGACCAATTTGAAAAATGATCCTTTGAAGTCGAAACTCTCAGTCGACATTTCCCGTAATTATTAAATCAATTAACAATTCCCCATCGACATCTCCCTGATATCGACTTATCTCCCACAATTACTTACTAGAAGATTTTCTGGCGAATTTTACGTAACCTCAATCCAAGCTGAAGCTACAAAGCGTTAATTACGTATTAAGCAATTGACGCACAGGACTCCGCTCGTTCTCTCCGAAATCATTTCCGTAGTAATTGCCACACGGGTCTCTGAACTCAGTTTTCCTTGATTATTTTTCTTCTTGTGAATTTAATGAAATCATCGAAATGGAATCAGAAGAGCCACACTTCTGCTCGGCATGATTGTTGTAATTTATAACATCTTCTCATTAAACCTTAATTGCCGGCAATAATTATTTAACTGGATGAAAACTCGGAGAAAAATCTCTTTACAAGTGACTTAAGAGCTGCAAATTAGCATTGACTAAAAACGGTGTTTGTATTTTTTTTTTTAATTTGAAGGAAACTTCTTCAGCTGTAAAAATACACAAAAAAGCATGATTGAAACATACACGTCTAAATTAGGTAATATTTGGCTAAGCGCAGTAACACCACGTAATGGTGCTTAAACAAATATTAAACCTGGGCCATAGCGTGTTCTTATGCGTATACGTGTGCGTTGGACTGCAATTCTACAAACAGCTAATTCCAAACTAAAGTTTTCAAAAAGGGACTTTTTGTATAATTACACAAAAATATATTTCAACAATTTTGAAATTGGATTAAAAATGAAAATAAATGATCATACTAGTTAAATCAAGGCCAAGCTTGAACCCCCTCTGCATTATTTACGTGTATAAAGAAACCTGTACCAACAACCTTTCTAAGACAAGAGAAAATGTATATGATCAGTCTAAAATCCACAGAAGACAAACGGGAAACATTAAGACGAGAAAAGCATACACAGTCTGTCTTAATTCCGGAAATGAGGACAGACAATTACCGACAGTCGGATACCTCTTGACATATTCCCGCATAGAGAGGAAACTGTGCAGCCACACTATACTACAGCAGTTGTTTTCATTACGAACATTATAGAAATACTTTGACTCTCGTGATGTCGCTATGACACAGTGAGACGCTTCGCTTCAAACAGTAAAAAAAGGGGTATTTCCCTTTTTAGACAGCCAAAAGCGCATGGGCGTTGTAGCGTTTTTCAATATGGATTGCACTCCTTAAAAACCTTCATGTATTATTCCAGAAACCATGGGACGAGCCATACAGGTTTTGAAGACGAACCGCGCACTCCTTAGAAAGTTGTTTTTGAAAACAAGCCATGCGAGCTACATTGCAACAGCGTATTTCGTCCCAATATCATGGAATATGAAATTACACATATTTTCGTTGAAGTAAGTACCAAATACCGGAAGCAAACATAAAATTACATCTATACTTTGATTGTATACTTATACTTATATTAGGATCTGGGGAATACTTCAGCATGTCAATATATGAATCATAAAAATAGTATGAATAATAAAAAATGACATGACTGTATGGAGTGTGGCGACCCTAAAATGCGTTTTACATATAGTGCTTAAAGTTAATGTTGTCGTTCCGCCGTCGAGTAATTACTTAGGTATTGGACGTCCTTATTTTCAATTGCTAAGCGATGTCTCCGTATGGCAAAAGTTAGAAATCTGGCTCCAATCTTGGAAACAATATACATGTATCTGGATAATGTGAGAAAAGAACTGTAAAATATGCTTTCCTTAAAGCTATGTGTAAAACACTGACCATCATAGATCAAACTAAAGACATGTGCAGTTACTATCGACCAGGTTCCGTATTGTTGCTGGAAAAGGCAGCTAGAGATATTGGCCCATAGGCCCCTGTCTCAGCCATGGGTTCCTTTTTCATTACGTTCAAAGAGCTATAATCAATTATGTACTCTAAGTAATCTTGATAGTTTTTATGAATGATATTTATGGACCTGTGTGCAATGTCATAAAGACAGTGGCTGTATTTCTTCCTTCTGTATGAGTAATGAACAGACAATGACAAGAGACACAAATGGTCCATTTCCTCCGTGATTTCTGCTAAATATATGGCGTCCTTGCGATCTTCCGCTGTCTAGGTCATATAAAATATTTTAACAGGTGTTTTTGAAAATATCATTGCCGCCTAGGGAAAATTTTCGGGAAATAACGGGCGTATTTCATGATGTAAAATACGGTATAATATGCGTAGTTGTAACATTAAGGGCCCTTTAATTTGGTAATCATCCTCCGAAGAAATGTAAAACAGTTCGAAAAGACAGAATACTATAGTGAAGAAGTTGCAGTTCTTCCCCACGAAGTTCTGTTATGATTGTCCTGCAGATTAATATTTCTGGCAGTCTCATTGGCTAAAGTCGAAACCTCGTTTTGATGAAAATGCGAGTTCAAACGGCTGCATCAAACGATGTACATGTATCCATCAATAAACAGTTATCATTACTCAGTTTTGAGGAATATGGACAGAATGTCATGCTTTGTGTCTCAAGAGCAATTAATAGAAATTGACAATCGGTCTAAAACAAATAAGTATACAGTATAATGTTGAGCAAGATCATGAAGCGAATTGCCACGGGATCCCGTTCTAGAACATTATAAAACTTTTAGTAGTTGCATAGTTACTTCCCTTTAATTCTGCAACGCCATTTGTAATAGAAGCCCCGGGAGTATTTACATCAATTTAGGTGAGTTATTTTACGATTTATGACCAGTCACAGACCATACATGTAATAATTTATGGAATCGATCTTACAGGATTCTGTGTTACATACGTGTAAAAGAGCTACATTGAATAAAGAACATATTTGAAGTTATATAAAGCATATATAATAGCTCGCGTTCGGTATTATGTTTTTTCGACTATAATGGTCATTTTACACTCATATAAGAACGAAGATCACAAAATATGATCTTGTTCTATTAACTCTAGAACAAAGTTGCCTTTCTTTCTCATTTCAGTCGCAGTTTTCTTAATCTTGCAATATCATTGAAAAAATACGAACGTGCTTTTTAGTGTAATTGTAGCATCCACTTTAAGCATGTTACATATCGCTACAATTAAATCAGGAATACAGAAGATGTTGATTTATGATAACTTCTTCTTTGTAGATTGCTCGTTAAAGAGCATAATCATGCTGAATATGTTATAGTAATTCTTAACACAATGAAAACGATTCTGTTTAGTACGTTTTAAAGACGAAAACTGTGTGTGTAAAACAATAAATGATACATTAAGATTAATAGAAAATCATCGTAATGATCGTGTTTTTGCAAATCTTATCAAAGTGCGATATGTGAGGTATAAACTCGGGCAAGGCCCTACCTGTTTGTCAGTAGAGCATGCATTTTAAACACTATATTGGGCAATATCATAATGGCATATGCATCTGTGCATTCTTGCAGTCTGCCCATGTCTGCACTATAGAATTCATTTCGAAATATAATTGGGTAATACCAATTACCCATTGCTGCTTAAATCACTGCCCACTACTTATTTCTATATATGAAAATATAACAGAAATGTAGAATTCTTTGATAGGTCGTTATTTATTGTACCCTTAATCGCAATTAACAGACTTCCGGTTTGATACCTAAATGTCGTGTCACCAATCCATACATCAAAGCAATCATTTATCTTTAAGAAAATTAATGTAAACTCAGCACTGTATATTAATTAATAATTATGGTAATTAACATAAACCGATATTTACTGCAAGTACCTCATAAAATAGGAAATCAATAAATAGTTTAAAGCAAAATTAATCATTATAAGTAACTTGAATAATATAGATCGAAGCCCCAAAAGTTCGGTGAAACTGTCTTTGTCCTAGTCAACCACCGAAAATGTAAGAGATTTGACACCCAGATACTCGGGGTTTGGACCAGGCCAGCTCCGTCCAAACTCATAGTATTATACAGTTTAATACCACAGCAACTCATATCTATACATAAGAAATCTATTGAAAACTTTTTTTTAAATTCTAGTCTTCACCCCAGTATGTCATAAATATGTATGTCTCCCCCCCCCCCGCACCCCCAAGTGTCTGTGATTTTGGCATAGCGATCTAACATTTCGTGCCATCTCCCACCTTCCGGCCAAGGCAATGCTCGGTCGAAATCGTTTTACTTTTCCCTTTCTCTCAGATCTCATTGTGTATTCCGTCTTTCAGACGTTTAAATGCGTTTTCTTGCACAATGCAGCGAGCAGATTCCTTTAATAGAAACTGAAGTAGTTTTGTATAACACATAAGAATTTAGTTATATCATTAAAAAAAGACTTTTCCATCAGATTTTCACAAATGGTAATGGGTATGAAACTTTTATTGCTCGCTTTTTTTTCAACAATCACATTAGCCCTCTGTTCGTTCAGAGAAGACAAGTTCTACCAGCAGCGTTTAGAATATTGCCGCTGAACTGTACCGTTTACTTTTAAAACATTTCTGTATCGAGTATTGGACAAGAGCGTGACAGAATGAGCTTCTATATAATCCTCATGCTATCGCATCTATATCCCACTTGTCAAAGCTACCGATATTAGTTTCGTGGTTCCTCGTTCTCTCCGACCTTGCTGTCTATCTCTTTCTGTATTTCAGACGTTTAAATGTATTATTGTTTCGTTTATTTGATCTTCTTGACACGCTACAAGAAACAGTAGCGTTTATGAGCTAGGGATAAAGGATCATGCATGGGCGATATATTTTGCGATTTCAATTCAAACACTAGAATGTCCATATAAACTAATGTTTCACATTTTAAATGGTTTCTGGTTGCACCTCGACGTCTAGGCTATTGTCTCTTGCTAATAAATCCATGGCATTTAGAAGCTCGAGCCAATAATCAGAAACACTTGAAGACAGAAGTAGTTTTACTTCTACGTAGTATTAGATGGTATAAATCTTTGCACTTATGTCAGTAACAGAGCGCATATAACTAGCTAATCAACCAACATAAAATAACAGAATATTTATTTTTTTTAAAAACCCATCTCATAACCTGCATAACTAATCAAGGGGACAATACATTTGCGTATCCATTAGGGGCCTCAAAATCATGTCAGAGAAGAGAGGGGACATATACTTAACATTTAAAAAAGACAACCAGGGTTAGACGGGCATTTTGTCGTAATTGCAAGTGTACTTTGGAAAATTAAAAAATAACATGCCTTTTGCCATTCCTTGGTTTTACACCAAGATCATTACAAAAGTCAGGCATAACTCGATCGAAAACAAAACGAAACCGAAAACGAAATTTAACTTCCCTAAAAGCTCTTATCGTTAAACGAGGTAACATTTCGTTTAAACGAAATAAAAGTGTGGTTAAATCTTATTTGTAAAAACTAGATCTTATTTCGTAAAAAGAAATTTTATTTCGTAATTAGAATACATTCGTTTTTACGAAAACATTTGTTTTTACGAAATACTATGTTGTAGCATTAGTAAAGTCACATGTCACTTCACGGGCACCGTAGCATACAGTTGTAGCGTAAATGTTCCAGTGAAGCGGCCACCTGTCTTACTCAGCCAGTTTCAATGGATCTCAAACGCACCGTTATATTGAACGTACGACATATACAATGTACATGTACCTGTTTAAAGTGGACACTGCTGGCTAATTTAAACATGCCTTGCAATATGTTATGTCTATATCTAAAAAAGTGGCACATTCTTTTCAGGGTTAAAGAAACAATTAAAGATGGAAAGACCAACTCTTTCTCGAAACGGATTCCAACGGAGTCCTAGTCAAATACATCTATACATCAATATGGTACACGGACTGAACATTTTAAAATGACAATCAAAATCACTGAACGTAGAAACAAAGACCCGTCCAAGCATGTTACGAAAGATCTTGCCAACAAACAACAACAACAACAACAACAATAACTTTATTTTGTGAAGGTTACATACAAGGTCAAAGTCATCGCTTATTTCCAGAGGCCTCAAACTTTAAAAAACAACTCTAGGATGCAGACAGATTTTCGTGTCGAACCTATTTCATGGATTTGTTACTGAAACGTCATGTAAAAAGATAGCATTTGACATGTGTTTTAGCTTTTTTGACCAAAAAATCTCACCAAGAATCGGACAGTAAAAAGCAAAATTTCAAAACTAATTGCGGTTTTACAATGAACGAATCTGCATTTATTGTATAATACTCAAGTGAAGAACAACAACATTACAACAGTTATTGCTTTTATATGAATGATTCTTCTAATTGAAAATGCATTTGAGTCTGATTCTGGCAAAATAACCCCAGATTGTCACAGAACTTGACAATGTAATTTGTCTATTCCAGACAATTAATCCGGAATACACACTCCCTTTGTGACGCCGCCCGCACACCCGACCGTCTCCATATTTCAATCCTGTAAACATTTTTTTTATTTCAATCGAAACACGGTGGCACCCGTTTTAATCTCGCACACGACAAAAGTACGATTTAAGGTAATCAGTAATAAACTATTTTAAAGATTTACGTACGGTCTGATTAATGCGATGTTCACAGTCTTTGCAACGATGAAACAATAATCATTGCCAAGGATTGCAACTATGGGACGCAAGTTCAATAAGATGTAGGAGAGAAGGGGTGAATCTAAATGTTCAGCACGTGGCGAAGTGCCGTCGGGAGAAGCTATTTTGATACGAACAAGCTGTAAAAACTAATTGCCCACACGGTTTGCGACACTCCTTTAGAAATAGCCACAAGTTAAGACCACCACAATACGCATTGCTGAAAATAATCTACACAGCTCAGAACGCTCTCATAATATGGTGAATCAGGCTGCCGAACCGAAAGGTCAGATACCAGATATGTTTGTAATTTGAAATGGTTTGTAGCATCCTCTACTGACAGAATTTGAATTAAACCATAAACATCCTCGAATTTAAGGTTCTTCTAAACTATGTTCTTAATCAACGACAAAACAAGTTTCCAAGAATGTCAACAAAACGGTGTATTTTACCGGCTCTTTAGGGAAATGAGAGAGATTATCAGATCTTAGAGGCGTTTTAATTTCGCTGCTACGTGTTACTAATGAAAGGTAAACATTGGGACTGTATTGTCGATCCATACAAAATTACTAAAAACACTTTCTACTGAAAAATCAAGACTACGATATATTACGTATACTTAATTACTAAAATTACATGTTTTGGTGAAAAATCAATATGACAAAACATCACGCATTTAAATTTTTAATGGAAACGACGGCACCAAATCTTTTCTATATGAACTAAAATCCTAGAAACTCTTAACTGGAAAAACGTATGTAGTACTTCTGCCATTGATTTTGTCTCTTGAATTCACAACTTTATCAACATCTTACATTTCAGCCAAAACAAATATCATACTACAGTATAATTTCATTTAAACCTTTTTTTAAAAATTAAAAAGTCAACTTTAAGCTTTTTGAGTGTTTTCTGTAGAGTGTTTAAAGGTATAACATGTTACCCACTTGCAAAATTAACTGTTATTTTCTTTACGATTTATAACAGAATCTTTTAAGTTTAAAATGTGATAGAATATCAAAACTCTTTTAAAGTGTTCGGTAATATAATATAGCGTTATGAAGCAGAACGTAACAGCAGCTAACAGTACAACACACCCCTTTTCACATATTTATAATCAATCATTATCAGTGGCCGAATAAGATGATAAATATATTACAACGGGAGATAATCAAGAAATAACTAAATGAAGAGATATGCTTTTCCTGTACTCCACTTTTCTTCAATTGTAAAGCTTCAACCGTCTTAAGTATATGGCTGAAGAGGTAATTATTTAGACGGGGAATTTCTACTTTTATTCTGCTGCAGTAACGTGACTTTATACTACGTATTTCACTAATCTGTGATCTAAGATGTATGTGATCCAAGTTCAAAGCCAGTCTCATTTAAAGCCAATTATAGAGGTTAAAATGTTTTTGCCAATAAAGTAAACTGACAGTAAAAGACCTAAATAAGTGACATACGGAAACAGACATCTAAGCGTCGCGCTACAATAACGTTTTCAATGAATCGCATATATTAGCTTTTCTTTTTTTGTTGACCCCACTTTCGTTCGCAGCCAGTTTTATCAAATTGTAAACACTTAATGTTTGATTGTGCATTAAGTGGCATATATTTATCGATCTTGACTGATAAATGTTGATAACTTTGAGAATCAAAGGTTTAAAATGTCAATTCAGAGGTTCACTTTAATGTCGTAAATGTTAAACATGAATTTTACGACTATATTTCTTTAAACAGCTTCCTCGTGTAAATAAAAATATCTCCCAGTCATTTCTTTATCCATTCCGTATATAGGCTCATGGTCTCATTTGTGCCAATAGTAGGCCAATGGTGACAATTCAAATTGGCATCAATTGCTTAAACCGGTGGGATTCGAACCTGCTAACTCATGGCTGTGCGGCTAATACCAGAAACGGGACCAAAAAACGTCATTGCTATATATGGACCATGTCGCATGCTTATGCTAATTTTTACGTAATTACTATGGAATGCAAATTCCATCTTATATCCACTACTTAATGCTTATGACAACACTGGCGTTCAATGTATTTCATCGGGGCAATAATGAATCTCAAAGTTGTAGATTTACAAAGATATCGATAGAGTTGAAAATACAAGTGTACGTCTTTTAATATCAGTTTCGCCTTGTGTGCTACAAAACATAACACCATATCATGTTTGTTCACTGGCCAGTCTGGTATCGTGTGTCTTGGATAATCAATTGATACAATATTTGAACAACGTAATTAATTAAGTCTGATGTCCGGTTACGGTACAGTTATCAGTACAATTCCAAATACGTGGGCACGATCTCCGTCTATGAAATTACAATACGGTGCATCTCGCAAACAAATTATCATAAACTGCATCTACAATAGACAAATGTAAATCAGGAAAATTTCGCGACATTTTACTTTGCTATTTCATGATTTTAGGCGATAGTAAATTTCGCGGACAGGCATAAGTTAGAAATTTAAACGCACACATACTGTATGACTGGGTATGTTTTCATGACTTACGATATATTCAGCAAAATTTAAACGTCGCTAAAATCTCTAATCTTACACTTTTAATTGTTGCTTCAGCGGCTCCTTTATACAATGGATAGAATGTAGGAGCACTTCACCCTTCTAACCAAAGCTAAGACAGTGAAAAGTTGTAAAATATTCAGTAATCATCGGGTAAAAATCAACCACAAATACTCAGATTTCCAAATTCGGCAATATCCAATTTAAGCTATCTTCATTTTGTGCAGGAAGAACAATATAACAAAATAAACTAGGTCTCATCTATCTTGTGGGGACATTAAGTGACGTAGAAACACTCAAGATAGTCCGAACAATAGTATAGTATTGAATCTGCTAGTGAATTTTAGTTTTGGCATTTCTTCAGCAAATATCACTCACATCAGCAATTTTTTCCTGTGGTACAGATTTCTGTAGCATCTTTCACAGCAACTGTTTTTTACGCACTCGTGATTTAAATACATGTACAGTACTCTGCATCCGAACTCTTGACTGAACAATTAGTCATCGATAATGCACGGACACATTTTCAATATCTTAAATAACATAATTACAAAATAATTTTATCTATTTTAATTCTTTGTATTTAACATGTAGCATATTTTTCAAAGGTTGCTGTGTTTGGAGTCTGGCAACAGGGAACTATGAAATATTGGAGCACGCTATCACCCTTGGGCATGGTCATACATTTTCTGAAGTTGCTCACGAAATTAATCAACGGTAGACTCCAGTACATTGATCCAATTTTGGTACAAAAATATCAGAAAGTACACAGAGAAACCTTGTAACAGCGTGACATCTATTGTCGATCTTGTTTCTACAGATAAGCGCGTGTTCTCAATGAGTCTCAATTTACAAAAGGATTAAATACAAATGATTACACACGAACAAAATAAATACAAACAAGTAAAAGGAAAATGTAGACGACAAGCTGATAAAATATTAATGAAAATCTCTTAGCAGCATCTATATAAAGAAACCAAAGCGCATTGGTTTAATTTGTTGATACAGAGTAAATTTTGACAAGTATGGAAAGCCGTCTGCACAATAGTTCACAAATCAGAGAACAGATATACGTTTAATAACCAGCACCATGTGTCGACTTACAGTACGACACATTTGTGAGACAACATGCTTATTACAATATACCACACTATTTAAAGGGACATACCCTATAACTGATGTCAAACTTAAAGTGACATTATGCACATTTTTTTAAAGTAAAATTCCAGCTGAAATAGGTGTGTGTGAAAAGGGTAGAGGAAATAATAACTTTTAACCCAATACAACAAACTTTTCCTTCTACCAGTATGAAATAATAACTTTCCAAATATGACTTTTCCTATTTTGACTGGGAGAGTCATTTAAGAAATAAACAAATGCATGCCGAGTAGCTTCCTTCCACTGCCGAGCAACACTAATACCACAAGGGAGATCACTGCCAAGGACGGAATTATTATTTCTTTGTCCATTTTTTTAATTTCTAAAGCACCACTTCAAATATTAATGCGGCTTTCATTAGTTTAACACATTTAAATGCACAGCAACCGAAATTGCTTTTATAAAACTGTCAACAAAAATACACTATGTGCGTGATGGCAATGTACTTTAATAACACCAAAACATAAATAATAGAATCTTTAGAAGTATCACAACTTACCCCAAATCCCCAGTCATTATCGATAAAATCATCGGTTTAAAAATACTGCAGTACCGTTAACCATTCAGTAATCTATGTAGAGTTGTTGTTGTACAATTAATGGGTGGATGCGATTTTTTACAGAAAGCCTTTATATTGATTAATTGTGGTAAAATGATGCATTTTTCGCCATAGGTTCTTCTTTGAAATTGTATTTATTTATCATTTTACTTTCATTATAAACATAATCTATGTTTTTAGAATATAATCAGCTGGATGTAGGGAGTGCCTCTTTAACGCAAGAAAATCATGACCTAGAGTAACCATTCCAATTTCCTTAACAACCGAGTCATTAATCTTTGCAAAACACATCTCGTTAGACACCCAAAACAGGATTCGAGAACGCCTTTTTACTGACTACATTAACAACGGAACCTTTTTTGCTCTATTTCAGAAACCAGTCTCGTTTAATTTAAACGAATGTTTCACGAAAATCCTTCCACCTTTGGTTTCTATCAAGTTCATCTCTGAAACACTGAAAAGCGTTTCTAAAATTGCCAGTTCCCCGGCTAGGATTCGAAGTTAACCACTCGACCACCGTGCCAACCATAAAGTGGAGACCTTAGTTCTGCCTTTTGCCTATGTAAAATGAACATCTGAACAAAACTTTAAAAAAAAATCTTTTTAGAGGATTAAAAAACTGAATCAAGGTTCAAAAACTTGAATTTGAATTTTCACCATGACTTTTAACCGGAGAAGTTTAAACATTGGTTTTGTACCTCAGCGCAAATGAGACAAACAATTTTCAAAACTTTCATGGAAATCCATAACATGGCTAAGGATTTAGAAGATAAATTAATACGGACACCTTTTATATATTCCCTCTACCGCTGGGAGAGAGGGTGACAGTGTTGGGAGCGAAAGGAGGTTATTGAAATGAGTATACGTAATCCCTTGACAAAGAAGAATGAAAATATTGTACGTAATACTATAGCAACAATAAACAGCACCCAGTTTTAATTAAATTAAGTGAAATAACGTCTTCCTAAAATGGCGGTACCATTATATAAAATGCCGAAAATGTTCTAGAAATCACATTTCCAGATTTAATAGTATTGAAACCTCCCTGTAGAGGTTCCTTCAATATGCAATAGTGAAATGTTCTTCTCGAGACGATGCAGTGCAAAGTATTGAAAGCGACATGACATATGTCTTTATATTATACAATCTTAGCATTTCTGAAAGAATTTGAACAAAGCATGCTTAACACAGTCATCTATTTAAGTAGTTTTTAGCCAATTACGTCACTTATCTAAAGTTATATTACTATTCATTATTATTATTGTTATTATTATTATCATCATTATTATAATTATAGTCATCATCAGCATCAGCATCATCATCATCAACATCACGACCGGTTAACTTTGTTCGAAACTTTAACCGGCTGTTAGGCTAACTGTCAATTAACTTTTTATTGAAAACATTTTTCTTGATAGGACACAAGAGGAAATATTTTGATTTTGCTTTGAAGAGATTTTAGTCCTTATTCTCTTAAATGCATGCACATGCTTTAGTAAGTCATTAAACTGCAGAAAAATAGCCTTTCTTATAATGTTAACTGACTGTTAGTTAAATCGTCGTTTAAAGTTTCGAACAACGGGCTCAAGGATTTACATATACATGATATAAACTGACTTCATTTAAGAAAATAACGCCAGCATCGATACATGTACAAGCTCTGATTGAGAAATCCAAATTTCTTAATTAAGATACGATTAAGATACTCCCTACATAGGCTACCACACTGATAATTCAATGAAATCAACATTTTAATACACCACCTTAAATACCCTTATCTATTTTACTTCTTTAGCATGTTTAGGTTACTGATTTTTAAATGAAACTACTGCAGTACTATCTAAACCTTGTTCAATATCTTCTGGCTCATTGTAAACTACTGACAATGAAGGTGACGTGCAAACTAATTCCGAATTGAATCATCCTTTGAAATCTGCCTTTTGCAAACATTGTTCATTTCCTTTTGCACATATGAAGTTTTAATTATGGTCCAAGATACTGATTCGTTATGATACGGACGCGGCATTCGGAACATCCGTGACTCGGTTTTTTCCATTCAGGTCAACTGAAATTATATTACGCTATATAGGTGGTCCTCATTTAATTATTGATATCAATCAATTGGTTATAGAACTAATGAAGAATTATTTGAAGATAATCTTTTAGGAGGCAACAATTCGCGTGTTAAAAGGTCACGTGTGTTTCATAATGCATGACATTATCAGTCATGTAGATCTACTATTTATTTTCTATAAAAGGGCAAATTCATCATGTAGTTTGCTTATGAACTCTTGGTTTTTCATTTATCAAATAGAAGAAATAACGAAAAGGTGTGAAATGTCTAGTTTATCGAAAGAAATTTGTGATCAACTCAACTTGGTATTGAGCTCTGACAAACAACGTCTGTATTTCTTTTGACATTCACAAAATAGCAGATCTGGGAAAATGTTGACAAATGAATTGATTGATTTATTTTACCTCAGTTTTGTATCAACTGTTGCACGGTAGTTTGATTTGATGGTGAACAACCGGAAAACCCGTTTCGTTTTATGAGAAAAAAATCATACCGATTTAATTGGATTTTAATGCTGGCAAAGTTTTGAATAGCGACATTTTAAATTATTATTTGATATTTTATTCATACCTTAAGTTTTGTTTGGCATGAGAGCGTTGCCTGCATTAAGGGTTTCAAATAGGTCAACCATTAACAATAAAAGTTTGTGATACATTTACTTCAGCATGTTGTAGTATTGGTATACAGTCAAACCTGTGAACAAAGACCACTGTTGGGAAGCTACAAATGTGGTCTTTGTTTGCAGGTAGTCTTTATACACATGATTTACTACTCTAGATGGATAGTGCAGTTGTGATCCCCCACCTTATCTTTATGCGCAGGGCGGTCTTTATTTTGAGGTGGTCTTAAGCACAGGTTTGGCTGTGAACAGTGATACCTGTGAACAAAGACCACTCACGGGACTAAAGTTAAATGACCTTTATTGACAGGTGGTCATTATTCACGTGTATTATTTTTTTAAAGAAGCATATTAAACGGTTTCCTCTCTAATAACCTTTAACTACATGATGGTATTTATTCAGAGATGGTTGTTCATCCTTGTTTGACTGTATTTAACATGTAACCAATGCTGATAAGAAATAGCAATTAAAAAATGCCGCTGGTTAAAGCAGGTGTTTTATTATAAAACAGACTAGTTGTTGCATTACAGTACTGGCCGTTATGTGCACGTGGCTGCATGAACAAGGTGACCGTTCACCAGAGGTGTAACTGTAATATAAAAGAAGGAACTAAATGAAGAGCGGTCTCTTTAGAATCTGTTGCGTCTTAAACGGTTGCACATGTACAAGAGGCGTAACTTGAATTTATCCGCTCGGTTCAGACAGATCGGATAATTTCAGTGAAAAGAGAGAACCCAGCAGCCAGGGTAATCATAGCTATAGACCTTTTAAGATTGCAGTTTCCCTCTTTAATGCTGTTATATGCTAGAATTAAAGTCTCGGTTAAAATGAGAGAAGAAAAGAGAAGATTGATTTCATAAAAAAAGTTAAATGGCGCACCCTTTCAATACTGAAACACGCTTTAAAGGAATAAGTAAATCCGATCGCGTTTAGACGCATTTACCCAATTTATTGCATTACCAGCCCCGGTATGCTCAATGCAGATGAAGACAGGAAATGGAACTAAATCTTTTAACTAAACATGTTAAGAGCCTGCACAGAATGGAATGTGGCTGCAATTCTAAACAGCTTCAAGACGTTGTAACAAGAAAATCTACGGAAGACAGGTTGGGACATTCAACCTCCATGATTTCGTGACTGTGAAGTTTCCTATTTCACGATTTCAAGTTCATGAATTCACGATTTAACCATCATGAATTCACGATTTAACCATCATAAATTCACGATTTAACCATCATGTATTCACGATTTAACCTCATGATTCACGATTCCATCATAAATTCACGATTTAACCATCATAAATTCACGATTTCAACTTGGAGTTCATTAATTCGCAAATTCGCAATTCCATGAAAAATGATAGTCCAAAACGGTCTTCCGTAAAATTATGTTGTTCATCCATACTTCAGATTATAATTTAGGAAGCATAAATAAACCCCACAGTTTGTAGCACTTGGCGGCGAAAGTCGTTTGCAGATAACATCACCAGTGGTTGTTAAATGACTGAGAACAGACGGAAGCCATTATACCCCAGAGGTGAGGTTTACAACAATATAAATGACAGGATAATTCCAAAATTTCGGTATTATCAGTCAGACCTTTCATGTTTAGTACCGTGTGGTGATAATTCTTGAAGATAAACTCATTGTTGCAGGATTTACTTTGCTACCGAGACATTTACCCACGCGAGGTATTGCATATAGAACGGCTTCAAATGTTGCAGTTTATTGAACATTTGCTGGATTAAAGAGCTCTACGAATATTCTAAATTTCAATTATTCATTTGCGGCATTTGATTCTATAATTTTCAAATGCCAGTCGTGAACGAGCAACAGTTTTTACACTATGAATAGGTTTTAGATTTAGATTGTTTATAAGCTCGGCAGACACTAGAATTGACAGGCGCAGACAAGTTGAAGAAGCAGGTGTAGATAAACGGGAATCCGGGTACCAGACCCCTAGCTCTTTTTCGAATAGACCCCTTGGTTCTTTAACGTGTCCGGTATATTGCAAATTCATCTATCCAGTGCCTCGATCGGGATTCGAAGCGTAGACCGCCTGATGGGTAGTCCAAAGCGTTAACCACTCGACCACCGCGCCACTCTCTCGATTAAAACAACGCAACTGCCATGGCGACTAAACAAACCTACAGGTTCAATTCTAAAAACAGTGCGTACTTCAAGCTTGGTACCAGATTCTGATAACTGAATAACGTACTTCATTTTCAGGTAGACAATCTGTCTCAAGTGATGGATGACCACGACAATCTAATCTCAATGTTTATAAGACAACTAGTGATAGAAATCGGTTGAATTTTTCACAATCGATTATCGGTTCAATCGGATGGGGTATAATCGATAACCTTCCGATTAATAATCGGTTGAACCAAAAGTAACATTCAAGCAAGGCGCTAAATCTACACCGTTAATAAAGTAGTTTCTGCCACAGTTATGGCAGGTTAACCCTTTATAATGCTGGAACAGTAAATAGGTAATGCTACATGTCACCAATCGAAGCATTGAGCCTAATAAGAGATTTTTAAAGGGAATATTCAAAGGTTTTCTTATAGAAACCTGTGTAAATTAAAGAGACCCCAAGGCCTGAGGTCATGTTTTCAATAATGTTGGCCTTCTGGTAAGGGCCAGAAACTGGTAGAAGACTAGAAGATGTTTTTGAAATAAATTGTTAACACAGAACTGATGGCCGAGTATGCTTTTGGGCTAGACGACAACACGAATATGAACAAAAAGTTGTATTGGCAAAGAAATCAGAGAGTGTCAATGTCAATGATAATAATTCCAAGCTATTGACTTTGTTTTTCTCCCCAGACGGGAGAAAAGCCGCAAGCTTTCTTCAGACTCAGTTGTTGTTGAACTTTTTTCTTCCATAACGTGAGTCTAATTATCTCCCTTGGGTATGGTATAAAACTTTTACACGTCGCCGACCGGAAGTGTAATCGATTATTATCGCCCTTCATTTTACTAACCGATCGTCGGCGACTAGCGACAATCGGAACATCACTAAAGACAACTCAAGACGTAACTGGACAGGGCATCATTCGCACACGTAATAGTATACCTGGCGCAAATTCATGAGTAGGGGAGGAAAGAGATTCTCTAATATTTGACTAAATGCTACGTAGACTACATTACAACGACTTATATAGACTTAAAGAATCTGTTGAAATTTAGATTACATTTTAGAAGCTCTCTTGTGAACCTAGAAATTAGGTTATTTTTACTACCCGTTAAAATTCTTCTATGAAAGAAAAGTTTCCTATCAGATCTCAGCTCAGTGGAGTCAGTAGTTTAAGACGTGATGAACATTTTATGAAACTGCTGTCAAAAAACTGAAAGGATTGTGTCAATTGTTTGAAAAGACTCTAACGACTGATGCCAGTCTACGAATTTAACTAACACACGCATTAAAATTCCTGAGAAGAAAATCATCTATATCCATCAAAGCTCCGATAATTCTACAAGACATTTAATAAGCATTTCGGTAAATATCAAAGTCATATCGACATCCGTTCCTGCCAAAAACATTCATGCCAGTCGGAAATCAAAGATTGAGTTGTCAAAACAAAATTCAGAATCATTTAAACAAAAACACATATTCTAAGTAAAACTAGACAAAATGATACTAGTTTCATCCATTACACTAGTTGACAGTAAAAGTAAGTAGCACAAATTAAGCACAGAGGAAAAGCAACAGCCAAAGTAGCAGATACATGTTCATTAGTTGCATCAACTAGTGTACGCCACTGGAGACAGAACAACAAACAATAAAGTATTGGCCTGAATCCCGTGTAACAACACTAGAACCCATAGTCTAATCTACTTTGGCCTAATGATTCCATAAGAACACAATTTATCTATCGTACGTATCGGAACAAACAAACCATTTTTTTCCAATTCTTCCCCCTTTTAACAAATCTTATTGCCGTTTTATGAACGAAATCGATTTTAGGAAGAATTAATTGAGCAAATATTTTGATAAATATTGTTAAAGTTTCACGGATTATAGATTCCCCCTTAAAGCTTATCTATAATAACCTGAGTAATCATTTATATCAACAAGTATTTCATTGATATATTTTCTGATCTATAATGTTGATATGTTTGAAGGTGGTCACTGCTTTAATGGTAATTTGCATGTTTAAGTTCAATTTAACGCAACACTTCGTCTTGATTATCGAACGAGGACATGAATTGAAAATAGCTTATTATGCTACAAAAATGTAAATAACTGAATACCTAACAAATGCAATTAGATGTAGTATACTTGATGCGTATAGTAAACTATCTGAAGAGAGTTGTAGGCTCACAGTACGTGGACAACAACGCCCTAAGCGTCAAGTCACTGCACGTGTGAATTGCACGGGCAAAAAAATGTTAATGCTTTCTTTAGCTTTAAAATATTTGTAAAATACCACCACGTAGCTAAAATGTCAAACAGCGGCCAAATTAGTTAATTACCCTTAAATTAGACACATGCATAATTAACTACCTGTTTGTTGAGAATGTGAATCAACCTACCTAAACAACGAGAGACGTTTCACAAAATATTTTCACGACCATTTTGTAGCAAATTGGACCTTTAACAAAAGAAACCAAACCGTCCTCTCAAGGGATTATTTTCACCAAAACACAATAGAAGGGAAAAGATTACACCGGCTAAATAGATACTTTTGAAATGTTTAAACCAAACGGAGACAACCTTTGGTGTCAAATTAGCCACGATAAAATCTTTTCATCTTTCGAAACTTACAACTTGTTACCCAACATCTAAAAGCCGATTTTGCACATTTATGAGCCTATGAAATCTTCATCAGAAAATTCTTTCACACACTTAAGGAATCATACAAACTGTTTGCATGCTCTAGCAAGTATATACGAACTACACTACGTTTATTAGATTTTATTTAATTGTTTTACCATCTCTCTCCTATTTATCAAAGCTACATTGACATGAAATCCAATCTCTTTTCAACATAAGAGCGAAACTCTACACCAAAAATAACAAAATGTAGCAAACAATATACCAGCTTGAATGAAATCTGACCCAGTTGGCAATTAAATTTACATGTTCGCCAACGACAACTTTACTTTCTATATAGAAAATAATAAAGCTAGCATACCGGAGAAATGAGATTATAACAAGTGTTGCCAAACCTATTTTCCACCCCACTGGTGTCTATTTTACGCTGCTTTTTCCATAGAACTGTATGAATTCACAAAACTAATCCTTTCAAGAAATTTTGTTCGCAAACTTTATGCACAACACACGGTATAATTATTCTCAAGAAACTCCTACAAAAGCGCACGTGTAATTATCGCTTAAGATACGAAAGTTAATCACAACCTTCACATACACCACTTTTCTGTAATAGTTATAATTATATACACTTTATTTATATAGTTCTTGCAACGTATTAGTAATATTTTCCCAGTAAGTGTTCTATCACTGTACAGGATGCGACAGAGAGTTCAGCACACTGAAAATCTCTTATAACATCCGAACAACCAATACACTAAAATGTCGCTTAAATTCCATTGATGCAGTATTTAAACCAAGGCCGATTTTCAACAACGCCGCTTTTGAAAGTAGTGTTTGATAAAATAATAATGAAAGATAGACATGAATGAAACTGTTTAAGAAGTAAACACTCCTGGCCGCTGCGTAAACAAGGTAAACAAGGCAAACACTATAGTAAATGTCAGTAGGGGTTACCGTGATTGCTACACTGCATTGTAACAATTTTTCCCATGGACCATAAAGATATAGGTAAACGATCCTCGACTGTCATCTTTACACATGTACTATATGAGTAAGTTAAATCATATCTAATGATCTATTAAATACTATTAGCTAATTAATATAAGAACCTGCCATAAAACTGACAAACTTGTAATTAAATCTTATCGAGATAAAGTGCATTCCATCGTAGTTAAGTATATGTTAAATTTAGATAACTCTTGACAGTCAAGCTGGCTTCACCTGTATTCCTTCTATGAATGTAAGTTGTGTAAAATAACAATAATATAACGTGATTATGTTTTTGTATAATTTATGTTAGATGCAGAGAAAATTTAAATACATATAGTGTTACTGCACATAATGTCTAGTTGAGTGTGCTACCATTAAATTGATTTAAATGCCATGTCCATGACTTTCGTGCACGTGCGTGTCACCATCTTCAATATTTACTTTTTGCTCGTGCATTAATTCTCAGTTTATGCGTGTTTAAAACACGTTACTTCCTGTACCAACAGTGTTTTCTATTTCACAGATTAAAGCTCTCACGCTACTTTTTTTGTTAAAGGGTCTGTCTCACAAAACACGCTTAATTAGTGGGTGGTTTAGGCTTAAGCTTGTTAAAGCATCTATCTTATAGATTAGGACCGTCTTGCTGCAATGTTCTTGCTTTAGTAGCTGCCTAAAAGACGAAAATAGAGAACGCATCCTGTACTTCCCGCTATTGTTGTTTTTACAGCGATTAGATGCTGATAACAAATTAAAATTATAGTACATATTGTTTTATTTGACTGTTCACATGTACGTATACGAAAATAAACTTGTTACAGTTATCTTTACCTTTCCGGAGACACGTGTACACTTAATTTGTTCTATTTCCGGTAAATTTTGATCCTGGGGGCATAATTTGAACACACTTTGAAGAGGTCCACTAGACACTGTTCCACACTAAATATCTGAGGAGAAGATTTGCAAAGGTTTTCCATATAAACGTCTATGTCAAACAAGTGACCACCTGGGCGGTGCCAATATTGACCCCAGGGGCGTAATTTGAACAAACTTTGAAAAGGTCCACTGGACACTATAACACACTAAACATCTAAGCACTATATACCTTGTGGTTTCAGAGATTGAAGAAGATTTTTAAAGTTTTTCCTATTTGTTGTACAACAACCAGATTTCTGTATGGAATGGACTTCTTTGAACAATTTGGTAGAGTTCCATGCAAGAACCATCCCTGCCAAGTTTCATCAACATGGGCCCAGTTGTTACAGAGGAGATGTCGTTTGAAGCAAAATGTTGACGGACGACGGACAATCATCCATCCTAAAAGCTGACAAAGCTAGGTGAGCTAAACAGACATTTTTATGTGAAAATATGAAAATCACGAGCATTTCAGAACTTTTTGAATCTTGTTAATCCTGTTAACAGCAAAAAAGTTATAAAAATTGGAAAATTTCTTTCCCGCATACTTTAACATTGTAAACACACCAGATGCAACGTGACGTCACGGCGATAAATCGTAGCAACTTGCGCTACACACTAGACATAATGTGAACATAGCTCAAATTTGTGAAATGGAACATATGTCTCAAAATAACTATTGAGGTCTGTTATAATTGATAAAGATTGCCATCTGTTAAGAAAATGTAAATTGTTTGTGATTCTGTTTATATTTCACTGAGGAAACATTAGAAATTTCAAGAGCTTGCTTTTACCAGCTGCTTTCAATCAAAGAAGTACGTTAAAATTTCACACTTTTGTCCGTTTATAAGAAAGCCGAGTAATAACAAAACTGTGCCAATGCTTTTAAAGTCCCAGGATCTTTTTGAATTTACTGATATTGTAAAACAAATATACTGATAGAATAACGATAGAAACATGTTCTATTCATTCCAAAACAGTGTTGACATATTCATTTCTTTTGTATTCAAGTCGCTTTTTGACGGAACAGAGTTGCCAGGAAGCCTTTTTTACTTTTAGGAATATCATTGAAAAAAATGCTGCTCTATATTTCTAACATGTACATCGATTTAAAAAATAAAGTTATTAATATTTTTGGTACAAATAAAGGTCATTTCCGCCAGTAGGACATCTTTCTTGGTAAAATAAGAGCTACTTGTGAATGTGGTCCAGGGTCTATAAAATCGAAAGAAATGAAAGTTTTGACGAAATGCGTTTAAAAATTGAGGGATAATCTAAAATATATTAAAGGATTCAATAAAACTATCAAAGCCCCGTGATCACTTTCGAATTTACTGATAATACAAAAAGACATGGATTCTGTTGAATTATCAGTTTAACGGAGGCTTTGTTAGTCTGGTGCCTGTAATAGGGGAAGAAGCGTGTAACAACTAACATTTATTAACATAAAGCAGGGAATGAGGGGTTACAGCAACCACAATTTTTACTTATTATGGCCTTGTGAAAGACATTTATATTGTGCAAGATGAACTGTGCCATATATATGACTTTGACTTGTACGCTCTCTCCCGTGTAGGTCTGAATTATTTACATAGTTACATTATACTAGTGCACCTAGCAAATGCTATGTACATGAAATGGTTCAACAAACCCAATAAAAATCCAAAATGAGTTACCAATCTGTTGATAATTTGCGTTATTTATTAGAATGGAGACGAAAATTTGTTTTATGCACACGTTACTGTTCCCCTGGGGAATTACAGAAAATTGGGCAATTAGTTTATTACAGTTGCTACAAGAACAAAAGCGGATTTTGTCTTTGTTACGCTGTCATGCTATTACGATATGATACTTTAACTGTGCGTGTCTCCGGGTCTATTTTATAGTTATTTTTTCACTATCTCGTCTTTCTACATAGTGTTTATGCAATGAATGAAATTCCTTTCTTTTATCAATAAAATATGTCAATGAAAATAACTAATTATGCAGTTAAAATTAGCTGAGATAACTAGTAAGTTACTTTTAAATCATATGACTTAATTGAGAGATATTGCCGTCAATATTTCACAAAATTTATTATTTAATTTTTAAAGGTCGATCTTTGCTACGAGCCAAAAAACAACGTTTACACAGAAAGCGGATTTTTATTAATTAGTTTTATTAAAACACAGTTTCATAATTACTCCATGTAATTAAGAATAATTGGATGGGTTACAGGGGAGATTCAAGCTGAAAAATAAAAACTTTACAACCTAAGAGAGGCGATCCCAGATTCCGTGTATTGGCAGTTCGATCAGATTTGACTGTCGGCCATATTGGAGTTACGCCAATGTAATTTGTAGTGCGCAAATGTACAAATTGTGTGGGCTAAACTGAACAGCTTATTTATAAGATCATCTCATACAGTGTATTATATATAGATGTATCTATTTCATCATTTTGGAGACAAAAACGGACTTTTACTAAGGCCCCTGTTACAATGTAAGGATCACAAAAATATCTTGGTAGGCAATTGTGAGGCAGCACTTCTTATACAAAGTGCACAGATGTCGTGACTGTTCCTGAGTGATAGTTTTGTAATTTGGCCGACTTGTCTGCAACAATGCATCAACGTGAACAAGGTATATACAAATTCACACGCTGAATGTGCAGAAACACCTGTTGGACATTAGACTTAATAGCGTTACATATAAGGAAGAAAGTCATACTAGTAATTGTCCATTCTAGTGCATTGACGCACCATCCATCAGTAAAGTTTAACTTTGTAGACAGGGTTTCCAAGGTGTAAGTATTGTCTACTACTGGCCAAATGTATTTTAGAGTGTTGTTGATGGTACCGGATAATCCTTATAACCAACACCCTCAGAAGAGTTTAATTATTTAAGGTTTCTGGAGATAGTGCAAAATACTGAACGCGTCCCGTTCCAGAGACGCACCTGGTTTCTTTAACATGCCCGGTGTACAGCACCGATACATCGACCGTAAGACCATTAGTTATGTTTGTGGAGGAGCGGGGGTTCGAACCTGCAATCCCTGGATTGTGAGTCCAGCATCATTACTGACAGTTATTTTCTCAAAAATACATTCTTAAATGTTGCTCTTTTCCTTAAATGATACTGTAAAAAATTGGAAATGCTTTAAGACAAGCAATTTGTCCTGCATAAAAGCAGGGTTTAGGAGATATGGAGCGGAAACGAGAACTAACAGATCGACGGACCGGCCGACTGACAAACGGATTAACCGACTTACCACCCGCCCGCTGTCCGACCGACCGACAAGCTGACTCCCTATACACCCCTAAACTTTTCTTGTGGGAGTATTATAAAATCGAAAATTCTTCAAGATCTTAACAAATATTTATTGATAGAGAAATTGTTTGACTCACAAACAAACACACTGGACTAGAGGCTGCGTTTTTCGTGTTGTATGGCGTGCATAAGATGCAGAGATAACCCTATAACTGGATCTTATCGCACATAATTTCGAGTGTTGTAATACTTGTAGCATTAACAACTAGCCAATCAGATTGATCTCCGATTTAGAACACGTGACTCAATAAGGTTAGGAAATGCAACACAGGCTATCGGCTTGCAAAGAAAAGAAAATTTGGCATAAGTTTAATGTGAAATCAAGACTTTATTTCATTTAAGAGCTACTGTATAGTCAAACTGTTGCACAATGACTTTTTGTACTATAACAACTTTAAGTTTCGAGTTATGGTGAACGTTTCATATATGCTAAAAAACATTCCTCGTGGAGAGAATGACAGTTCGTCCCCAGTTCTCCATACCACCCGTTTCATGTTCGTCCAGGGTTTTATTTTGCAACAAAGAGTCGTGTATTTACCTCCAAAATCAAAGAAGTTCATTTGGGTTCAAGCCTTCTCTATTCTGTAACATTTGCCAAAAGCATTTTCATATACGAGCTCGTTTTACTTCGTTCAACAGGGTGCAACTGAAAATTTGCAAAAGCTGGTCGGTGTTGGTACGGAGTATGCAATACTGTGTGGTTCAAGTCACACGCTAAGAAATTACGATATTTTTCAAATTCATTTTATTCAAAATTAACTGAACATCGTGAAAAGGAACACCTAGTTTGTGGCTATAAGAAATGGTTTAGATAGGGGTAACAATGACATTTATTTATTTTCGCTGAAATAATTAGAATAATGGTTCTTAACTGCACAACGTTTTAAAACATTAATTTGAAAACGTTCTAATACTTTTTACGATCGTAGGAAGAGGTATTATATACAGAATAGCGGATAATATATTCCAATATTCCAATGTTTGTAAAATATTTGTGAGGTTTTTTTTATTTGCTTCATCTTTTTTCCGTGGCATATTTCTACAGTGATGGAATGTTTTTCAATGTCAAGGTCATATTTCAAATTGTCCTTAACCCCTCACCCCACCCGCCCCACCCCCACTCCCCTCTCTCTCTATACCTGTTTAACGTACTGAAATACGTCTAGTTAAGTTTGGATTACTTAGCTTGAAATAAATAATTCACGCCCGACTTTTTTGAACTCAAGCTTCAGTGTCATGTTTCTAAGTCACGCTCCTCCATATATAATAAACTAATTTCCCCTCATTTTCTATGGACTGATTGTTTACAGACTGCTAAGAAAGCATTATGGATAACATCGTGTGTTAATACAAGCAATTTGCCGTAACTTAATTATTGAACTGTATTTTGTCTTGTAATTTCAAGAACAAAAAACAGTATGCAGGATAATTTAAATAAAGTAGAAACGCTAACTAATTTCAAAGCTACACGGTATCTCTTTCTCTTGAATGAACAAAATTATAACGCATCAATTTAGGAACAATCATTCTGAAATAAGGCAAAGCACTTTAAGTGCAATCCATAAATAGTTAATTTATCCGCTTGTCCGGGTATAGCTCACCTACGTCTACCTTTGTTTACGTATTTGACAAAAAGCAATAATTTCTCTGCAATACTTTTAATCAACTATATGGCGATACTTTTAACAATGAACTTTCAGCTAAGATATCGCCACACTTTGAAAAAAAATAACGCTGTAAAGATAAGTCGAACAAAAAGAGAAGGTAGAGAATACATCGGTTTTTCAAAGAGTATCGACTTATTCTTGATAGGTTTATGTTCAATACTTCTGGAAATACAATGTGTAAAAGGAATCGTTGAAAGAAGACCATTCTCAAATACTGTAAAAGTTGAGTCCAAACCTTTTAAAACTAAAACCAGGAAAACATTGACGCGAAAAATCTAAATTTGACGGTATGTCCACTTCAAATAAATACTTCGCACGTGACATAAACGTACGTGACAGAATGAAAGAACCTTCTGATTTATTTTGTCGGGAAATTCAACTGAGGTAAACTGTTGTTTTTTGGCTAGACTTTCATAATGATATTAATATACTTCTATCAAATTTCCGAGCACTTTATTTGATTAAGAACTCTTTGAATCTCACAGTTATCTGGTACATTTATTGCTAATTCAATAAAGCAATAAAGTAACTGATATAACAAAAGCTTCCAACGTTACGAGTACTTACAGAGAAGGGATAATGTCTTTTTGACTAACACAGACCTTTTTCAAAGCGATAAAACTATATAATATATTACAATAAACACATTTCAAATATTACAAATTGATATTTTGTTGGAAATAATGTTTTTTATCATTCCAGTGCGCGAAAAAGTAAACATACACTGCTCCATCATGTAACCGGAAAATTATAAGAAGAACGTTTCACGGTATAAATCCACTAAAAACATTGAATCTCGCTTTTTAGCATTCATATAAACGTAAGCAGCTGATATCCTTGATAAAAATTGTATCGATTTATTGATAGGAAATGAAAGGGAGACAACTCAGTCAGGTTTAAACTACGGAGGTCTTAATTTTCTACTACTTCTATTTGCACGAAATATTATGTCGTGAAACTACGCGTGATATTAATGTCACCGGAACCGTTGCAGAACTTTTTTTTTCTTCATCACGAGTTTTTCAGCAGCTTAGAAAAATAATAATGTTTTATCATGTGTTGTATTTAAATTCCTTCTAAAATTTCAAAATTTCGTGTGGATTACAGCAAAGCCGACGTTAAAATTGTCCTGTTTTCAACAAGGGATGTTCGAATTAATACTTTTAAATAATGAAGTTAAATTCAGCTAACTGATAATTCTTAGTCAATATTGAAAACACTGACCAAAAGTGTGAAAAGGGACAGCGTTAGAGCTTTAATTTTTAGTTATTTTATTTGGTTTGTATGTATTAGACAGAGTTATTTTTCCAGACCCAGTACCATTTCCGCCTTACCAGGCACAAGTTCAATTACGACTACCTGATGGAACGCAACGTGTCTCACAGAATTAGATTCTACACGAATTATGTGCATTAACAGTTCAAAAGAAAGGTAATGTTTTCAGGTCTCACAAGTAAAATTTCACTTCACGACTTCTGGTGCCACTGATCAGGTCCCTTGTGTCACTGATCAGGACTAACGGCGAATTTACGATCTAGTCTATACAATTAGAGCCATAGCAGTCTTAAGGTCGGCATCTTGTCATGTCAGCAAGTTTTGTGAATATTAAAAGAAAACATCTACAGTAAACTCCGTTTAAAACGAACTCCTTGGGACCATTTAAATGTGTTCCTTATATCCGGAGTTTGTTATATCCGCATAATAGTATTATATAAAATAAAAGAAAAAAATATCGGGCCGAGAATATTTGGTCCTTATTATCCGGATTTTCGCTGTATCCGGATTCGTTATAAACGGAGTTAACTGTATCTGGTACAACTGGAACCACAAGTGAGCAGTGTTTCTCTTTTCATATCTTATTTTGTATATAAGATGTACATTATTGCTGTATTTATATTGGAATGCAACAAAAATAGATAAATAAATAATAGTAAAAGCAACTACTGTTATTGCCATCTTAATTACTGTGGCCTCTTCAACTGCAATAAAGTATTAGATGAAAATTAACTCTTGTTGATAGCGTCGTGAACACAGTTGAATAATAGATAATCAACTACTCGCTAAACGTGGACACAGTTCACTAAACGTGTCTGACGTAAGGTGTATGATCGGTTCAGATGCTACATTTATGGCCAATTTCTTTTCTCTGGCTTGAGGCTTAATCTTGGTTTCAAGCCAACTGACGGATTTCTTTTCTACAATCTGGGATTGGTCTTAAGCCTTGGACAGTGTCCAAGCAAGCTTTAAATGACCGATTTCTTTTCGTTAATCCAGGATTGAAAACGCTACGTGGCAATGTGTATTTTCAAACACACCTATAGGGTAGGCTTGACACGATTATTTATCTACTATGAAAACACAATAACTCCGTTATGTGAACTATACAAAATTCTATAATCTTAGTAAAGAGAACTGGCCGCTAGATGTCGGGGTGTATCATCACCTTCAGTGACAGTTCTAGTTTTGTTTTATAATTAGGATTATATAATAAATATTCTATTTCAAAGTTTACAATTTCGCAAAAAAAGTATTTAAAAAATAATAAATTTGTAAAGACTTGCTTTGAAATCAGTATTCCATTTAATAAAAATACCTATGAAGAAAAAGTCTTTATTGTACGACCGCCTTTTCATAAACAGTTGTCTTCAGGATCAAATTATTTGTCCCTTATCTTTCACAACACACACTATACTCCACTACACCGCCCAACCGCCCCCCCCCCCCGGGGGGTTTGCTTTCAACAAACTAATCCTGCCCCCCCCCCCCCCCCCCCCCCCCCCTGTCCCCCCCTATATTTTATTAACTTACGAAAAAGGTGACTGATAACATTTATTTTGAATAGTTACTTTTCCTGTAGTTGTACAGTACTCAAATGTCTAGAACTGTCATGTTTGCTGCTTATTATTTCTGAAAATCTTTGCAAAACAAGATCACTACTAGTTAGTGATGAATTATACCAAAAAATAGTAATTTGACATTTTAGGAACGTCACACACTGAACATGCAGAACTCATCATTGCATGCCTGTCAAATAATTACGTATTATCCATGTATATTTTGAAGAATAACTGTAAGAAATATCAGAATGTTTCCATGAAAGCATATCAACAGTGATGTGGAGTTCTTTTCTAGACTCTTCTGACCAATATTACAGTTGGCAGTTGCCTGTTGCCAAATGTGTAAATATTTAATCTTACGAAAGTTTCAAGTTTCAAAATTGAGGTAACAACGCAACTACTATAGTAACGTCGATCCTAATTGGTTACGTCTGTAGACTTAACGCTGGCAAATAAATAGTCAACTGATTTGTAATTTGGATATTTGCGACTGTCTTTACGGTTTTTACATGTTAACAAATATATTGAACGGCTACTTTCTTTTACAGGTAGTGTTCTAAATCATTATTTAGGAAAACATTTACATAAAGAGCAACTTTTTATCGAGTCTGGTTTTCTCATGAAGCGGCATCTTTACACTAATTTGCTGGTGTTTTATATTTCATTATGATGGTGAAAAGGATAAAATAAGATATGTATTTTTCCTAAGTCACACCATTTTACGCACTCCCTCTTGTTACGCTCACAACTTATCAAAAAGCAAGCCCAGTTATTCAGCCGTTCGTCTGTCCGTCAATCTTGATACTATTTTTTACACTTATGCCTTGTTATGTATGTAGTGAGTTGGTTTGGAAAAATAAAAAGATAAGTGGATACATTTGTTTGTGTAGTTCTGAATAAATTAAAAACTATGGAAACCATTTTTTTTTCCGAAACAATGTTACATTAATAGGAAACAAATCTCCGAGTTACGGGAAAATAACTTGTATGTACCTTTCCCCTATCTTTTCTCCACAACCTCTCATTTTCCTGCCTGTCTGATCATTATACCTTCCTTATTCGCTCGTTCTTTCCATTTTCGTCCGTCCGCTCACTCACTGACACGTTATAACTTTTATCGTACTCTATAAATTCATTCATTATGTATTATGCAGACATCTAGCGCACTGGGTTTTAATTTGCCCTACTTTTTGATAATTTTTATTAATTGACTTTGTTAATTAATATATATATTCCATGAGTCACTGCGGTTTTTAAATGAACGACTATACGTGCCCTTAATAGCATGTTTCAGGTAATACCCTTGGCAGTTTCCCCCAAACTAGGATTGAAATCAGTACAAAAAAAGGACAGTGGTTTGACCAAGACAGAGAAAAGAAATCCACATATAGCTTGGATTCAATCCTGGATTGAAACTCGGCTTGTTCAATCTAGGTTTCAAACCAGGTTTCAAGCCACAGAAAAGAAATTGGCCATTAGCGTATTGAGTTATTGTTACAAAAAATACATTCTTAAACAGTGCAATATTTCTTAATAACAGTGTAAACAATTAAATCGCTTTCAATCGTTTCATGAAAAATACGTGAATGTGAAAGAAAGAAAAGCATGACTCGACACTGATTTAGAAATATAGAACACAACTCTATTATCATTCTGTATCAGTAAAGTGCATCGGTCTATCCGAGTAATCAGAGGGCTTCAATATTTATAAATTTATTTAAGCCTCTGACAGTGTACAGAGTCCTTCTTAAATGTTCTTGCCTAAATGCCACTTACAATACCTGTTTGGCTCTTACTGGTTACATAACCCGACTTGGTCGACCAAGACAAGTTTTGGTTTGAACAAAAATAATTATATTTTATTAAATTACAAAGGGACAGAAAAACATTTCATCAACTAATCCATGGACAGATCTTGTCTAGTACCGAAGAGTATACTCAATCTTTTCACGAACAATTACTGATGGAAAAAATGTTTGACTCCTAAAACACACTGAATCAGAGACAGCGGATTTTACCTTGTATTGTATGCCTAAGACGCAGAGACATTTCTATAATTAGATCTTATCACGCAAGGGTCCTTGTGATGGAGTACTTCTAGTATCAACATCTTAAGTGAGGAGAAGGCAATTTGATTCATTTCCAATTTACAAAATGAGATTCAGCAAGGTTAAGAAATACCAGCCAGGCAATTATCTTAGACTTAAAGCTGGAAAACAAAAGTAGACTTTGTTTGCTTTGCGAGCACTTTACATGTACATGTATCTCAATCTATTTACATAGTGTTGAAATCAAAGTATCGTAAAATAACTGATCACATTCACATAAAACAAATTAAGTTCGGCTCATAGTATTCATCTCTTTGTATGTAGATCGTAGTGTGAGATGTCAAAATGATCACCATTCATCAATTGTCCGTCATACCATCAGTAGCATATCCCTTTAACGTCATATAAATACCTTGAACTATTTTTTTATGAAACCTTAGTCTTATCATATCTTTGGGGTCAAACCATTTCAGAGGTTAGTGTCTTTTAGCTTACACTTCGTTTTCTTTTAATGTCTCCTGAACACTTTTTCAAATAGTTTTTATTCATAACTAACTGGACCGAAAAAAGGCTGATTTAGCTCGTGACTACAAAACTCGGATAGGAATTGAAAACTATAGCAAAAGTAAGGTTATGTTACCAGAACAAACCAGATAATATATTATTTTTTCTTTTTGAGGCCCCCTTGCTTGGTGGTAACCCAGTTTATTTGCCAAGACATTGGCTTGATAAGAATCGGGGCGCATAGTCTACCAGCTGTACAATAACCAGATATAGTGTAAAACTTCGAAACTGGTTTCAGTATTTTACAAAGTCTATATTAAAGTATATATCAAATTATGTACAATGCAACAACTAGGTTTGCTTTAATTGACTTCGATAATGGTTCTAAATAGCACAGCAGTTGTACTGCCGCCTAGTAATTCATACGAGGACAGGGAAGGGAAATATTGGACACTTTAATTTTCTTGTTTAATCAGAAAGCAGACAGATGAAATCACCACTTGCATTACACGCACATATGATAAACAGTTGTAAACATAACATCCAAGTACACGACAAGATAGAAAAAGCAAGGCTAAAATTAATAGTAAGTTTAACTGACATAAATTGTTGTTTTTCGGCTAGACTTTGATATGATGTTAATAAACTTTTATCAAATTTGGCAGCACTTTATTTGATTAAGAAATCGTTGCATCTCATAGATATCTGGTACATTTATTGCTAAAGTAATACTACAGTAATGATATAAAACTGTCTGACGTTATAATTTTCGAGAGAGAAGATTATTGTCTTTCGATGTACGCATAATTTTCGATGTACGATAAAAAGACAATATTTCGAATTAAATTTGTATCTAAAAAAATGTTTTATTATTTAATTGCGTTAAATATATAACTGCACTAAAAATGTAACCACCAACAAATCATGGCCATAATATTTCATATGACTGATTTATCGGTAAATGTTATTTTATAGTGAAAGGGAGGCAACTCATTCGGGCTCAAAACGGCGTTTCAAGGGAAGCAACTTGTCCAAACGCCTGTCCCGAACAGTTCTTGTCTTGCTGCTAGTACTTTACCTTGAAAAAAAAACTATTTAAAGATCAAAGTTCTATTTAACTTCTTCTGTAGTCTTGGAAAAGCTATTTTATCTTTGTCTGTTATCCTACAGAACTTGGCTGAATATTTCCAGAGGGACTGTATGCATAACAGAAATAAATCCTTTATACAAAATATAATACATTGTAGGAATAACATCTCGTTAAGCCTTGACAGATGGTCATGCACAAAATACAAATACAACTTTTTATCTTCATAGTTTAGTACTATTTCTGTTGATAAGTGTTGCCCATTGATGAAACTTGTTTCTCTATTTTTCTAAAACAACGTAAACTATTCATAATATTGGCTTACGTACTAGTAAAATCACTGAAGACATTTTAGGACACATCTTCATTACAGATCGTAGTTATGAATAAATAATAAGGGAAGCACTATTTTGATAACTGTGCACTGAAGGTGTCATTTATAGGACCATCTCGTGTAATAAATTATTACTTTTAGTTATCAATTTTGCGACAATGACAACTTTTATGAAATCACCGTTTTTAAGGACCACATAAGATATCCTAATAGGAAATTGTTAGACAGAACAAACAGCGCTGATATATAATTAACTGGTCTTATAAATAAAATGTAAACCTCTCAGGGCCGAACACCTTTGGGAATACAGAAATGTGCTTGTTGGAGAGAGGTGCTGTTCCGGAGAGGTCAATTCCTTATATGGTTTGCACAGCGGGAAAGAAAATGTGTATTTTTATGGATTTTTTTACTCTAGGGAGGTCTCGTTACGGGAGTTTGACAGTAGTATATAGATATTGTGACTATGACTGAATGCTATTTGTCTGCAACAATACATTCATAAGAACAAGGTATCAAATCCACGCGCATTGGCTGCGGTAGACACTATAAGAAATAAAAAATAAAGCGTTCCGTACAAGGAAATTATGGTTTAAGCAGCCATTTTTGTCCATTCTAGTGCATTCATGCACAATGCAATCTATCAGTACAGTTGACAGTTTAAGTAGCGTTTCATAGTTAGAGGTATAGTCTGCTACTGGCAAAGGATGCCACGTCATATCAAAGCTTCCGTCTACACACTTAAAAACGTGTCATTGACCGGTTCGGTTGTAACAAATAGCATAATTACAGACAAATTGACAAATATTTGTACAAGAAGTTAATTCCAAATTAGACAGTATTTCTTAAGATAACATAACAGCTTTAAGATAACATTTTTCCTTTCAGATAACAATGGTTCGCAAAATTATGTATACGAATGGAAGGCATTCATCCATATTGTTTTGGAGTATATTGAACATAGATCCTATCAGGAAATGCATAGTGCTATCTGAGAAAATGAAACACTAATCATTGGGCTTTAGTATGTCTCAATATATGTCAGCCTTTGATGGCCAACAAAGTCTCTCTCAAATGCTCTTGCCAGAAATGTCAGATCTAATGCATGTTCAATTCTTAGTGGATACTTAACCCTACTGGACCGACAAAAACAGGTTTGAAAATGGATAAAGAAAATATATGTGACGAAAAGACAATCTAACAGAAACAAAACTTACAAAATCTTCTTGCATAACTTTTATTGATTATTAGTTAAGTTTACACTAATTTATTTTAGCTCGATTGTGAAGAAAGCTTGTAGCTTATCGAGTGACTCTCAAGTCCGCTTCCTGTAAATCTAAGTATTGGTGTCATATGAGGAGGTACGGTCGTGACCCAAGTGGCAACCTATGGGATATTCTCAAGCTTCGTATGAACATTTATTGTCACACAGAAAATGTTTGACGCAGGAACACACTGAATCAGAAGATGTGGATTTCACATTGTTTTGTGTGCAAAAGATTCTGAGATAATTCTATAATTGGATCTGATCACGCAAGGCTCCTTGTGATGGAATACTTCTAGCATCAACAACTTAAGTGGTGAGAAGGCAATTAGATTCATCTTCAATTTACAAAAATGTGATTCAATTAGGTACAGAAATACAACTGAGGCAATTATCAGCATCTTAAGAGTTGGAAAACAAAAGGCAATTTGTTTTAGACTTTGTTTCACGTGCAGTCAATTTACTTTAACTCATTTAAAGTTATCTTTTTTTGAATGATGACAATCATTCTTAAACATCAAAGACATAGATGAAGTTGTAAAAATGGCTTCCGATCTTTGCTAGTATAATTCGGCTTCATTACTGTCTCTTTTAAAATGAATGTGAACCTAATCTAGACAATGTTCAAAGAATGCTAGAATATTTTGATGGTCACTGTCACACCTCAAAGTCAGTTCCTATATCGCTTCCGTTCTTACTCTAACCAATTATTCGTCTAGACCAATCATTTTTAGGATTCTTGAAACAGTATTTCAGGGCCATTCTTAGGTTCTTTCATTTCCTGTGTACTCCTTATATCATGAATTCATTTCCCATGATTTTCTAGAGTGTGTTCACAGACTATACAGATAGCAACTCGGTGCATATAGAGTGTTTATACATTCAAGCAATTTCCCTCAGCATGATTATAGAGCTATATTCTTTGTCTTGTAATTTGAAGAACAAAAACTTTATGGAGGAGAGTTTAAGTAAATTAGAAAAGCATTCACTAATTTTAAAACGACTCGAACGAACAAATTATAATCACATTCGTTTAGTAACAATAACTCTTCTACTAGGAAATTCACTTTTAAGATGAGCTTTTAAAGGACAATCAACAGTTACTCGATCCGTCCGTCCGTCCGGTACCGCCCATCCGTCCGTGACTTACTCACTGTACTGAAAGACAGAAACCAGGATTTGAACCTGCACGAGCCTTTGGCAGCTCAGTTAGGGGACACCGCATAGATGACATTACGAGAATTGACGTTTTCAGCTAAGAGTGCAATAACTACATGAGACTTTTGGCATAAATCGTATTCTTTCTTTATAAGAAGGGATATTGATAAATTTATGAAGAAATGATCTACGTTCAACTCTTGTTACACAAGAAGTTCTTGAAAATAAATAAGTCAATACAAAAAAGTGTACATTAGGGAAAAACGTACGCTTGTTTGAGCATCGGGCTTATATTTCAGAAGTCAACGATACATTTGTAATATTGTTTGAAAATAGTTAAAATAATGACGATACATTTAAAAAGTAAGCAACTAATGAAAGGTACACATATAAATGTAAAAACTTAAGGTAAACGTTACAAAAAACAGCTGTTTTGAAACAAACAACTGCTAAAATTAAACACAGAAAGGATTAATACTAAATACTGCCTTGTATGACATTAAACGTACGTGACGGAGAGACATTTAGCAAAGCAAAAACTGTCGTAGTATGTCTCAAAATAAATTCAACCGACAAAAACTGTTCTTTTTCGGCTAGACTTGTATTATGATTTTGATGAAGTTCGATCAAATTTGCTAGCACTTTATTTAATTGAGAACCCTTTTCATCTGATAGATATCTGGTACATTTATAGCTATAAGTGATGATGTAACAAAAACGTCCGACGTGATGGGTCTCTTGGGGGAAAAACAATGTCTGTTTTTATTTACACAGACTTTGTTTAAAGCGATAAAACTACAAGAAATGTACAAAATTCTAAATTGCAAATTTATTTATTTTTTGTTTAAAATAATGCTTTTATCATTTCATTGTGCTAAATGTATTTTCTCCATAACGTGAACAAAAAGTAAGAAGAACGTTTCTCGCGTTAAAATTTGTTGTTTTTCCTTTTGGTTTGCACGAATCCCGCCGGAGCGCACTCCCCACTCGCTTTTTTCCCCACAACTTATTTTCCTTTTTTCAAACAAGCAATCATGGAGTTCTAACTCTATCCTTTTCATTTTACTGTCTAATCAGACGGTGGTTACCCTCTTAATTGTCGTCTGTAATGTGAACCGATTGATGTATGAATATTCTTGATATTCGCACATTGTAAAGGGCGACTTTCCCAATTGCGAGTATCATTATATAAATAGCTTTTCTTAAACACAAACCTAAACAATGTGTTCTATCCAAAAAAGAAAAGAAACAAAAACACGAGAAAACAAAGCATGGAATCCAATTTTACCCTAAACAAATTGGTTTACAGAAAGGTGCTGGACTTTCTTCTGCTGCCTTCTGCAAGAAATTTTCTGGCGGGAATCTGCGCGTGATATTCACGTGGCTGGAACTGTTGCAGAACAATTGAATTTATTTTATGTCTATTTAATTTCTGCTCCATGTTTCTTTTTCAGCATCTGAGACAAACGTTTTTTTATGTCATGTTGTTTTTATAAGCACTTCTTAATTGTCTTTTTGTGGGAATATGACAATATAACCTAGATCTATATGACTTTGAGAAAAGCATCAGTCATCATGAGCTATTTGGATTTATACATTTAAATAGTGAAATAAGGTTTAACCACACTAACAAGACTGTTATTCTTTAAATCCTAGACCGAATACTAAACCAACCTACACAGTGATTGTGTGTGTGTGTGTGTGTGTGTGTGGGGCAGCTTAACGAATCATCTTATAAGAACATGTACTTTCAATGACTGGTCCATTCAACATACATATGGTACAATTCCTTAAAATATAATTTTGAATAAAAGTCAAATGTGTTTGTTGCATATAACTCTCAGTCTTCTGGACTTGTCCATCTTTCCATATTAGAGAGTACTATATTAAAAGGTACAAACTGAAAATTTACAAAATGAATAGCGAACACAACAGTGTTTATACATAGAGTATATTCAGACTGGTTAGAAATGCAGGTTTCTCAACATGACATCAAACAGTTCGGATCATGATCAGACTACACTGGTGTTCAGGCTGATCATGATCTGCACTGGTCACAACTTCAGCTTTTTAACCTAATAACTGGGAGACGGTAAAACTACTTTTAGTGTAATTCGCATGACGTGTAAATTTAATTCGAACCGAAAGCTGCGTACCTTTTTAGATAAAACTTGCACGAAAGAAAATTGAGTTAATAATGTATAATTTGTGCCATTGTTAGACAGTACGCATACATTTCCAAGGGCAAGGTTTAGACAGAAAATTGGCATCGTTTACATATCCCGTGATACTTGGCGGTTAATTACTAGATTTATAACCAGCTTACACCCCATGGCTACACATTAATGCTATGGTTCTACAGAAATTCTGAGTAAATTATACATTTTTCTGTTCTTATTCACCGATACAGTACTAAATACAAATGAAAATTATACATAACGGGGAACTATAAATGCGCCCTTTACAACTAAATTAAATAAAGTTAGTGAGAAAACATTAAGTGATATGTGAGTACAGATGTACCCAAAACAAGTTACACGTGCGCAACAACTTCACCGTATTACGTAATTGATTGGTGTAATTAAAATGTTCAATAAATGGAAGATTTTAGTGCGTGCATTTTTCTTTAAAAGCGAGAGATGATTGAGTGTTTAAGATGGGGTATCACGAGCAAATAGCTTTACTCATTACACTACTGGCCCGTGCTTGGTTGAGACTTTGAAAAATGAGTGATGAACGAGTAATTTGCAAGTTATTTTCATTGTATCTTAACGCAACAGTCTAACGGAAACGGAAGAATTAACAAACAAACAAAAATGACTTTTGCCATAATTGACTGCCTTACAATGTCTTTTTAAGGATTTTAGAAAGTTTGATTAGGTTCGATCAACTGCTCAACAAGTGCCCTAGCAATCTATTGACCACTGTCAAGACATATTTGGGGCCAAATTCGGTGATCGAGTACAGTACTTATTTGGCGAAGAACCAGAATTAAATTTTGTCATTAATAGTACCCATTCAAGATGGGAGGCCGGAAAGCGGTGTGGATGGTAAGGTTCATGGAGCATTAGTACCAAAGGACAAACTTCTGTTGCCTGCACGGGAATTGAACTGTACACTAGGAAGCGAATACCACTATATGACAGATGCCTAGACCAAAAGTGCAAATGAACGAACAGTCCCTGGGCAGTAATACCATGCCATGGACTTTGTGTATTCAGCCTTTTTAGAATCCCCCCTTGAGTTGATTACCGATAAATACAAGGATACAACCTGACAGCGCTTAACTCTGTCTCTTCAAAGTAGTGTTACCCACCAGAGTTATTTCCCATAAATGTATCTATGCATTCGGCTAAAGAAGCACTATTAAGTTACTTGCAGATATCTCAATACATAATATTATACATATTATTGGTCTCTTACTATAGTTTGCACCGTAAAAGATCCAAACTTATAAAAAAGAAATCAATAGGCCAAAAGGGACATCGTGATATGATGTCAACAGAAACTAATTTACTGGCAAAATGTAAATTCCGCAGCTATAAATTAAAAACGTTCGATGAACCGACACTGCACGTTTAGCTCATTGAAATACAACTATAAACACCGAGGAAAACGTGTATGTCGCGCCTTATTTTCGTGTCTGTTTGTTTCAAACAATACTATTTTTTGTTTATCACTACATTACGCGTGAACGATTATCAGAGAGTAATAAACACCACACCATACATTTTGGGTATACACTCGTCACCTTTAATGTTTTTACTGAATTAAATGTCTTTAATCCAAACATTGAACCATATTCTTAAATTGCACGTCTTCTTCAGTAGAGTATCAATAACTGTGAACAAATATTCTACAGTCAAATCGTTCGATACGATACGATACGATACGATACGATACGATACGATACGATACGATAAGAACATATAGATACGATACGATAAGTTTTATTTCATGTCGGCAAGAGTAGTATTACAATACAACATGGTCTTGAACCGATTATAACATAAGAAAATAAGAAATAACATTGTCATAAAAAAAGCTGCAATATAATGCGTTAAGATGATTTTGTAATTACGCCACAATGTGATAAGATCATCCCTGAAGTTAATTTATCCCCGCCGGAATAGTGATTTAACTGTCTTTGCATTGATTGATATGACACACTTTCGAGCCGGTATCTCTGAGAAGGAAGGCTCAGTTAAAGTACTCTTCATTTATACAAAAGTGATTTTCACTGACAGTTTCTATATTAGGCACTTCCTATTTAGTGTGGTTGTGCTTAGAACAGCGGTTGCGTGAGAAGCAGGATATCGTTAATGTAGGACAGGGGTTACGGTGGGCTAAATCAGTATATTCTATTTTATTTGATTGAGTCTTTTGAATAATATTGAAATAGGCAATACTTATACTGGGCGAAAGCATCAGATGCCAAACTCCTCACAGCGGTTCCACTCAATAACTGTATACTGTAAGGGGAAGTAACCGATGCGGGGAGTTCGCAGAATTTCCAGCGCGTGGTGCGCTACGTCATATCATTTGATCGATAATTTTTCAGGAATGATTTTCATTAACATGGGTTGTAAGAATGATTCAGATGGGAAATACGTATTATGAAATAGATAACGGTAAAATAAATGTTTAAGAATTAATAAAAAAAACAGTCAGTGGAATTCTGGGTAGACGGTGCAGCGTAACATTTATGTTAGCATGATGTCACGATGTCGACACTTTCTAATTTCGCACGGTTATATGTCAAATCAGTTATTTTATTGCTTTCAGTATTTAATTAAAATACTCGTGCATACGTTTACCTATGGTCGGGCTCCGTCCGTATTGAGCAATATTTCAATATTATTGTGCGAGAAATGAAGTTTTGTAAGTGTAGCAGATACAAAGTTACAACATCCTGAATACGTTAACCAAGGCGGCATTGCTTTCTATCAGAAATGACGTCACGGTTAGTTAGGCTAGTAGGCTGCCAACTCAACGCTGCTAAGTTACTAGGCTGCTAACTTCACGCTGCTATTCTGCCAACTACACGATACAAGGCTGCCTGTTATCCTAGCACCGTGAAACTGACGGCCTCAGGTAGTAGCCTAGCAGCGTGAAGTTTGCAGCCTAGTATCGTGAAGTTGGCAGCATAGCAGCACGCAGTTGGCAGTCTAGTAACTTAGCAGCGTTGAGTTGGCAGTCTACTAGCCTAGCACCGTAAAGCTGACGGCCTAGTAGTCTAGCAGCGTGAAGATAGCAACCAGTAGCCTAGCAACGTGAACTTGGCAGCGTGGCAGCGTGGCAGCGTGGCAGCGTGACGTATTTCTACTTATAAAATAGCCTATACATCAGTTCTATCACGTAGTTTTTGGGGTATATGATTTCGCTGATTTCGTCGGCTTTTGTATAAGTATAAATACAACAGGCTGCTAGGATGCCAACTTCACGTTTCAAGGTTGCTTACTTCACGGACCTGCCCAAATTAGTAATTTGTTGGGTACTGCTCATGGGGATCCAGCTAAGATAAACTTCATATTCCGCAATCATTAGCTTCAATATCGGCTCATCTGCCACTGACTTGTCACTTAAGCAGTTACGTTGTAATTTGATTTTAAATGTTGTAACATAGCAACTTAAATGATGAGCGGATGTGTCCGTCGATCGTTCAAAAAACGTATGACACAATGTTTTCAGAATCATACCTCTTCGAGTCAATCGTACAATTTCGGCCCTCTCCGGACATAGTCGTAAATCATTTTTCGGAGACTTCTCCCAACATGTCGCCGGTACTTTAGTGTATCAGCTGCCTCGAAAGTACTTCAATGAACTGGTCTGCGGCTGATATATTTGGGAGTGATTTGACCTAAATACGCGGTTGACGCTCATTATTTCAGGCCTCTGCCAAATGAACAGCACTGTGCTCATAAAATTTAGTGTATAATTACACAAAGATTTCCTCTTTATGTCCTAGAAGGTATTATACAGCATCGATCTGCGCCCGGCTTTTCAAGAGAACTATTACCAAAATTATGATAATATAAAATATTTACGCTAAAGAGCCCCTGGATAGATGTGAAATCGTATTACTATAATTGTTTACATTGCGTTTTAAAAGAAATGCCTCCGTTTTATCTACTTAAAAATGTATCTTCAGACGCCTCCTGTCTTGTTTTTTAAGTTCTCAATTTGCGACTTAATTTGAAACAAAATAATGTTTGAACGAATTACTGCACATATAGACACGGCTGGTAATTGAGATTTTGTCTAAAATTTGTCTTAAAATTTGTCTTGAAATGTTCATATATGGAGACTGGCAGTACATCATTAAGTAAATGATCGATATCACGTCATTCTTTAAAACCGCAATTAATACACTGAAATTTCTTAATTATGTATTTTTTGTTTAATTTTAGCTCGAAAATTAATTGCATCTCAGGATGACAAACATGATGCATATTTAATTATAGATGTTAGGCCGAAAACATAGAGTTATACCGAAAGCTTCTTGGTTTATGATTTACGCATGACTTTGCGTAGGTTTTGTTCTGACTTTATGCGCATTCTCGACCATACTGGCCAAATGACCGTGGAACCGCAAGTACATTGTACATGTATGATCTTCTTATAATAATTAAGTCGGCTCAGTTGGAAAATTGGTACCGCACAATCTAAATTGGATTAACATCTGACCAATGTTTCTTGAACAACCTTCAGAGGAGATGTAATTTTAGGATATTAGACCCCTAAGTATGACCCAGAGGTTCAAACGTAGCTCCTGCTGCTGCATATCGCCTAGAGGTCATGGAAGCGGAAGAAAAGCAATGACCCCTAAGTGAGACCTTGAACTTTGGGTCGTAACATGGTTTTTGCACTTCGACTAAATGAGATGAACACTTGACCTAAGTTGCATGACAATATTCCAATGGCTTTAAGAGATATTTAGTGGGCATGAAATGGGCAATGACCTCTAAGTGTGACTTATGACCTTGAGCTGGTAGGGTTTGAACATGGGTTCTGCTCATCGAGTTGATAAAATAAATAATTAGCCAATGTTTTATTATGAAAATACTGCCGGACAGACGGACGAAGATCTTTCCTATATAATTTCCTCTGCATGTTTTTGGCGGGGCTAAGAGCGCCGAAAAGGTGATAATTAGAAAAACATTTTGACGACAAATTGCATGACTTAATTCTAAATTTTCGGGAAGTTAGAAGTTACTCATAAACCTACTCTTCGATCCTCAAACTAGAAGTATTATAAGTAAGTATGTGCATCACACTTCCAATTACATATAATGTGCAAATAAGCATACGGCAGTTTATAGTACATAGATGCATCATGCATTCCATGTTTCTTGTAAATGTATTAAATCATAGATAGACTTTTAAAAGTAGCTTTGAGTTTACTATATTGCTCTCCTATATCCCCTTTTGCCTTTTCAGGACTATAGTATCGAGTATCGTGTTGTGTTCGAACCCGCAATTTCCAATTTTAGCAACTAGGTTAATCGTTTAAATCAATATGAATGCGTTATTTTAAACGTTTGATAGGCAAAAATCACTCTGAGCCCCATTCCTTTAACATCTTCAACAGTTGATATTGCAATTTCTACTACATGACTTGTGCTTTACATAAATCATTTTTGTGTATTACTTAACCTGTATTACTTAACCCAAGTTTATCATTACATTAAACAGGTGTTGCGCGTGGGAAAATTGAGAACATCTATTCAGGTAGTTTAAAAAAAAAATATATAAAAGCAACCTCAATGAAACATTACTTTCTATACAGGGAATTCGATACTTAATGACCAAAATAAGTTTCAAACATACCAGTGAAAAAGAAATTCACAAAATTTCATACATATAGGCACATGAGTAAATACTGTACTGCAAAATTTTACAAAAGTACTGAGAATACAGATCTGTCGATTCATCACACAAAACACTCTTATATTTACATTGTACATGTACAAATACATGTGTATAATTTGACTGGCCCTCGCATATTTCAAGATGGATTCTAGAAGAATTCCTGCGTTTATTTTCAATAGGATATTTTTATCAAAAGCGCTCTATCAAATCCATGCATTTTCTGATTTTTCACATTTCAGAAGGAACGTTAATCTAAAGCCTTGCGAAATTTGTTTTCGAATGTATACACTGGAATCTGTATAAATAAACAACGTTACCCCGGAATTAAAGTATCCAAAAGTGTCCATCGGGTCAAAATCAATGAAGAGAAATGTATTATGATCTTTGGGATAAACAAACTGCTTGTATAGGTAACTAAATCAGTCCAAAACACTGGTATATGTACACACCATTTTTCTAATAAACATAGTCTAGGATAAATCAGTGCATTTTACATTTTACATAGTATTTTTCATATCACCTAAATGATTGTGCACTTTTATATACATGTGCAAACTCAACTACAGGCATCTCACACGTCAAGTATCACATACATGTACATGTACAATATTGCATACACGTGCAAAACGTGACTTACCTGGTAAACAATTCCATTGCTGTCTATTTCCTCCAAAGTTGTTCGCAACAAACCATTCCCTCCTCGGCAATATATAACAACTACTACCAAAAACAGTACTCCAAACTTCATCTTCCGGCTTTATTCCTACAGTAAAATAACCAAACTCGTCAAATATTACTACGTAAAACGACCCATTGTTTCTTCCCGTCTTTCAAGAATAAATAAACACAGGAAGCCGTCTACTCGCAAATTTCATATTAATAACTTTCTGGCCATTTGTAAGCCGGGAGTCTTGTGCAAAAAAAAACACAAGTCAAATAATTCAGCGGCGCTAAAGATACTGAAATGGCCTTTCCTGTGTCAAGCACGCATAGCTTCTAAATATTTATGAATACGGCAGTTTTGTCTAGTCCCTCTGCCTACGTTTGCATTGCGTAAAACTATATACTGTATAGCTGTGAGAGGTTGGTTCAACATACGACTTTTGATATTTCAAAGGGTCCAGCGTCCGTCTTGATACGGCATACAACATTCGACGTTGTGCTGGTACGGAATACGCCACGAAAGATATCTCAAACTCGCAAAATACGGTATCAAAACAGTACAGTACATGTACATCATTCAAAATCTCATATTGAATGCAAACAGCTGGCATTGGAAAACTGCAGACGACATTGACAAATTGAAGATTTTCGTTGCTGAACAGATTTCTGACATTCTACATGTTTACCTTGCATGTTGCGCTGACTAACACACGACACATGACATTGAAGACATCAACTTGCTTTTCATGTAATGTCGTTTTAACAAATAATTTGGAATCAGAATGTCGTGTAACCAAAGAACTCAAGACTCGACATTCGAACTTGTAGATGATGAGCTGGCAATTAGCCAAGAAAAATGACATTCAACATGACATTCGGCAGTCAAAACAATCATATGTAAACCAATTAAATGTCAAAGAAACATGACATTAGAAGTTCATTTACTTGCTAGTCAGACATTTTAAGTTCAACCACCTTAAATGGCGGTTCAATCACCTTAAATGTCGGTTACCTTAAATGTCGGTTATCACGTTTTGAGAAATCCCTATGTAGTACATGGTTTACATATAATTTATATGAGCACTATAAATGAAGCCAATTAATCCAGTTCAAATTAGTAAAACACATCTTTTAAGGAAATTGTGAACTATTAAAAAGTCCCATATAGTTTTTTCAAAGCACATTTTATACACATTCATATGTTCAATGTTTGAAAGTGTAAAACATTTTGTCAAAAGTTGCCGATGTTGAAAATATTCTTACTTGTAGATTAGGAAAAACTTATTTGAAAAATGTTTCTTATGCAGTTATGAAAAATTTAAAACTGCATTGAAAAGGCCGAGGAAAATAAATTCATTTATCTTTAAACGTGTAATAATCAAAGTTTGTTTGACCTTATAATTTTCTCTGGTAAAATACTTAAGATACTTAATGTTCGTTTTCAGATTACGGTGCTTAAACAATTTGTGTCTTAAGAGAAAGTATTTGAAATATGTGTCTGCGTATAAATTTGTATGAAAAACCAATAAAGCAAAGTTATTTTGTCTGTCCCTTTCATATAGTGTAAGATATATTCGACACCGTGAATTATTCTGCATTACTTAATTTCTATAGATATTTATGAAGTACGGCACAAAAAAAGTGAGGTAACCAGAGAACACTGTTAAAATGCATGCATTCAATCATTTTACAAGGGTGGTATTTTGCTACGGATTTGCCATTTGTAAAACTGACATTTTCTCTTTTCACGATGAAACTTAATTATGGGATACACTTAACAAATTTATCGTTTTCAGCCCTAATATATGCTTACTCAAACGAATCGGGGTGTTGTAAATAGTAGCGGTGGTATAGAATATAATAACGTCACTTATTTGTGGAATATATTAAGTATCCGAAAAGATGTTATCAGGCCATAATCATAACACTTGAATAATATTAACAAAACAGATACACTTCTCACTTTCCATAAAAAGCAAAACAGTAATTTGTGAGAAGTATTTTATATTTGTTATAAACAGATGTGACCTATATCTTCATGGTCGCGATCTTATGACTTCAAAAATACATACTTCTCTTGAATTACACTTTTGTTCGGGACAAGGAAACAGTATCTTTTGAAACGGAGATTCAACTTTACTGTCATTAGTTGCTAGCTCGATTACTACATCAGTACTACGACTATCTACGTTTTACTATCTACAAAGACTGTGACCTCTTCATCAAAAACTAACATTGCTGTTACACCAGTTAAACTATTGCTTTAGTACTTCTACTACAACAATACCGTTTCTTCTCCTACAACAACTACGACTACTCCTACGACAACGACTCTTGGTACTGCTACTACAACTTGTACTACAACATCGACGACTTCTAATACCACGACTTATACGTCGACGTTTGATACGTCGACGAATGCTACTTCTACTTCTTTAATTACAACGGACTTCTATGACGACAACGACTCCTATATGGATTCTACAATTATCACGACTTCAACTATAACATCTACTTCTTCTACTTCTACCTACGACGACGTTTACTTCCACGAATACATCCTCTGCTACTATCAGATCAAAAACGACTACCTCACGCCTAACTGCTTCTTGTGCGACTACTGCCAAAGTATCTTCACTACCATCACTTCTACTATTACATGCTTTATGTCCGTTGAAAATGCCAACATTACAGTTTGGTCAAAAAGGTACTTAAAGGCACAAACAATGTTTCGAAAACTAAAATCATTTATACAGAGATAATTCCCTTAAAGACAGGTAGAAATGATAATATACCAATATGGATAAGTTTTAATTTTTTTACAAGAATAGTAAAAAACAAGATTTTCGTGGTCAACACTATATTAAATAGGAATGAAACTCTTTTCAAGTATACAGATTCAAATATTTTGTGGTCTCAACTTGGTAATACTCTTTTTTATGAAGGAGTAACATTTATCGATGAATGTCTTTCAAAAAACTTCGACTGTAACTTTAAACAGAAATATAACTCATGTCAATTATTACCATCCCGCTCCAGTTTTTATATGGATTTGTGCATCTTTAAATCTTAAAATTACAATTATTTGTTTAAAGGGTTGCCCATTATATTTTGTACTGAATGAATATCGAAAAGTGTAGATTATGATCACACAGACAGAATAAACTGCCGTCAGCAGTGCATGCGTTAAGAATACCAATAGCTGCATATTCAAGCTGGTAAAATAAAACACACCTTGCACTTGCACCTCATCAAATAATTTGCAACATTTTGATTTGTTATTCAAGCTTCTTATAAGAACATATTCTTTCAAAGCGACGAAGAATTAATCTTACCTTTAAATATACGTCTTATCCGAAGAACATATGAAGTTTATCTATTACTTTTACATTTCACTCTCAAACACTTTTGTAAGATTTTTACATTTATGCTTTGTGATATCCTAAATAGTCTAATTTCTGTACCATACACTCTACACATTTAATTTATGATCAATAGAAATTTGGCTCCAGCACTTCTCATTATACACGAAAAGTATCTGTTATTGACTCTCGATCAGTTTACTAGACACAAGTTTAAAAGTCAGTTTTAATTTGGATAGGGTACGACCTTCTATTTTACGATTTTATCTGGTTTAGATATTAGTTTCTCAAACGCAATTATTGCTATAGTAACAGGTGACGATGTATCCTGTAATTGAGAGTTCCCCACCCGTGTCAATGTTGACATTGTGGTTTGTACCGTGCGTCAGCCTTTATATCAATTTATACCCCCAGTGCACATGTTGAATACTTTCATCTTTTGTGTACAACATGTTTAACATAAATTTACTTCACTAATGTGGTATAAAATGAAAATTTATAGAGACGAGGAATTCCGTTTAAATGCACTTAGCAGCCGGCGAATTTAATACGCTTGGTACGGGAGTTGATAAGGGGCTAGAAGAACATTAGGAAAGTCGACAAAGCTTGTAGAACCAACCCATCAAGCTTCTCCAAATCTAATTAGTTTTCAGTTAAACATACTTTAACTTGAAAGTTTGGTTGCATTTTCAACGATCCGTTTTCTTTAGTATGACACATATACTAACATTTTTGAACGGACATTTTAGTGGACTGCAGCCGAAATTAACCTGGTCCTGACCAAGGATGTATCATTACACATGCATGCAGTTTTAAATAAAACCCAGCAAATATTCCAACGTTTATTGGATTGAAAATTTCCTCGTTTTGCCGACATTGTAATCGAAAAATGCTTTAAGTAATCCAAAATGATAATTAATTGTAACCGAAAGCAGTAGGCCGTAACATTGTTACGACCTATGAGGACAAGGACTTAGTAGTGTTGCTCTGCCTAGGCAGACGATGTAATAAAATGGTCTTAAATGCAGCTTGATAATGCAACATATTGAGCTGCGAATTAAGTTACAGGATTCACATGACTTGTACGCTAAAGTGTAATAAAAACTGAAAACTGATATTTAAAATGCAAACGGTTTCAACTGCGTCAAACCGGAAACACGTGGCCTATTTGTACCAAAAGTATTCGCGCCTGCGCTGAGAAAATTTGACACAGTTTATCAGACGTATATTTGCTCTTTAGTATTTGGTTTGCATATCTGTTAAGTTGATAAGGCAAATTGCAATGTGCTAGACGGCATTATCTCTTTGACCAATAGCATGAATTATAGCTTTTTAAATGTTATCTTGTCGGCTTGTCTGTCATGCATGCGCATGCCCTGTATTGTCGCGATAACGTTTTCAATATTTGCAGGAGCGATTAGTTTCACCGGAGTAGCAGTTCTGTTGACAGTGATACGAAATAGAATTCTGTTTCTTAAAATGTCCCGTCGTGGACAGTGTAGTATGGAAATTATGGTGTTAGATTCATCTTGAAAATGGTTTGTCAGTCTGTAAACCGAATTGCGTGTTGTGTAAGCTTTTATTATTTGTTTACTTTCTCTGTATCTGTTATATGTAGTACTTCTGTACTTGACCATTTGCGACTGAAATACCAAGTGACCCCTAAACGCCATTAAACTCCGAACAACATTGTTAGATTTATAAACAAATAAAGGTAGCTCGCGAGGTAGTCCATGGACCTATATACAAGACATTATAATTAGCCTACTAATAGATACTACATATATAAAGTCAAACATTTCGCCAAGTACCAAAAAGATAAGGACATCACACGTACCTGGGGGGTTTAACCAATTAATGACCCTTAACCTAGCTGAACCATGTCACTACCCCGTTAATGCTTAACAACAAGAGAGGGAACCGTCAGTACAATTTTTTTATCATTTCTTAGGTATTCCTCTACCAGGAATCGAACCATAACCAATCGCACATGAAGCGGGCAATCTACCACTAGGTTATCCGTGCAGTTAGCCTCAATTTCTTTAACTTATCTCTATTTCCACACCCTGTAGATTAAGGACACAGAAACACAACAGTACGGTCTTATCTTCAGAAACTACATTCGAAAGTAGAAATGTGAGTCGCCAGGTTTTAACATTTCAAGTATTGTGATATTCTAGCGTCTGTTCCAACGAAATGACACAAAAAGGTAAAAGTTCTTGTTTTACATCTTGATAAAGACAATTAACGTTATACTACCGACAAAAATGACATTAAAATCATGATCGAAGATGAAACATAAAACGCATCTTTGAAAACATGTACACATTTACTTATGCTGAGTTACATCTCTCATTGTCAGATTTAAATGAAAATATACCAAACAAAGAGGCTGAAAGTTCAATTTTTGACTTGGATAATCAAAATATATATTGTAACATGATTATTTTCTTTATAGTCTGAACTGTCATACGGATTCATATAGTTTGGTTATTAACATGGCAATGTTTAAAACTTAAGGCACATAAATTAGTGATTGATGTCTTACTCAGAATAAGGATAGTAAGTTTGAACGGTAATTTCACTGTAGGATACATTTTAACGTATGAAATGCATTCAACTAAAAAAACTTCTAAGTTTACATTAATTCTGTGTCCGGTTTCTGACATGATGGATACTTCTATGACAATATAGATACGAAGATACGCTAAGTTGTGTATGCACTTTAACCCGAATGAAATATAACGGTAAATGCCGACGCGATCGAAATGTTAACGCCTCCTTCACTGTTGTTAAACTATAATTATATAAGAATCTACTGACACAGTTAACAGTACACAGTGACATTCCTTCTAGGCTATCTTATCTTATTCCCAATGTTTACGTTTAGTATATATACATGTATCATTATTATCTTGAATTAATCATTTCCCCGTATTATTTTAAAGACCTCGAAACCTAACGGAATGACGATTGAAATAAAATAGTGCATTTTATTTAACAACACAAAGTCAAGACATTGCAGGCATGATTCTGTATACACTGGTGATTAAGGGCCTTCAACAGTACCAATGTGGGTGGGGAAGGTAGAAAAGTAAAATTATCAAAATCTCTCTAACGGCAAAATGCAGTTCAATAAAACTTTGCACAAATGAATTATATTAAAGTATCTTTATTTTACATATGCTAAGAGATGTTAGGACAGTATAGTAAAATAGCTAGACATAAAAATTCCCTAAAATTTTTTTACATCCAAACACCAAAAAAAAAAAAAAAAAAAAAAAATTTAAAATCAAAAAAAGGTAACATGATGTTGACAACAATATCTTGTGTCTTTTTAACGAACATGCAATAATAAAGAGAGAAATCAACATTTCTTTTCCTTTGTCACATATTTTCGCGACCAGAAAACTCAAGGTCAAATACAATTTTACAAAAATCTCTTTTTATACATGTGTTTGACAAAAGGACACAAGCTAGTGTTGTCAGTATCCTATGGCATATGTTGGCATTTAGAACGATGGTCTGTGTAGTTTAGTTTTTTTGTTAGGATATAAATACAATTTTAGGGAATTTTTATGTCTAGCTATTATTCTATACTGTCCTAAAATTTCTTAGTATATGCAAAATAAAGATACTTTAATAACATTTATTTGTGCAAAGTTTTATTGATCTGCATTTTGCCGTTAAAGAGATTTTGAAAATTTTAGTTTTCTACCTTCCCCACCCACTTTGGTACTGTGGAAGACCCTTAAGAAAATAGAATTAATAAACAGCAAACAAAAGCAACATTGCTAGTGATCGATCATTTTAGAGAAAATGATTTGCAGTTTTTTCACGGTCATTGGATAAAAATGATTCTCTTAACTATACGACAAATTAAATATAATATAGTTCTACTCATGCACCACTGTAGGACCCCTAAATGTGGACATCGTCACAGATGTGAAAATGGTCACACATATGAAATAATTTTACCCTATATGTAAAAACGTTCGACGAATGTGAAACTATAACCCTAACTCAAATGTAAAATAATTTTACCCAAAATCTGAAAACTTTCGACACATGTCAAACCCTTACTCAAATGTCAAATAAGTTTACCCCTTATGTAAACACTTTCGACAAGTGTGAAAAAAGTTGTAAAGTTTTTACATAAAGGGACAAATTTATATCACATTGGTGACCGTCTCCATTTCACATTTGGGGGTCCTTCACACCACTTACTTCAGTTGTAGGGAATCAAGAATCTGTCATTTTTTGTAAACAATCATGTTGATTTCAGAGCTACTTCTCAGAATTGTATTGCTGTACGGCATGGCTTCTATTGGTAAGTGATTGGTTGCATTATACATTCCAGCTTTATATTGCCATTAATCTTTAATAATTGCACAAGTCGAAAAAAATGTATGCACAACTTCCTAGCTGAATATTTGATATTGTGCAGAGTCAGTTTCTTGTTTAATGAGTTAAGTTATCTTGGGCCTATGTCCAACTATATTGTCCATTCACAGCTTGCATTCTTGCGCTTTGTCTTCCGTTAAATTTGAACAAATTTCTGCGTCAGTTGAACAGCATCAAATCAGCAGAACGCCAACTTAGGTGTAAATAGTTTGCCTATTAAGGGCACACGTCCCGTCAATGATAAGGGCCACGACAACTGTCATTGTCATTAATGTTAATTTGAACCAAGCGCCACAGTAACCTAGTATTTTAACAAAGACCAACAGTAACCTAGTATTTTCACCAAGACCTACAATAGCCTAGTATTTGAACCAAGCGACACAGTAACCTAGGTTTTGAACAAAAAACCATAGTAACCTAGTATTTGAACCAAGATCCACAGTAACCTAGTATTACAACTAAGACTCGCAGAACCCTAGCATTTGAGCCAAGACTCACAGTAACCTAGTATTTCAACTAAGACTCGCAGAACCCTAGCATTTGAGCCAAGACTCACAGTAACCTAGTATTTCAACTAAGACTCGCAGAACCCTAGCATTTGAGCCAAGACTCACAGTAACCTAGTATTTCAACTAAGACTCGCAGAACCCTAGCATTTGAGCCAAGACTCACAGTAACCTAGTATTTGAACAAAGACCCACAGTTACCTATTATTTTAACCAAGCGCTCCTGTATCCTAGCATTTAAAACAAGCTCCACAGTAACTTAGTATTTAAACCAAGAGCCACAGTAACTGCGTATTTGCACCAAGGGCCATAGTATTTGAACCAGTCTCCACAGTACCCTAGTATTTGAACCAAGCACCACAGTAACCTAGTATTTGAACCAAGTGCCACACTAACCCGATGCAGATACCACTAAATTAACCTTGCGGTCTGTAAAACAATAGGGGTATCTAATTAAATACTGTTGCTGTGTAAGACTGATATAATGCTGCGACAGACACTCCTGTTTTACCTATTTTTAATTTTCCGTTACCCGAGTTTTATTAAAAGCAATACCTAACAGCGTGCCCAGTAAGTTTTACATAATTTGATAATGAAAGCAAAATATAGCGTAACATAATTTAGACAACTCGACATACGGTTCTATTGTCATGCTGCTTTGCTTAATTTGCGGAATGACTTGCGTACTGTTTGGTACTGTTCTGTTCACACACAGAAACGCACATAAAACAAGGTTTTGACAGCAAAGCAAGGGTACCAGGATTGTTTCATAACAATAATAAGAAAGACATTTGATACCGTAACTATTTTTACAAATACAAGTATTACATTTGATACGCAGTCTAATGTTTAAAAATATTATATTTGATACTTGGTCTATTATTAAAAACCAGTATATATGTATTTTATACTTAGACTAATGTTTACAAATATCTTCAGTCTCAGGAGAGTTGATGTGCCTCAGCTGCAGGGGTATACCTAAGTCTACAGACTGTGGCGTCATCGAGAAATGTGGGAGTCATTCGGTAAGTACACAAAACAAAATTAAAATTATGTACTTAATAATTTAGAACGTAGATTAGTAAAGGACTTTTCTAAATAGTAGAGGCAATGAATAACATCATTTTATGTTGATCATTATTTTTGTAACAATCTACGAAGAAAAGAATTAACTCAAACGAAATCTAGGTCACAAATGATATCAAAGAAATCCTTGTTCAGTGTAGCAGTATCTCCTGATAAGCCAATAAGCAGATCCATGCCCTTTGTTGTAATTTATTCGACAGGCAGTCAAAATAACAAAACAATCACAACCAGGTAGCATGTCTGTTCAGTAAAGAACTCATATTGTTCCCTACGATATATATTGAAATAAGACTAAAAGTTAGTTGAAAAGCGTTGCAAATCCTTTTAGATGTAGGTCACAACGTCTACACATTCTAACTTTGTTGAGAACACATTCCTTACATTCAGTACATAAACTTGCTGAACCAAATTTGTACAAATATAATACATTACATCTGTAGCAGTCTTGGGTCCACACCTATTATTTTCATACAAATTTATGGAGTTAAGTTAATAGATATGAAAAGGGGCTAGCAGTTTGAACGGAAATATTCAACGAAATTGGCCTATAAATAAATTGGTGGAAATATGAGGTAGCTACTCAAGTGCTGCAATTCTGTGTTGGTTTCTTTAAGCTCAAACAAAAATTAGATAGCCATGTTCAACACTAGATTACTGTAAGGAAACATATGATATTCATAGCATGTTTGCGCATATAAACAAAATATAACACATTCCCAAAATAGTTCATTGCCGTATACTTTGTCCCATTCGTCAAAACTTGAGTATCGTTACCATCTTGTTTGTCTACTTTTTTAAGTTGCAACTAGCTTTCGTTATCATCTTGTTTGTCTACTTTTTTAAGTTGCAACTAGCTTTCGTTATCATCTTGTTTGTCTACTTTTGTAAGTTGCAACTAGCTTTCGTTATCATCTTGTTTGGCTAATTTTGTAAGTTTCAACTGGCTTTCGTTACCATCTTCTTTATCTTCTTTTGTAAGTTGCAACTGGCTTTCGTTACCATCATCTTTGTCTTCTTTTGTAAGTTGCAACTGGCTTTCGTTACCATCATCTTTGTCTTCTTTTGTAAGTTGCAACTGGCTTTCGTTACCATCATCTTTGTCTATCTTTGTTAGTTGCAACTGGTTTTCGTTAATATCTGTATTGTTTGTCTAATTTTGTAAAATGCAACTATCCTTGGTTACCATCTTGTTAGTCTTCTTTAGTAAGTTGCCAGATATGATATCTGTTTTACCTCGTCATTATTATCAATGTAAGTGTCAAGTTTGTTGACATTGCTGAATACCAGACATAACGTTGTGGTAAGTGTTTGAGTTTTAAGTTATGTCATGTAACGTGTTGGCTTTTTAATAACTTTATTTAACTTTATATCTTAACTCTCGCCAAAATCACCCAAAATATCAATACTCTCGTTCGAGTTTATGTGTTAGCAAAGAGGCACAGGAGTAAAACCAGACATTATAACTTTAAAAACTACAGTATATCTTAAAATGTTTCCTTTCTTTTATTCTTATTTTCATTTTTATTCTCTTCATTTTCACTTGGCAGTGATTTTTTACAAATCGGGAGATTATTTACAAAATTACATAAATATGACAAAGTACATATTTGTACAGATAATGAGATACATTGTTAATTATAAAATGACATAAATAGGACAAAACAATCACAGTTGTACAAACCAATGGTTAATGTACATTAGCAGTAAATGATTGAAGATAGTATCACAGTATCCTCCAATTGAAATAACAAATTAACAAAATGTGATAAGTACGTTATTTAGAGTGATTTGTGACGTGTTTTTTTTTTTAACAAATACAAGACAGGTAGATGATATCAAAACTTGATCAATAGGTATTATAACTTTGATTTAAACAGTAACTACTTAATAAATGCATATACAAATGTACAATATTCTGTTAAATAACAGCAATGATCGAGTGGAAAGCTCTAAGCTTATTAAGAACATTATAACTTTAGAATTTAGTGTATGTTTTGAAATGTTTCCATTCTTTTGTTCTTAATTTAGTGACTGACTTTTAGAACTTACCGCTTGGTTTTAAGTAATTGAATGTTACATGTCGAGGGCTCAACGCGAAACTAGCCTATGTGCATTTTTTAAAAATGTTCAGGAGAAGGAAAAAACATTCCAAAGCAATAAATATATTGTTTGTATAAGTATGATTAAGATATGATGTGTGTTTTTGTGATACCGAAACATGATCACTTTGATTTTTACAATCAGTTCAATTGAAAAGAAGTTTTTACAAAAAAAGTCACATAGAATACTTTCACACTGAATTCTGATAAAAATGACATTTTGCTTTAATGCGAAACTATTCTATATGATTTTCAAACCATCATTTATAAATGCATTGGCATCAGTTTTAACAACTTACAAACCTAAAGGAGTATGTAATTGATCTGTTTATGAAAAACTGCAAATAGCATAGTTTCGCGCTAAAAGTTCCACTAAAGTTGTCTGTTCACTTAATGTGAAACTATTCTATATGACTGTCAAACTTTGATTTTTGCATTTATTTCGAGTCATTTTCTTTATTTCATGGTCATTATATAAATTTGAGCTAAAATTGTTCATAATATTGTGAAATACAACACCAGTTAATGGCAAAAAACAAAACTAATGAGAATTCAGACAGTGAAGCAAAATTTTTCAAAAAGTTTGACCCTTCAAACTGCAACAGTTTCTGGCAACATGTAATGGCAATATTGAAGGTTGTGTACATGACATCCCTTTATGTTATTGCTATGTGTCTAAATTTCACACATAACAAAATGTACTAGTTGATGTTAAATGATAATTACATCATGGTATCCAGAAAGCAAAGAAAGTAAAAATAATGTTATCGAACTACCCAGTTAAACCTATTTGCAGTGCCTTTTACACTTAATGGTTTAATTCGGAAAAATTCACAGCTGTACTTGAATTGTTTTAAACAATTGTATTGTGCACTTCTTTTCACTTCTTTAATCTAAATATATCTTAGTATTTACAACTTTACTTTCAGGCATTTTCGTTCAGTTAAAGTATACAATAACGGCTAGCACTTGTAACATGTTTATTAATGAAATGAAATTTAATTGAATGTTACATATTAAATCATGATATGAAAGTAATAAGTAAATGTTGAAAATTCTTATCAATCACTGTAAGAAATAATAAATGTGTCCCAGTATTTTGTTGTTGAATAAAATACAGTCAGGAGTTCGGATGCGCAGTAATTATATCACGAGTGCGTAGCACAAGTGATTTAATTTTTCGCATTCGAATGAGTGACTGTATTTTATTCAAAGATAAAATATTAGTACATATTTATTGTTTCGATTCTAACACTTAGTTTTCTTTGAAAACTATCCTGAGTTATATTCAACTCATAGCAGTACATCAATGAAACTTTGAAACGTCAAATGCGATTGGATGCACTTGTTTACATAGTTACGTCATGTCATTACATCGTTTTGCAGAATGTCGTCCTTGGAGAAAGGTGCTGTATTTTATGGTGACATTAAATACAACCTTTTCCCCTACAATAATGTTTGTATAGGAAACACAGCCATGCATGTTACAATGATGGATTAAGCCTGATGGATGTGAACTGATAAATAATGTTTAATGCTGCAGATGGATACTATATTCCTATCCGAGTCAGTATCAAAATATTCATGCTAGAAAGTCATTTTTGTTGTGCACAGTTCATTATTACTAGAAATGACTGCTCTAATTTTATAGTATAATTGCAGAATTTATTTTCCTACTTGATGAGTTTTGTTTGTTTTGGGTTTAACGCCAGTTTTCAACAGTATTTCAGCTATTTGCTGGCAGACAATTTACATTACCTAAGGTCCTGGGAAGGACTAGTACTAGACAATCATCCTCTGTAACTTGTAAGAAACTACCACTTATCTCACATAAAGAGAAATGGTCCATAGCTGGGCTTGTACCCCAATGATCCTCTTTTGGTGAGAGGTCACAGTGATTTCAAGTCAGCAACTCTAATCACTCAACCATAGAGGTGGTCTATGTGTATATTTATGGCATTTTCCTTTCCAGCCCCGTCAGTTACTGCTTGCGTGCATCCGTCTGACATGTTTTTCATATGTTCTTCCTCACCCCTAAAGCTGTCAACTTTTCTCCCTTCCCATATTACCAATTGTCTAACTTTCTGATCAATCTTATCTCGACTTAATGGGCCATCTCACTTCTCTTTTCCCAACCAATCTTTCTGACCCATATTGCCTCCTCCCTTGCCGTATCACTTACTGTATGTGTGTAAAACTATCTGACCCTTCTTGCCTTCTTGTCCCTTCCAAACTTTTACTTTTTGAGTTTATCTGTCTGACCCATCTTACATCTATAATTATTTTGTATTAATATTTTTTTATTGTATGAAGTACTCTTTAGTGCTACTTCTAGAGTTCTAATAACACTCGGACGAAAGTTTCTAAGGAAATGTAAAGACAAAATATTTATCCACTACAAAATCATATACACTGGTATATATATACCAGTATTCCAACCAGAGCTTAGTCTAGTGCTGGCTTAGATGACAAAATTAACATGAAAAAAATTAATTTACTTGCAAAAGATATAATTGGACATTCTGTTTGCTGCGTAAACAGTGCTACATGGTAAAATTGCTCAAAGAAAGAAGGGTCAGTTCTAGCATTGCTCCCAATTCTCAGCTTCCATAATACATGTACACATAATACTTAATTGGTGTTATAGTGATGATACACAAGATGGAACGAACATAGATTTTGATAAGGAAACATATTTACCAGTAATATGAATTGTAAGAAAGCAAACCACCAGCTACCAGTTAATTTAGGCAAAAACAGAAATTTAAATATATTTTTTTCTTAAATGCAGTAATAGACATTTTTTCTATCTTTATGCACTAATGATATTAGAAGATTAGTTTGAATGCAGTACATCCCATGATGTCTTGTCTTACTGAATCTCACTTCGTAGTTTATTCCTGATGCAGTAGCAGGAGAGTTTCTGGCTAAACAGATTTGACTTCTTGGGGTATTCCCTTCCCAGATCCTTTAACCCTGGGGCAACACCTAGTATGAACTTCACAGGGCCTTGATATCTATGACTTTCTTTACTGGGCATACCTACACCCCACTAATTGCTTTTCATTATTAAACGCACCTATACCCCACTAATTGCTTTTCATTATTGGGTACATCTAAACCCCTCTAATTGCTTAAGTAAAAAAGTATCAATTAATATATTAAAATAAAGTATCTTCAATAAATGATGTCATAGAATGTAAAAATTAGAAGAACAGAAGTAATTTAATAGGCACATAGACTAGTTTCACATTAAACGCTCAACTCAAGTTTCAGTGCGAATCTATCCTATGTGAAAAGAACCAAGGATTACAAGTTATTTTCTGAATATTTATAAGCAGATTATTATTAATGATGTACCTTTTCCTTAGTTTAATCATAACATTGAAGTATATTCACAAAATTGAATAGTTTTATTTTTCATATAGACTATATTAGCATCTGTTTGACTCAATTTTTAATACGAAACTAGTCTATGTGCACCAGTGCACATAGACTAGTTTCGCATTAACAAAAGTTGGCAAGTGTCAGATAGAATATAAGGACAAATTAGTTTTTTCCCTTTTATTAACTTCAGTACAAGGAAGATTTTCACACAGTATGTGGGTACTGACTAGATATTTCAGAATATAGAAAAAAAGTACTTTTGAAAAAAATGTTAGTTAGGCTAGTTTCGCGTTGAGCCCTCGATGTGTAGCTCGTGCTTCGGTTTGTTTCAGACGTAAACAAGCGTGCTTATATTGCAATTGTTTTCAGGTATGCTATATTGACATGATTGTTGCCTCCGCTGGATCTATTTATTTCAACATGGGCTGTAGGGATACTCTAGTAAGTAACAGTGCTTATTGTAAATTAATTAAGGAACATATAACATGCCAGTTATTTATCTCCGCATACATTTCAACTAACATGTTAAACAACCGCGTCCGTGGTCGAGTGGTTAGAGTAACCGATTGGAGATCTCTGTACCTCCCATAGATTGAGGCCATTGGTTCGCGTCCGGCTACCTACCATGTCTCTTTATGCGAGAAAGTTGGCAGTCGGAGTGTAGTGCCGGATCTACCAAGGAACGAGTGTTAGGTAAACTGTCTGCCTGTTAAAATGACCAAGTTTAGAACGGGCGTTAAACACCACCAACAACAACAAACATGTAAAACTCTAGAAATGTTATTGATTGTTCGCAAAACATTAAATGATTTTAAATATTTTGCATACTTTTTGCGCCGAAATATTTACCACGTTTCTGTGGTGAAACAAGGCGAGTATTTACATTTATTTACATATTTGTTTGTGCTTGCTTCAGTACTAACTTAAGTACTCGTTTGCTTACCATGTAACTAAACACTTCATTCGTATCATTTTATGCATTGTTGTTTATCGGAACACCGTCAGCACTTATCTTATTATTTCTTATTACAACAATGTCCATTTAAACGCAATTTAGTTTATTACTGGACACATTTTTTTACTAAAAGACTGCAGTCTGTTAAAAAAAGGTCCAAAAAGGAAAAGAATAATAGGAAAATAGAAATTGCATTAATCATATAATATGTATAATATACCATATAATATGTATAATTTATCATATACTATGTATATCAAATCATATAATAAGTATTTTATATAATACTTTCAATTTACTGGCAGCAATGTGGCAGTCATAGCCGTCGTGAACTATCCCACAACACAACCGAGGTACCTTCTGGATCGTTTCTCCAATCACTTAATCAGATAAATGTTGCAGATGACATTTCTGCACCTGAACTTTTAGAAGAGTATGGACCGAACTATACTGAGTTAGAAAAGTATTCAGATAGAAGGATGGTACAGCGTAGAGATGACAAACACGTCTGCAGTCACTGTTGTAGTAATGGAAATCTGTGTAACGATGAGGGATGTGGTCAAACAGGTAGGCATACATCAGAAATGTTTGAAACTGATTTTTATGAATTAAATTATTGTAAGACGACGAACGTCATTTTTTATTTTACTGCCGAGGTCAGATCTGCACAAGACACATATATAGCTTCAAATTATCGGCCCATTTTTTACTCCTTTACTTTTACAGCAAACTTGTGGTTTCCGATCGCTTACTTTTTAATAGGTTACATGGACTTGATTTAGATATCAAGCGTAGGTGTCCGATAATAAAATAATGGTCAAGTTAGATTTTATCAAATGTGTTTATTGCTACGAGAGTTACGTCCCATTTTCGGCTTAAATTTAGGCAAAATGATTGTTTCCGATCAATAATCTTGTTAAATGTTACGCATTTCTTGTAAATAACTTTAATTAAGGCTTTTTTCATCTTAAATTTCTGTGGATTTGTAGATTTTTGTCATTATCTCATGAACGGTTGGATAGATTTCAATCATATTTGCTACGAATGTACATAATTATATTCATCAAGCTATGTCAAGTTCACATAATCCTATAACCAGCACACCACATATTCTTATATACTTCGCACATATCGGGGGCATCCGTGTCAACCGTGGATACATATTTAGTATTTTTTAATTATCTAAAATTGCGCCCAGTCTTTTGGTGTGTCTTTTTCAAAGCTTCAGAAGGTACTACGTCACCTGTCTTCTGTCAAAATTAAAGAGGCGCCATTCGCAAACATTGTCTAATTCAATAACTAAACAGATTGTCAAAAATCTCAGCTCAATAAAATTTCCTCAAAGATCGATTAATACGTGTTGTAGTTCGGTAAAACACATATTTGCTGGAATGTTAAGTTGAAAGTCTGGTTTTTTCGCATACTTATTGTAATTAGATAATATTTTGGGTTATGTGAATTGCGCCCAGGAATTTAGGAATGATTACCCTTTTTATTGGTCGTAGTGATTTTCTATATAGAAACTTAAGATTTTTTGTTTTCTGAAACTAGTTGTGCTGATTTGATTTAACTTACAACAATTAAATTTAGTTCAATTTAACTTTAGATATATTCAGTCATAATACCATATAGTTTTTTTTACATACTTTTTCTACAAATAATACATAGGCAATAACAATACAGACATTTGATGTAAAGAATTGATCATAAAAACGAAAACCACGATAGGGCTAGTGTTGTATAGTGCCATTAAATAAATAGTATTGCACTTTATCTTATGACCTAGGATGGCCTATTAAAGCTGAATAAAAAGCTTATGTCTAATGGGGTCCTTTAAAGTGACATTATGCTCATTTTACTACGCATGGTGTATTTTTGGTGACAGTTTTATAAAAGCAATTTTCGGTTGTTGTGCATTTAAATGTATTTAACTAATGATACTGCTGCATTAGTATATGAAGTTGTCGCTTTAGAAATGGAACAATTGGATAAATAAAATATTCATTCCTTCCTTCGCAGTGATCTCCCTTGTGTTGTTGTAGTTGTTAGTAGTGAGATTTCGGCAGTGGAAAGGAAGCAACTCCTACATGCATTTTTTTTAATTGACTCTCCCAGTCAAAATAGGAAAATTAATATTTGGAAAGTTATTATTTCGTACTGGTAGCAGGAAGAGTTTGGTGTATTGAGTTAAAACCTATTATTTCCTCTATCCGTTTTACACACAGTTATTTCAGCTGTATCTGTTCTTGAATAAAGTGTGCATAATTCCACTTTAGTGCAGTTAAGTACTTTATGACTGTAACTGGCAGAAAAAATCATTCCTTCAGACACGAGGTTCAAAAGGGGTGCTAACAGTTAAACATGTTTTTTTCTGAAAGGGCTTCTCACAATTTCTTTATGTGTGGCACTAGTGATCAATTTTGTAGTCTTTAACCGTTAAAACAAATAGGAAATGGATCTGTTTTGGTAGAAATGAAGCCCTTAATTGGGTGTAGTGCTTTTCTTACAATTTATGAATCCTTGTTTTGTAAAACTATAAGTGCAGAAATAATTTAACTGACTACAGTTAATTTCTTTTTGACAGACCCTAATTTTCAGAAACTAAATGATCCCCTCAGAGATGAGGCTCGGGGTCGCATTTTTTACATACTCTATACAGAACCTGAAGACTTTTTTTCTGAAACTACAAGTGTTGATTTAATTTAACTTAAACGAATTAAGTTCTCTGTGGCTGTAACTTGCAGAAAATCTGACCCCCTCATAGATGAGGCCCCGATGAGGTGGTTAATTGCGTGATGAACTGTTAAAAAGAATAATAGTGCTATGTAGTTTAATTTACATAAATTCTTTATGAATGTCACCAAGACACTACTTCTCAGTTGGTCTTTTTCAGTGATTTGCCCCATTCGGCGGGGGTATAAATTCACTTGACTTGCTTGTTACAATTTATTCTTCTGTGTGTAGGTTGAGTTGGTGCCTGGTGCTGTACTAGTATGCGTTTGTGGAATACTATTTTTATCTTATATTTTGTATCAATATTTGACAGGGTTTATGCAGACTAGAGGACCGATATGTTATGCATGTGACCAACAGCTCAAGCCGGATAGTTGTCGACAAATAACTGTGTGTGGTAGGGATGACATGTGCTACATAGAGGAAATGCATCTAGGCCAGTACACGTTATATCACACTACATGTAGGAGTAAGATCGTAAGTGAACATGAAAATATGAGGGCCATTCAAAATGCTCTGCTAGTGTACTGCAAAATATGAGGGCCATTCAAAATGCTCTGCTATTGTAAATGCACATTATACTGCAAAATATGAGGGCCATTCAAAATGCTCTGCTAGTGTAAATGCACATTATACTGCAAAATATGAGGGCCATTCAAAATGCTCTGCTAGTGTACTGCGAAATACACCGAAATACTTTAATAACGCAACACTTTGAAAAACCCTCTGTAAAAATGTTTTGTTAATCAATGTTAAATGAAAACGTGTTTAGTATAAAAATATAATTTAGTATCACTGATGTTTCCAAATGTAGCAGAGCTAAAACCATAAAAAAAATACAAATTGCTTCAAAATGTATCACCCTACAATTCCAAAATCACAAATATTCTACATTTTGTATAGCTACTGTTAGCGGGAAAGCAGGTCACTTGTAGGGTGATACATTTTGAAGCATTGCAATTTGAATTTTGCACGGTTAGATGTTTCGACACATTAGTGATACTAGATCAATTTCTATTTTAAATAAGTTTTCATTTAATATTGTTGAACAAAACACTTTACAGAGGATTTTCCAAGCGTTGCGTTATCAAAGTATTTCGGTGCACGTCAGGGTCATTCAAAAAGCTCCACCTTATACTTCAGAATGCGAGAGCAATTAAAAAAGTTCTCCTAGTGTACACGTTAACTATATTGTAACTATTCTCCAAGTGTACATATACACGATTTACAAAGCCCGAGGTCATAGTAAATAGGTATAGATACATCATACTGAAATGGGCGAAATCACTTGAAATATTCGGTAGTACTGCAAAATATAAAGGTCATTTATAATTATGTAAGTATACCAACATTATACTGCAAAATGTGAGAGTTACTTGCATGTTCTCTATTCGGATTGTGCTTTTGCACCATTTGATTGTAGGAAAATTCATTTGATTACTTCACAACATTATGAGTTCGGTTGATTGAAATCTGCATGATATTACAGCTAGACAAGCAATACTAATTGCTTTTTTGTGTTGTTCTTTTTTGTCAAGAAATGTCACGATAACAACATAGTGATAATTGCCGGAAGAGATGTGCGTAAGTACGCTTACATAAACAATGACGTCATGAACAAGGTACATAGCAACATGACAGAGAAAAGATCATTAAGCACTGCAAAAGGATGCTGTCAAACAAATCTGTGTAATACGATCATTCCACGTGAGTAATTTCATTTCTGTTAAAGTGTAATCCCTTCAAAAAGGTCATCAATATTCTAAAATGTGGACACTAAGCAATGATTTATAGTCCTAGAAAATTGATTTTTACCGCGATTATAGCTGAACCATATGAATAAACAAAAGTTTTATTCTTATACGATATAATAATTAAAAAACCACGGAAGTCTATTTTGACTTTCCTAGAAAAAAATTGGAAAAAAATCAACAGAATTTCTTGGGCACATTTTCATTTATATCTGTATACAAGAAAAGTAATTCCATATAACTAATTTCTTACATGTAACAACGCTTTATTTGTGTCTTGTCCATGATGTACTTTAGCGAATTTGAACTTATTTTAACCTTAATAGACTGTCCGATTTGTACTCAAAAGTGATAATTGAAAAACAACAAGCGCTTGAGCCTCGTGAGCTGCTTTGTTTTGGTGACGTGATGTTTGACGTCATTATCAATTTACTACTGTGCCACTGTCAAATTAGTTGTTTTGCACCCGCTATGATTTGTTTATTAGTTTTAAACAGACGTTAGAGCTAGAACATACTGAATTAAGAGTACCTGTAACCTAAAAAGGCAAACACTATTGCATAAACTGTTGATATAAGCTTTCTTTCTTGTATAAAACATGTATTTACAGTTTCAAATGGGGCTATTTCTTGTCTATTTTTATTGATTTTTAGTGAGTAGATATTACAACTATTTATCTCTATGTAAAACATCTACGTGAAAAATTCCGATATGTGGTCAATTGATTCCATTTTTGTGGTTAATTAGAATATAAAAAATGGCATTATTGTTCATAAGCTTTTCAATGATATTCTTATTGTTTAATAGTTTAAAATAGCATTTTCTAGGCATTGCTAGCGTTATGCAGTGAGCTTTTTTATTATGCTTCTCGCGTTACTCGGGTAGAAAATTGGCGCTTGCGCAGTGGAATATCTCGATCTTTCTAAACCGAACGATCCGAGTAGGTATCGAATTGTCTTTTTATAAACTTATGTCATTTTATACATATAAAGCTTTAGTTTGACTAAATAGTTGAACCATGACGATCTATTTAAATTTTTCGTGATTTTCAATGACAAATTGAATGAAATTTGTCAAGGACACATGAAACTATTTCGAGAATGGTCTTTCAGTTTACTCGAATATAAGGTAGGTTACTCTCAAGTTTACTCCATACGCTTCGGATATCTGCGATAAATAGTCTCGAGGTTGTTAATCTGTGTACTGTAGGACAAGTGTCAGACAACAAATAAACAAACTTTATATTTATTAACAAAACTACTTATAAATACGCATATCACGATATTTCCTTTGAATGAAAATGAAGCAGAAAAATACATAGAAAGCAAATGTTTCGTGTCTGTTTAAACGGATAAAAGAAAATGATAGGTAGTAAAGCTAGATTTTGTATTATTTTAGCAGATTAATTGGTTTTCGATTTTAAAACATTTGTATGCAATATACTGCAAGGCAGTTAATACATTTGGTGGCATCAAATACTTTTATGTTGAGATCTTACCTTTTACTTGAAGTCAAGTAAAACGACATTTTATTGGTTATTTGTGGAATTGTCATTAGCATATAATTTTCATTGCATAGTTAACAACATTATGTGCCATTTGAAATCTTAAAAAATTATATAGTATACGTAAGAGTGTTCAACATCAACATAAAGCATTAGCTATAACTCATGGCAAATATCGCATTTCGCTCAAATATTCTTGCAGCGTATGATAATTTTTTTTCTAAATCTGCACTAAATCATTTTGGAAAGTTGTATCAGACATATTACTTATTTCTTTGACAATAAACGTTTCAATGTTTGAAAGTTTTCCTCGGTGAAAATTATAAAAGTTGCATATGGCTCAATTACATCGATAGAAAATGGAAATTGGGGGCCATGGACATCTTGGGGCTCGTGTACCACTACATGCGGATATAATGGTAGCAGGGTGAGGACAAGAAAGTGTGAGTTTCCACCGCCAAACTACGGTGGTCTCCCTTGTGTAGGACATCCAACAGAAGCTGACACAACGTGTGCAAACTCACGATGTAATCAAGGTAGGTTCAACGAAGACACGTGTTATAAAAAAATGCCACGTGTTAAACATTATTCATTTACAAAGTGTCAAAATAAGATATGTTATCTATTCATTTTCTTCAGATAAATGGATGGCCAATGCGGTAGCTTAATTTTATTAACGATTGCACTGTTTTAATACACCGCACCTATGCCTAAAGAAAACGATATAATATTTAACCCTTAATACATGGCCAACAGTTTAACAGGAACGGCTCTTACGTAACCGTAAACTTTCCGAAATATTTCCAGAAAGATTGATCGGTCCAACCAACTGGCACGAGCATTATTTAAAAAAATAAAATACAGAACTCTTTTGCAGAAACCAGAGGTCAGATTTGTAAATTCATTGCAAGTAAGCCTAATGGTCATTACATTTCAAGGTTATACAAGAGATTTCAATATGTCAAATACATGGCGGGAAGAAATATAAAATTTCCAATTCTATGTATGCATGCACAGAGAAAAAGTTAAACAATCCTATGAATAAATGATTTGATTTCATGCTTACTAATGAAATACTGTGTTATATCAGCGAAATATAGAGTCGTGATATAGATTTCATATCAGTCTCAGTGTGGGTAATATAGGTCTGCCGGAACTACTTTTTAAGTGGTGCATATACATAATTTGCTCTTGTTTTAATAGTAAGCATAACATAAAACATTTTTTGTTTTGTTTTAAGTGGATATGGAATATATCTCAACTCAAAGTGATACAATTTTCACATTTTAACTCGCGCTTTGCGCTCGTGAAAATATTAGAATTGTATCACTTCTCGGTGAGATATATTCCATATCCACTCAAAACAAACAAATATATCTCTATTGGTGGCTTTATACCATGTTCTAGCAATTGCAACAAAATGAGCGACGCACTACCACAGCATGTGTCTCTTGATTATCTACAACAAGAAGCAAGCGATAAGTGTCAAACTCTGTTTACCACTAAGCGGCATCTCGTCACTGATGAAGAGCGCAAAAAACGCTGTCATTTGGCCTATTGGACGGAAGAGTCCTGGTGCCAATTCATAATGTTCTATAAAAAAAAATAACTCCTACGTAGGACTTTATAACTCCTACGTAGGACTTTATAACTCCTACGTAGGACTTTATAACTCCTACGTAGGAGATAAAAAAGCCTAATTAGGAGTTTATAACTCTACGTAGGACTTTGTAACTCCTACGTAGGAGATAAAAAAGCCTAATTAGGACTTTATAACTCCTACGTAGGACTTTATAACTCCTACGTAGGAGATAAAAAAGCCTAATTAGGACGTTATAACTCCTACGTAGGACTTTGTAATATTCTATAAAAAAGAATAACTCCTATATAGGACTTTATAACTCCTACGTAGGACTTTATAACTCCTACGTAGGACTTTATAACTCCTACGTAGGAGATAAAAAGCCTAATTAGGAGTTTATAACTCCTACGTAGGACTTTATAACTCGTACGTAGGAGATAAAAAGCCTAATTAGGACTTTATAACTCCTACGTAGGACTTTATAACTCCTACGTAGGAGATAAAAAATCCTAATTAGGAGTTTGTAAGTCCTACGTAGGACTTTATAACTCCTACGTAGGACTTTATAACTCCTACGTAGGAGATAAAAAAGCCTAATTAGGACTTTATAACTCCTACGTAGGACTTTATAACTCCTACGTAGGACTTTATAACTCCTACGTAGGAGAAAAAAGCCTAATTAGGACTTTATAACTCCTACGTAGGACTTTATAACTCCTACGTAGGAGATAAAAAGCCTAATTAGGACTTTATAACTCCTACGTAGGACTTTATAACTCCTACGTAGGACTTTATAACTCCTACGTAGGAGATAAAAAAGCCTAATTAGGACTTTATAACTCCTACGTAGGACTTTATAACTCCTACGTAGGACTTTATAACAAGAGCTGCCAACAGTACAGCACATATGATTATTCTCAGTGCTTGCCCATGAAATGAATATTTACCATAGCACATTAAAGTGAAAAACATAAAGATGCTCAGATACTTAGCTTTATTCTTATCTTAGTTTATACAAATTTATTTTAGGTCGATTGTGAAGCAAGTTCGAATAACTTATATTAATCACTGTCAACAACTCATTCTTGATGGAACCATCGCCAGGAGGGTATGAGAGAAGAGGCCAGTTTTTCCCTTTTAATGCTGAGCGCCAAGCATGGGAGCTACTGATACCATTTTTCACGTCTTTGGTATGACGCGGCCTGGGATCTAACCCATGACCTCCCACACCCAAAGCTCACCCTCTACCACTAGGCTATCGAAGCGTATTCTTATCTTAACAACAAGAGAGTTATGATGGCCCTGAATTGCTCACAAAGTCATATTGTTAAGATTGCTAAAATCAGCCTGATTAATGGATTCAGAGAAGAATGTAAAATCCCTGAATGAGGTCAATTTTGACCAACAGGTCCCAACTTGAATATATTTGGTATAATTCGTCCTTTATGGCTCTAATGTAAAGGGTGTGTGTGATATTCAAAGAACTGCTGTTTAATCATAGATTGAAAGCTACAGTTATTGTTGTTGGCAAATATACAGTTATAAACTCATAATTAGGCTTTTTTATCTCTTACATAGGAGTTACAAAGTCCTAATTAGGCTTTTTTATCTCCTACGTAGGAGTTATAAAGTCCTACGTAGGAGTTATAAAGTCCTACGTAGGAGTTATAAAGTCCTACGTAGGAGTTATAAAGTCCTACGTAGGAGTTATGAAGTCCTAATTAGGCTTTTTTATCTCCTACGTAGGAGTTATAAAGTCCTACGTAGGAGTTATAAAGTCCCATAGTTGGCCTTTTATCTCCTACGTAGGAGTTATAAAGTCCTACGTAGGAGTTATGAAGTCCTACGTAGGAGTTACAAAGTCCTAATTAGGCTTTTTTATCTCCTACGTAGGAGTTATAAAGTCCTACGTAGGAGTTATTCTTTTTTATAGAACATTACGAATTGGCACCAGGACGCTTCCGTAGCATTCTGTTTTATTTATAGTTCATTCTAATTAATATGCCTAACGGTATATTTCTGTAGTCAATCTACGGAAGCGTCCTGGTGCCAATTCATAATGTTCTATAAAAAAGAATAACTCCTACGTAGGACTTTATAACTCCTACGTAGGACTTTATAACTCCTACGTAGGACTTTATAACTCCTACGTAGGACTTTATAACTCCTACGTAGGACTTTATAACTCCTACGTAGGAGATAAAAAAGCCTCATTAGGACTTTATAACTCCTACGTAGGACTTTATAACTCCTACGTAGGACTTTATAACTCCTACGTAGGAGATAAAAAAGCCTAATTAGAAGTCTATAACAGAATTACATACAGAATTTTATAAGGGGTAAGAAATTGACTAGTCAGTTCTCTCTCTCCCCCCCCCCCCAGTCTGAATTGACTCACTGGGGGAAAACTGGGCTGTTACACTGGGCTGCTAACAAGAGCTGCCAACAGTACAGCACATATGATTATTCTCAGTGCTTGCCCATGAAATGAATATTTACCATAGCACATTAAAGTGAAAAACATAAAGATGCTCAGATACTTAGCTTTATTCTTATCTTAGTTTGTACAAATTTATTTTAGGTCGATTGTTAAGCAAGTTCGAATAACTTATATTAATCACTGTCAACAACTCATTCCTGATGGAATCCATCGCCAGGAGGGTATGAGAGAAGAGGCCAGTTTTTCCCTTTTAATGCTGAGCGCCAAGCATGGGAGCTACTGATACCACTTTTCACGTCTTTGGTATGACGCGGCCTGGGATCTAACCCATGACCTCCCACTACCAAAGCTGACCCTCTACCACTAGGCTATCGTAGCGTATTCTTATCTTAACAACAAGGGAGTTATGATGACCCTGAAGTGCTCACAAAAGTCACATTGCTAAGATTGCTAAAGTCAGCCTGATTAATGGATTCAGATAAGAATGTAAAATCCCTGAACGAGGTCAATTTTGACCAACAGGTCCCAACTTGAATATATTTGGTAGAATTCCTCCTTAATGGCTCTAATGTATAGGGTGTGTGTGATATTTAAAGAACTGCTGTTTAATCATAGATTGAAAGCTACAGTTATTGTTGTTGGCAAACATACAGTTATAAACTCCTAATTAGGCTTTTTATCTCCTACGTAGGAGTTACAAAGTCCTACGTAGGAGTTATAAAGTCCTACGTAGGAGTTATAAAGTCCTACGTAGGAGTTATAAAGTCCTAATTAGGCTTTTTTATCTCCTACGTAGGAGTTATAAAGTCCTACGTAGGAGTTATGAAGTCCTAATTAGGCTTTTTTATCTCCTACGTAGGTGTTATAAAGTCCTACGTAGGAGTTAAAAACTCCTACGTAGGAGTTATAAAGTCTTACGTAGGAGTTATAAAGTCTTATAAAGACTTTTTTTATAGAACATTATGAATTGGCACCAGGACGCTTCCGTATCAATCTGAGTGCAGTTAACACTCAGAAAAGCAGGTGGATTTTCGGATATTGAAGAGGCTTTCGACTCTTTACAGAAAATCAAACAGAAATAGAAGTATTATCTAATCTAATAAGAAACTAGATTCTACAAATTGCTTTTGCCCGTGAATCGTAAGCCTTAGCATGTCATTCACCTTGGTTTCCTTCAAAGGTGAATAAATGTCAGGACTAACTGTCATTTGAAGTAATTCACTCCAATTATTCCGCCCTGCATACATTTTGTATCACCTCCGTGGACCTCTTCAATTTCGATAAAGTTACAGATTAATTCTCACATAAAGCATGTCAAAGAACGTATAAAAGATTTGTTACATATTATTGAACAACTGTGTCATATTATCTTAAAACAGAATATCTGAGAAAAAAATAGACCTGATTTAATGTTAAAAGTATTTGAGAAAAAAAATTGTTATTTCTTTATCTATTTTTTCCAGGAATGATGTGCCTTAGCTGCCCTAGTTCTGTTTCTCCAGGAACATGCAACTACGTGGAAGCATGTGGTCCAAACTCAGTAAGTCATAAATCGGTTACTTAGAGATGGTATTACAAAATATATACTAAACGAAACCCGCCTTTTTAATTGCCAACCATTCCAATATCTGCCAACTTATTTTTTAGCTATCGGTCTACAAAAGCTATCATTTTTTGCATTCATGAAGACAATAATTCCGTTACATAAATTTCAAAATGATCGAGTGGTTCAAATTATATGGCAGAGAATATTTATTTAACGTATTACCTCCGTCAACTTAAAATTAGTTATTGCCTGGGAGACTAACTCTTAAACTTTCTTCCATATGAAATTTGTATCACTCGGTCATTTTGAAATTCATATAACGGAAGTATCTACCCATTTGCTTCATAAATGCCAGACATGATAGCTTTCACGCATTGATAGCTGAACATACGCTTGCAGATATTAGAAAGGCGGATAATTGAAAAAGAAGGAAAAAGACAAGTGGTGCGTTAGAAGTTTGTTTAGTATATAATGATATAGAAATAACAAAGTCGATTTGTCGCTCAACTTTCGATTGTATGGTTATAGCAAATAACGAAACATGTACCATGCGAGAAATATATCACTCGTATATGAAATTGACAATAATTAAATAGATTGTCGGGTTAAACGTGAGTCCGCAACGTTAAAATTTACTAATAGATATATTTCATAATACAAAAACTTTATTTTGTAAACAAAAATCCCTTTAATAAATGTCAAAAATAAATAAAAAAATTATCCGTTTTTTATGTTTGTTTCAGACTATAGTTTTATGTTTTTGTCACTTTTAAGTTGTGGTTATGGAAACCTAGTATAGTAAACTTGTAGGTCAGTAGTTCATGTAGAAAATGGTGTCGTCAAGTATTTCAAGCTGTCTATAAATGATGAATTTGTGAGAACGACTGATTCAAATGTGAAATAAAAACATGTTGACAATGTGATTTATTCTGTTTTATTTTGGTCTGAATTTTGTGAAAATATCATCTACAAATACTTTTTCCAGAATATCGTTTTAAATCAAATGTGCAGTAAGTTTGACGTAACGGTTGTGGAAACATTAATTATGATAAACATATTTGTCGTTTTCTTTATATGAGTCGATTGTCTTACTTGCCATGTACATTTCAAAATGTCTTTAAAGTGACCATCATATTTAGAATAAAACATTTAGCTTTGATGTATTCTCTTAGAAAAATAAATACATGTTTTACCAAAGTCACCAGGACTAATGGCTATACTCGGAAATCTTCCTCGACTCAACCTTTTTTCTCTATCGTACATGTATCCAAACGTTGCGTCCACTTTTTGGAATGTTTGTTTTCGTTTCAACGTGTAACTGTTAATGAGATAAATAACTACATATAACTTTTTTCTTACATGTTTTCAAAGTAATAATTGTGATTTAAACACTTTTTTATATAATAACTTGATTATGACATAGCATAGCCATTTTGAAGGTAACAATCACATTAATTTGTTGTTTGATTGCGTCAGGTATGTTATTTGGAGCAGTATATCAACCATGCAGGTGGGGTAAGGTACCAGAGTGGCTGCCGTGATAAACTGGTATGTCAAATCTTTAAAACAAATCTAACTTTCTATAATGTCCTTGATCTGCAGTGTACGTTGAGATGAATAATATACTTTATAAAATTATAATCATGTAGTAAAGGCACAATTCATCAAATTGGTGGATAAAGAAAAAGTGCAAAGATACACAAGGAATAAGGCATAACATGATTGAAGATCTACCCCTAAACTCTGAGTATAATTTCAAATAACTTTAAAGTATTCATTTATTGAAATAATCGTCACATTCCTATAAATAGCAGGCACTACCGTTCAAACTTTCGCAATAAAGCATGGTGTAATTCAGTTAGAGCTTCATTTACAGTTGTCAACACATTTAGATCGCCATACTCAACAAAAAGCATTCATTTATACTTTTAGGAACATTTAGCCAGTCATATGCTTCCAGTGTAAATATAATGCTTACATTCAAGAAAGTATGAACCTTTAATTAGCGATTCAGAATGAAATTAAATGGATGGAATCGAGGCTTAAAATGTGACCAATGGGAATCCATATCAGTCTTTGTTTTAGGCATTAGGTGTACACTTTTGTATCTCTTGTTATATTTATAATATCATCTTTTTACTTATAGTCAATGATTTGCTTCTTCTCTACATTATTTTGTTTGAGGCGAGACACTTGGCGAAAACCTTACCTTTGTATAGTTGATATTAGATATGCAGTGTATCGTCTGTTGCCTCCATTATCAATCTGGAAGATTCATATTTCTATAAGTGGGTCTAGTTTATAGATGGGTGTCCTAAAGCGGATTTTAATTCAAAGTGTCGCATATGTTCACCATATGACTAGATAACTTAAAATTATTCATTTAAAAGCAGGAGTCACATAGGCAGCAATTCGGGATTTGTTAATCTAACGATATTCTAATCATGTTGAATGATAACCTTTGTTCTTCTTATTTCACTCGATGTTTTATTTTTCACCTGCAACTTCTTTAATTGAAGCCGCGCAACTTACAAGATATTTGACAATGTTCAATTTATACTCTTTTTTGCAATATGTATTTTCATATCTGATATATTATTTAAAGCAATGTGTAACTGGTGTGCGTAGATCGAAGCGTTTTATGATCAATGGAGATTACTTGTCATGTGAGGAGTGTTGTCAAGGCGACCTATGTAACAGTCATGGGTGTGGCGAGCCACGTGAGTTGTTCCTCAAATGCTGCTGATTAAATACTAGTATACTGTAAACCAGTTAATTTTCCCGCCAAAATATGTTCGCGTTTTTTGACCGATGTCGGACTGATTCGTTGGTATTTAAATTCGCGCTTTCATAAAAAGAAATGAAAAAATATAAAGTTAGGATTAAAGTATTCGCGTTTTGTAACGATTGCAGAAAACTGACCTCCGCAAATGTAGCAAAAATAAATTGTACGCGAATAATTTGGTTTACAGTAAATAGTGAAATCCAATACTCGGAAAACAAGCGAAAGTGGTCCAAGCTGTGAATTACGGGGGATAAAAAGTCCTCTTATTGTGTAATCGATTTTCTACAGTTATGTCCGCTTCCTTACCAAATCCTCGTACCTACATTATAAGCATCATAGATGTATTTATATTATTTTATAAAGTAAAAGTATTAATAGTTATTTGAATAGCAAAGAATCTGTCAGTCGAACTGAAGTCAAACGGGAAGGTGGTGGGCAACAGAAAGACGTTTCATAATGTTCGTATTTATCAAATATTCCGAATCCTTTATAATCCTAACAAAAAGCCTTTTATTCATAGAATCATGGTTATCTTCCATCGTTTGATAGTCATGACAATATGAAATATCGTATACCTGCCACAAATACTTTATCCTGATTGGACGATAACGCTTTTTTTACTACTTTTTATGAGGTGTACGATGTATTAATTTTAGACTAATGTTTCGGTCAATATATAGTTTGCGGACTTGTAAAAAGTGATATTGGCCGAGAACGAAGTCCGAGTTCAGTATAAAATTTGCGAAGTCCGAGTTCAATATCATACAGGTCCGCAGAACTATATATTGACCTCAAAATTAGTCTATAATTGTATAATGTAGATCGATATCAAAGTCTACGCTTCCGCCAACACTCCTTAATATCTTTAATACTAAAATCTGTGAAAGGAATATTGTCCCTGCTTAACCCCGTTTAGATGCTTCGTAATTAATAACTCAAGTCTTCTGCCTTTGCAATTACATCACTACACATCTGAATACCGCGCCATGATATATAAACAGGTATATCATAAGTAAAACCTATTTCCGAAATAAACAAATAATGTGCTTAAACCTTACAAGTATCATACCTATTTCAAGGTAATACAAACAGAGGACCGGTGTGTTATAGCTGTGCTCAGCAACATGACACGCATCACTGCGACCAGATAGATGTCTGTGGCGTCGGCCAGGTTTGTCGTCACCTTATGTTAACATACATGTGATTAAACTGCTTGATAAATCACAGTTTTAACGACCGTTCGCCGTAGCCTCAGGATTGCTTGGCTAGGTTTTTCAAAGTTGCAGTAATTGTTGTTAAATGCCTCGTACTGATGATAGTGCTAGTATGGAGCTGTTTTAAAGTTCGCATTCTGGGCAAAGGGTGCACAGATATTTGTAAAATAGTGCATGGAAATTAATTTGAAAATTGTCTTAACGGCTCAGACTTAATCCGTCGTAATTAAATAATTTACTACCACTAATGACCGCGTAGTACACGATCACAAATATCAAACAGACCTACATTGTAACATCTTTATTGTTATCTAATACTAGTATTTTGATAAAAAAGTCATCATTGTTTTCAAACTGTTTTTCAATGTAAGTCATACTTTCAGAGCTGCAATATTTTCATAACAGTAAAAGGTACTGTAACAGTAAAGTTTTTGTTTATTATAAAACTACAGCATACCACAGTATGTTGCACCAGTTAGGTTCGGTTGAAGAAACAGACACAATACTTGTGTAAACTCTTTGTAATTTTCTATTGTTTTATGATTTAGAGATGTGGACTCATACGCCATAAGTTTGTGGACACTTTTTACCAAACTATGTGCTTAGACAAAGCGGTAAATATTATTCATTTGTTTATCAATTCTAACCTAATACGGATTTATTAATATATGTTGCGTTTAGAAATATGTTTCGTTATCCTTGCCAAATGTAAGCAAGTTGAAGTTTTATTTATTACAACCTATTCTGAAAGTGATTCATAAAGATTTTACGTAACGACGCTGTTTAGATAAATTGAGTGCATTGAGACGTAATTTTACTTTCTAACGCACTACCGATGTAACGTCGTTTCTGATTGGTTATGTCGTATGAATTTGAGACTATTAAATGATGTATATATAGTCGCAAAAATCGAACTGCGTTTTAATTATCGCATTTGAACACATTGTGCGTTAGAATAGGGTTAACTTTTTAGTAATTTTGACATTTGCAACCGTTTATTCGATTTTAATGGTCGCAAACAGTTTTAACAGCTCCGGCTAACGCCGTCGCCGTTAAAAGCATTTGCGACCATTAAAAACCGTATATACAGTTGCAAATATCAAAATTACAATACAGTTAACCCATATTTAACTCATTGGGATAGTTACTTTGTCCATTTATACTATAATAATTAGACTTTCCACTTTTCCCGATCCAATCAAAGGCTACCATTTCATTTATCAATATTGACCCAAAATCTACAATATGCCAATTATTCAGTTCTATTATTTTTTCAATTAGCAGGATTATTAAATCACAGTGCTATTCTCAGCCCTAAATCTTTATATACAGCTGTATTTCAATGCAAGAATTATATGCTGTAAGCCACCTTTAAGTCCATATTGAAAAACTGCACAACCTTATTGCTGCATTTCAATAATTTCATTATTTCTATAATTATATACTAGTAGACTTAAAAGTCAGTTATATGTCCAGTTTGTAGAAATAAACAAACTTATGACTGCGGTTTGCTTACGTTCATTCAAAATCAATTTGTTTATTTATGCAATATACGCCCATTATATATACTTAATTTCCTAACAGAAATGTGTATCTGACGACAGCAACAGCGACGACTATCCTAAATGCTGTACTACAACACTGTGCACATTTGCAAGCCAAACAAACAAAACCGGTATCGTCACACCAACAAAAAGCAATACGCTTCAAAGCGGACTTACCACGTCGCTAACAACTAAAGCAACGGCGAACCAGGGATTTATCACATCTCCAACAACAAAATCAACGGCGCACCAGGGATTTACCACAGCTCCAACAACAAAATCAACGGCGCATCAGGGATTTACCACAGCTCCAACAACAAAATCAACGGCACACCAGGGATTTACCACAGCCCCAACAACAAAATCAACGGCACACCAGGGATTTACCACAGCTCCAAAACCTACATCATCAAAACCAACGGGTTAGTTTAGATAAGTTACATTTAAGCACATGTAAGATTAGTCTGGTGTTACCTGCCCCTAACCATACGGCACGGGTCAGGCAAAACTCAACTATCAAATTTGTACATTGAGTTAATAGGGGGTTTTATGTAGGAGTTGAGCATTCAAAAAACCTTGCAGTATGTGATTTGTCAATAGAAACCCAATGTAAATTGCTATGAATATTTGGTTGACCAGTAAAATATAACGAGAAATAAACAACAGGAAAATAGCCGTGTTTTCGGACATGGTAGATATTCGTTGGCATTTTGGATATTTAGTCTGTATATACTATTGTGTTTGCAGCTGTTTTATATATAGGAATTGTATATTCATGTCTTTTTTAAGCAGTTACGTTTAGATAATTCCCCGTGGCCCAGTGGGCAAGTCACTGACGCTCACTAAGCGACGTTCGAATCCCACCGACATTTTTTTTTCCTTTTTTTGTTTATTGTTCATTTTTGTATCTAAATTTGAACATTTTTAGGCTCGACTAGGCAAAAAAATCCAACCCCCTTAAAGGTCTGTCCAAACCCCCCCAACCTCTGAAATATAGTACACTTACTAGTCCAACTTTTTCAACGTTCACAGATTGAGCATTCAAAAAAAACTTTCTTAAAGATATGTCAATAACTATTTCAAATTAACATATTACTTTTGAATGATCAATACTTTTATCATTTTCAATATAAAAACAATATACTTTTGAGCATCCACTGGGTGCCGCCATTATTGAGCTTTGCCTGACGTACTGTAGCATGCCAGTACGACAGGGAACCAGACTCATGTAAGATGTGTAACAAAAATAAACCCAACCGTTGGCAAATACAATCACTTTTATAGTTTGGTGAAATTTGGTTTGACATTCATAACCTGTAAAACTTGTTCACATGCAATATTGTGTACCTACTGCCAGATGGAAAAAAAAGTTTGTACTAGGTACGATGTACTGGTTTTATTGGTATTTTAATGATTGGATGACTATAACTTACTGTGATGCTCTTTTCATTGTGATATAAGTAGCTTTTCAGTGTGATATAAGTAACTTTGTCTGTAATATATTTGATCTCAATGTAAAATCTTTGTGCTCCAAATAAGTGAAAAATAATTAAAATTAGTTAAATCACATGACTTTCTGTGTCATGCCTCCAATATCAGGGACCGCAATGGAAATAAGACGAAGCTTTTCCTATTTTTAGCTCACCTGAGCTGTAGGCTCAGGGTGAGCTATGTCCGGCGTCCGTCGTCCGTCCACACTTAGTTCGTTAACACTCTAGTGGTCACATTTTTACCTCAATTGTCACGAAACTTGGTCAGGATGTTTGTCCCAGTAATTACTCGGACGAGTTCGAATATGGGTCATCTCGGATGAAAAACTAGGTCACATGACCCAAAAATAGAAAAATCTTGTTAAGGCTCTAGAGGCTACTGTTTCAGTCCAAATATCCTGGCAATTTGTCAAAAAGGTTGTTTGGTTGATTTCTAGCTCAAGATTTAATATGGGTCACCTGGGGTCAAAAACTAGGTCACACAGCCCAAATATAGAAAAAATCTTGTTAACACTCTAGAGGTAACATTTTCAGCCCAATATCCTGGAAATCTGTAAGAAAGGTTGATTCTATGATTTCTAGCTCAAGTTCGAATATGGGTCATCTGGGGTCAAAAACTAGGTCACACAGCCTGAATATGGAAAAACCTTGTTAACACTCTAGAGGTAACATTTTCAGCCCAAATATCCTGGAAATCTGTAAGAAAGGTTGTTTTGATGATTTCTAGCCCAAGTTTGAATATGGGTCATCTGGGATCAAAAACTAGGTCACAGAGCCCAAATATGGAAAAACCTTGTTAACACTCTAGATGTTACATTTTCAGCCCAGATATCCTAGAAATTTGTCGGAAAGGTTGTTTTGATGATTTCTAGCTCAAGTTCGAATATGGGTCATCTGGGGTCAAAAACTAGGTCACAGAGCCCAAATGTGGAAAAACCTTGTTAACACTCTAGAGGTTACATTTTCAGCCCAAATATCCTGGAAATTTGTCAGATAGGTTGTTTCGATGATTTCTAGCCCAAGTTTGAATATGGGTCATCTTGGATCAAAAACTAGGTCACAGAGCCCAAATATGGAAAAACCTTGTTAACACTCTAGATGTTACATTTTCAGCCCAGATATCCTGGAAATTTGTCAGATAGGTTGTTTCGATGATTTCTAGCTCAAGTTTGAATATGGGTCATCTTGGATCAAAAACTAGGTCACAGAGCCCAAATATGGAAAAACCTTGTTAACACTCTAGATGTTACATTTTCAGCCCAGATATCCTTGAAATTTGTCGGAAAGGTTGTTTTGATGATTTCTAGCTAAAGTTCGAATATGGGTCATCTGGGGTCAAAAACTAGGTCACAGAGCCCAAATGTGGAAAAACCTTGTTAACACTCTAGAGGTTACATTTTCAGCCCAAATATCCTGGAAATTTGTCAGAAAGGTTGTTTTGACATTTGATACGATGTATCAATTGAACCTATAATACCGGTTTTCGATTTATATCGCATACCAGTACGCAGCCCTAGTCTCGCACACATTAACCAGGTCCGTAACAACTTTGTTAAAAGCAGTTGTACTCGGGTGAGCGAAAAAGGGCATCATGGCCCTCTTGTTTGCGTTATCCCTGGTATTGGTGTGCTTTTCATGGCTCATAAAATATGCATGTCATGTTATATATCATGTCAACTGTTGTTATTTGTTACCATGCATCATCATGTTATTGCCATGTTATATGTGCATTTTTTACGAAATAAACTTACTTACTTACTGTAACCGTCAGTTTGAGAAACAGAAACTAACTTATATTCAAGATACTGTTGCTCTTGGACATTAAAGTCAAACTCCAGAGTTTGTTGTTAATGTTTATTGTACAATGTTTCGCTTCAATCTTGCACAAGACTATCAAAATAATTATGACAGTAGCCAAAAAGGATAAAACACGCTATTTTCGACAATGTTCATGCTTTTGTTTAAAAACAATGGCAATCAATTATTTTCAAAAGTTGTCTCCTAATTTTAATAAAAGTGTCATTTAAAATGACTTTGTATCGGTTTCATTTTGTTTATCAAGTGGGACAATGGTCAGAATGGGGTGCATGGGGAGCTTGTCTAGAGCCTCAGCATAGTGTGACTGGGATCAAAAAGCGTTTTCGGTACTGTAACAATCCTATCCATACTCCAGATCCTTGTCCACATGGGCACTCACAGGAGGACAGAAAATACTGCACCGGTGGAGCAACAGATGTTTGCATACGTAATTATTCACAATTTCCTTCTAATGACATCTCCTCTGAAACCACAGAAACTTGTCAGGGATGTTCCTTGCATTAAGCTCTTACTATCATAATTATTTAAAGAACTCCATTCTATGCAGCCGAGCTCTGGTAACAATGGCAACAGAAAAGAAAAACTTTAAAAATCTTCTTCTTGAAAACTAAAAGGCCAAGAGTTTAGATATTAGGCATGTAGCATTGTTCAAATCATGACCCCTGGATCCAAACTTACCCTGCCCGGGGGTTACTTGAATTCACATAGGCTTACATAGGAAAACCTTTAAAAATCTTCTTTTCTGAAGCCACATGGCATAGAGCTTACATATTTGACATGTAGCATGTCTTATGGACTTCTACCAAGACTGTTTAAATCATGACCCACAGGTCAAAATTGACCCTGCCCGGGGGTCACTTAATTTCACATAAGCTTAAGTAAGGATAACTTAAAAAATATTGTCTAGAACCACAAGGCCCGGAGCTTATACATTTGAAATGTAGCATTATGTAGTTGATCTCAATGATTACGTCATAAAAGTTTACAGCCATTGTATAAAAGGGTGTGTCGAGCATATAAGAACAAATTTAATCCCTCTATGTTATCAAGTTAGACATTTTTATGCGACACATTCAAATTATGCCGAAAAACAGTACATCTGATTTGTAAGAGAAACACATTTGTCATGTTAAGCAATTATAAGGTCTTATGTTTCATTTAGCATATGTTAGATACGCTATAAAGGCCACCCAATATTAAGACTGGCCTCGATATCAAGACTAAACATTTCAGAACCAAAATGGTCAATTTTATAGTAAAAAAACGATTCAGTAGTAAGAATAGATTTTACTAGAATGACGGAAGGACTAATTATAGGCACTCTATTTAAATAATTTTTGGTAACTTTATAATTTTGAAAGTTGATAACGATTTTAATTGTATCATTTGACAGCTGCCAGTATAACGAAAATAGAGGCGAAGGGCACGTGGGCTAGCAATCAATTTGTCGTGCTTCAGTGTATTGTTACCGGCCAGCCTCAACCGAGTGTTAAATGGCAAACACATACTGTATGTATAAATGTTTTTGATTGTTGTATATTTTCAAAAGACAAACTCACAATCACCTTTAAAAATTGATACTTTAAAGAACAGAATGCCTCTTAAGAAACTTTAGAAATTCTGAAATAGAAATACTCACACAAAACTTTTACTGAATTACTCTTTAAGTGAAATTAATGTACTTGAAAAATAGCAATGCCTATAAAGGGTTTATACATTATAGGATTTTTTTCTTGAAGTAAAGGTGTTGTACATTGAATATATTAATGCAAAATGCAAGAAAATCCATTACATCATTGTACATGTAGAATAGAAAATTTCACATGACATTTTCAATTTCTCTTCATTTCCCAAGACAAAGGAATATTTAAAGCAGAAAAACGCAAACAAATGAATAATAGTAATTGGTCTGAAAGGAATGTAGTATATTGGAAATAGAAATTATACCCATAATTACTATATTTTATATTATATATAAGAGAACTGACATTTAAACAGCAGTACTCACAAATTGTTTTTATTGAATCACTGTTGAAGAGTAATTAGTGAAATATAAGAAAAGAGCTGATATTTTTTACACGAGTTTTAAATTAAAACAGAAATACAAAACAATTCGGAATCTGTACATCGCTTTATGGAAAAAGGTATATTTAACTTATAAATATTTACGAAAATGAACGGTTTTTAATGCTATTCAAGATAAAAGTGTACATTTCAAAAGAAGAACTGATCAAATAATTTACTGAATTACCCTTGAAGAAGAAATATAGAATCAAAATAGAAATATTCGACAAAAAAGAATTAAATTACTCTTCAAGAAAAGGTACAATCTTGAGGCGATTCAAGTATAGAATAAAGACTGTACTTAAGATAATAAGATAATACAAGGCAAAGAAATTAATGGTCTAAAAGCATATACAGATATTAAGAAATGTTTGGTTTGTGAACATTTTTAGTTTAAGAGTCAAGTAAATGACGGCATAAAATCCAGAAAACGCCCTTATAAATTTTTAATTCATTTGATAGATATAAAAGACTGACAGTAATTTAGAAATCGACCATTACTGTAATAGATAACGTTATTATTCTTAATACTACACATGTATATACCATCAAAGCTCAGTGATACATAATTATACTTATTTAAATATTTTCTTCAGGACCATGCAGATACCACCGTGCACACGCATCACAACGACTCCATGATTCTGATTGGACCCATTCAACAAAAACATGCTGGAAAGTATGTCTGCGAAGCGTCTAATATGTGCGGTAATGCTGCGAAAATGGAGTACACAGCCCCAAATTTCACAAGAAGACGAAGTTCTAAATAAATGTGCCTTTTAACCTTTAAGCATCGTGACATTAAAATACCTACCTCCGCATTTGTTGTTTTACAATGAATAACAAATGTTCGATAGTTTCTGCCTTCTATTTGTGAAAGCCATTGACACAATAAACGCATTTTGACGATTTTGAATTCAAACGTTTATTTTGTACATGGAAAAATATACCTGTTTCAAAAAATAAACTCACCTGTTTCCCCTTATCTGTCATCCTTGAAAGATACCTGATCTACTTATTCGGTAAAGATCACCGTTTATTTACCTATGTCTGAGCAGTTCTCGCATACTGGAATAAATCATTTTCACCTATGTCTTTGAACTGTAGCATACAATCCGACTCCATGGTACAATTTGAGTTATCACGAAGCACGAAAATCTAAACACGCAATGTCTGATGAGTGGTCGGCCTATACGATGCATAACGAAACCTAAGACATGCGGAAAAGGGAGCCCTTTTCAATACTTTGGCAGAAAAAGTTTGTAAACATGAAAGCAACTAACTTTAAAGGCAGAAACGTTATAAAGCAGCGATGTCCTTAATGTGGTACCCTGCATTCTGGCTAGACATCCAGACTCCGGTGTCTTTAGCCATAACCAAAGCCAACTAGATAGAGGTCATAATATATGTTCGTCACGTTGCTAATTTGTGAAGTTGCAAAAGTGGTTTTATAGAAACAGATTCCGTTACGCTGATATTTCTATAGGAACAGAAATCCGTTACCGTAACGTTTATATTTTAATGGAAATGTTAACGGGGCGCGTTATTTAAACAGTCACTTTACACTTAACTCAGATAGGAAGACTTTGGGTACAAGCAAACCATCACTTTACAAAATCTACTGTGCTAACTTGCACTTTCACGACCACTTGCTATGAACTTACTACATGTACAACATAACGGGGATAATATGGTATAATTTAAAGACACGCAGTGGACAACGCATCTGTCGGAAAGACACTAAATACAGTTAAGAATCTTGTGCAATATGTACTAAGATTTTCAAAGTTTAATTAAAAGATGGTATCATTTATTCCTGTTTACTAATAGATAGATGAAATGAAAAACTAGAACGAGATTGTACACGAAGAAATTGAATTATAAGTTCACATATTTTTCTTGCATTACTCGATATTCGTATGGTGTCACCAAAATGATGTAACCAATCATTTACACGTATAGGAGACAGAACCACTATCCCCGTCCACAGCTGGATTGACCGAGGCGTGCAAAGTAAGGGGCCGTCTCAAAGGCACTGTTCAGGTGCCTTGATAAGGGTTCAATGCTAAGATCTTCCGACATATTTGGTATTGTTTCAAAAAATCTATATCCCCTAAATGGAAAAATAGAAATAGAATAACACTTTGCAATTATCTACGAGTAGCTTTATTGCCATTATTCCCGACACGTTCGTAGGTATTATATCGAATCCTTTTCTTTAATTGAAAACAAGTCGCCGGCTTAAATTAACTAGAGTTGGAAGCGTATATCTGTATGGCCAATTTACTACTGTGATTAGCATGATCTCCCCGCATTTGTGCTACCAAATGGATATCATATAACTTTTCTGATAATGCTGAAGGTACAAAAGGCGTGTCACATACGTATGGTAAATGGGAAATGTCTGTATTTTAGTGTTTATGAACACTTTCAGTGTTTATGAACACTGATTAATGTACCAGGTAATATAAACTGCAAATATTTTCAGTGACAAAAAGGGCGTTAAACCCAAAGAAAAAATTTTTGGCGCTAACTATAAAATCATAATATATTACAGTAAAATACAAAAAAAAAATTTTGATTATACATATTTCTCTTAAAACGTAATTGTTTAATTGTAATGTTCCTTTTCATATCTTTTAAAAAAAATATTTATAGACTTTATCCATGATGATTATCAAAAGAACCATAAGGCGAATTAGATTTACAATATATTTCTTCATTAAAATAAAAAATATAAACAAATGAACTGAACGCAATAAACGTTTTTATCTTTATTATGAACATATTTTTGTTCATTTTGTCAACCAAGTCAGTCAGTTAAACATAACAAAATGAACAAAATAAAAGAAATAGGATACAGATAGTTTGATAATTTTCAAAAATATCATGCATTTAAAAGAAACACTTGATGTTACCTTTGATATAAAAAATGGCAGTGTCGGTTGAACAGATATAAACACTCTATGGTTATTAACAGCTACCGTAAATCCAATAAAATTTCAAAAAATTTCGTAAAGACTTATATTCTGGTCAATAATATATACTTAATAATGTAATGGAGAACAAGTTTCCTAAAGTTCATAGAGCAAGTTAAATTAACTGACCTTCAAAGACGAAAACTCTTAAAGATACTACATCAAAGAAAAAGACGTGTCAAAGTTTTCAAAAATAAACACATTTAAAATATGTCATAAAAACATGATGATTGACAAGCAATGATTTCTCAAATTTCTAGAAACAATTGTAACATATTTTACAAAGATATAATGAAACTTAAAAAGACCTGAATGGTAGTTTTGCTGTTTTGCTGAAAACAGTCAAAAGTTTAACGTTTATAGATCTGCAGTCTTGCAAAAGTGGCACTTCATTCTTACCAAACTGTGAATTATATAACATGTTTTAGCCAATTATAAGATACAACATGAAAATACGTGATGAAAAATTATACATATCAGGGGCTTAGAATTGGGCCTTTAAACTTGAATATTGTGCCTTTTATCAAAATGTTATTTATTTATTCTGTCGTTCTGTATATCTGTCGGTCCATACTTAGTTTACTTGATCAATGCAGTTGGGTAACTAATTTAATTTACAGTTAACAAACTGTATGTTCCATGGACTATAGCACAAAAATAACATTTAAGTACTTGTTTTCTTTATTATGATGTTGTTCATCTAATCAAGGCAGGAAACGGTTTCGAGAAGTAGTCTTAAAATTAAATATCTTTACATTTATTGTACAGCTGTTAATGTTGTATTTTATGTCAGCAATTCTGTATTTGTTACTTGATTTGTTTAGTAAATAAAATCGAAAAACGAGTCGAGTTAGGGAAATTTATCAACTATAATGTTCATTTGTCTTTATACTACACACATACTATTGTCGTGTAGTGAAATAGTCGCTAGAAGTGACTGTTTCAGACTTATACTTGATATGCTAACCATATCTGTGCCACTAGGGTGTCTTGCAATAAAATGATGCTATGAAATACTAGATAGTTGGATTATAAGCTTGAACCTCACCCAGACCGATTTTTACAGTTAGTACCATAGCTACCTTGAACGAGGATGGTGGACCATAGGCACATATAACAAACAACAAACAAACGGACCGATTTTTGCAGCCACTGACACATATATTAGCAATGTGATGGTTAAATTAAAACACACAACAACAGTTTAAAGCTGTTTTAGTGTGAGAGTAGTACTTGTAAGCAATGTTTGACCTTTTCGCCAAGGATTGACCAAACTAGCAATTTTGCTTGATATGCAAATTTTATAAGAAAATCTGCATTATCCGAAATAATTAATAATGCGATGACGACTAAATCCATGAATCCTTCATTAATCTTGTTTGAATCACCCGTCATACCATAAAACAGTATTTTCTATCATAATATAGTATATAAAAAGTACTAAATTAACGCTACATTCTTTTACATCCCAGTCTGGCGTCACCTAAGGTAAACTTTGCACATTAAACTACAAATGTCTTGACTTTGTCACGTTCTGACGATACAATAAAAGTAATTAGAAAGCTGGTGATTGCAATGAATCTAACGAAACTAAGACGTTATTTTTACGTAGTGACAACTATTTGTTTACTTCTCATCAGCTGATCGACATGAACATGATTCAAATAACATCAACAAACGTCAATGCACACAGCACTAACAATTGATGATATGTAATGGCAATGTTTGTAACAAAACTTGTAACGTTTATATTGTTTCTGTTATTATGTAAATACAAGGATTTGCTACATGTACAAACTGATATTAAATGTAAAACTTCAAGTCATGAAACACATCACATCCTCAATAGTTTGCAAATTTTGAAATGTTTTTGTCGGTTAATTTTATGAATGTCATTTGAGTGTGTTAAATTTGTTACCATCATACAGCGTATCTGGAATAACTGATACAATAACGAGGTACTCGTTTTAGCAAATACCAAAGCTTCACAGTTCTCAGTATTTCATCCATTTATACAAACCATTCTCATCGGCAGGGGGCTTCTCTGCCTGACAAAGTATCGGTTTGTTTCATCTTCGCCTTGTATATGCGTGCACTCAGCAACTGTAAATAATTTAATATTCGCAACGATTCAATTTCGATATTTCTAGCGAATTCACCACTTCGCTGATTCAATATTTTGCTAAAGATTCGTTTAAAAATTATCTAAAATTATCTAAGATTAGATAGTTATATTCGCCTAATAATAACGTGAACTCAACAATTGTAAGTTATGACATACTCGCAATGATTTAGCTTCGCTATTTCAAGCGAATTCAATGTTACAGTGATTTTGCTTATTCAAAAGTTTGCGAAAGATTCATTTCACAATTATTTAAAATTACAGAACTTAACTTTCGCTTATTGCAGTTTTACTGTTACAGTATCTCTGCTTAGCGTGCCTTCTTGGCTTATATTAGTGCCAAACATCGACAGCTTTAATTGAGGAAACGTATCGTTCTACAGTTTACGGTTGTTCGAAACTTTCACCGGCTGTTCAACCAACCGTCGAGTAACTTTATGGTAAAACGTAATTCTTCTTAGGCAACAATAGTGAAATATATTGATTTTGCTTTGAAGGATTTTAAACCTCATTTTCCTGCATGCAAAAGTTTGCTTTAATAAGTATTTCAAACTGTACAAATATTTCCCTTAAAGTCAACCGACTATTAATTATGGTTCAATTATTATAAGTTCACATCTTGCAAAAAGGACAATCCGGATACACATCTTTATTGTTTTACACAGTATTGCCAACACTACAACCTCATTATATTTAACATTTCGCCGCCGTCAGTTATTATTGAAGATACAGTTACATAAAAGCATCAAATATTTTGTGCCAGACATATTCATACTAACACCATAAGCTTACCTTAAATAGAGAAAAGGAGCTATACATTGACATAACAAAACATTAAACTCCCTTAGTGTGACGATATAACCATTTTATGTTTGTGGTTAATTATTAAAAGAAGAGAACTTATTATATTAATTATTTAGTTTAAATTCATACGATCGCCGTTAATTAATCTAGATAAGTTAATACCGATTCCAAAAGGTACGCATATACGTACGTTATTAAGCTTATATTGAAACAATAAATTAATTACTTCAATGTACTTACAATCGTGCCAAGAAATATATAATAACGTACGTCAATTTTCTGCGGGGGCCTTCATTGATTGGACTGGTCTTTGTGACGCTATAAAAGCGCTGATTTGTCTTGTGGTGAGGCAGTTAGAACAATGGTTGGCATGTCAACACGTTGATTGTATACATACATTCCATTCATACTTCAAACCGCTGTAGAGGTAGGTTTTTTTTCTCTATTATTTTTTCTCTTATTTCAAAACTTTCTTTTGCAATTTCTATTGAGTATAGAATATGTTTTTCATTTTCCCTTTTTAGCTACATTATGTTTTTGCGTAGAAATTTGTACTTGTATTAACTTGGTTTTAGTAACATTTGAAACAAGAAATGATGTAAATTTGAGTGCTTCAAAAAGCTTTAATATTCTCGATCCCAGTCTGCCAATTTTGAGGCTTATATTATATTTCAATATATTTGTAAATAACTTACTAATAGGTCAGTTAAAAATGTTGTTTTACGAGAGTTTTTTTTAATTAGGCATATTCAGTTTTTTATTGGGAATGCCGCAAGTATTTTCTATCATTGTAATTTTATTTGTGGGATTTGCAAGCATAACGTGTTAGTGGCCGATCTGAGGCGGAAACACTACATTTTAAATACTTATTTAAATATTACTTTATACTTTGTTCTATTTATTTGGTGTTCGGTGTGTTGTGTGTGTGGTGGTTTTCATTCACTACACAGAACAAAAAACAGTGTCATTATGCTTATTTGATTTTAAAGATGTAGTGAAAACCTTACGTGTTGTGTTTTTCTCATAGTTGGAGGACGAGCTCTTTTGTTTATAATTTGCATTCATGTCCGACTATTCATATGTGCTGTGTTGGATAGCGTCTCTATATTCAACCTTTGTAAGACGATCCTCTTTTAAGTTAACACACTTGGACTGTATGATAGCAGAAAATTAAAAAGAAAAGAAGTTTAAATACATAGACTTACTGCTATTGTTTTACAAACACTATTTTTCGTGTTTGTTTCAAGTGCTATTCGGCACGATATAATCGGCAGTACTTAAAAAAAAAATTAAATACATAGACTTACTGCTATTGTTTTACAAACTTTTACATACAACTTTTTTTCGCAAGTCTGTTGATTTTTCAAAGGGCATTTCTAATAATTTGTAAAAACGTGTTTGACTTAAAACAAGCTACCTGTAAACATAAATAATTTATTAAAGCTTTTCTACATTTTTAAATTGCTTCCAAATATTAATTATCTATTTATGGTAATCAATTCATTTATATATTTTTGCTTGTTAATTATTAAAATGTCAGTCTCATTCTTATTAAACATTAACAAACAAAATATACACAAATAACTTGAATCGGAGATTCCATGGTAAACTATTTAAAAGTAACCGGGTTCTGTATATCATATGTTTTTATGATTTTGTACAAACAACTCCAGCGGAATTTTTTGTAAATACATAAATTAAGTTGTCTACGCAGGTGACAAACGAACAATCATTCAATAGGATAAACTATTTGACCCTAAAGTTAAGCAAATGCATAAGATGTATGGGCTTTATATAAGTGTGCTGCAAATAAATGACAAAATATTATATCATAGATTTTTATCATGTGCAATGTCTTTGTCGTGGTAAAAAAGCTCTCGTTCAACAGGTTCATGCATGTTATGTGATTTTTTAATCGATTTAGTCACTATTAGTATTGCAATTTGACGCTATGGAGCTCACGTTGCGAACAGCGAACAGACTTTCACGAGTTTTGCTTTTGCTATCATCACACGCTATCAGATAACTAAATTTGCTGTCAAAATCAATGAAAACGCACATAATTTGACCCTTGGTTTATTGTCCTTAAAGAGAGACACGTTGTAGTCGAACCTTTCCTGTCTGTTCGTGTTTTCCGCTGTCAGTCTGTTTCGGTTAAAAAATTCACGTAGTTGTTATAGCGTAACATGAGTGTGTGTAGCAATTTATTCTCTTATCCTCGGGGTAGATCAAGGTCACGCCTCGGAAGCAAAGTTCAGATTATGTTTCCGTCATAACCTTGCTCCTATTCGTGCGTGATAGAATAAAAGCCCGTAGTATAAAAAAAAACTGCATCGTCCTCAGGTCGAATGTAAATGCCACACTTCCGAATCATACTATAATAGATCATGTCCTCAGCTCGAATGTAAATGCCACACTTCCGAATCATACTATAATAGATCATGTCCTCAGCTCGAATGTAAATGCCACACTTCCGAATCATACTATAATAGATCATGTCCTCAGCTCGAATGTAAATGCCACACTTCCGAATCATACTATAACAGATTATGTCCTCAGCTCGAATGTAAATGCCACACTTCCGAATCATACTATAATAGATCATGTCCTCAGCTCGAATGTAAATGCCACACTTCCGAATCATACTATAATAGATCATGTCTAAGGCATAACTATGTATCTGGAAAGAAAGGTTTATCAATTTTACAGAATTATAGATCATGATATGTATTTAAATGGATTAAAATATGCGGCCTTTCTATGGTTACTTCGGTGTCTTATTTCAAATCATATCCCGGTCATAACTTCGTTACTTGAAAACGGAGTACTGTCAAACTGCACACAATTTTAAAACAAGATCATGACGTGCTCAATGTTTTAGTATTATGTACGACTTTAGTGTCACCCCTCAATTAAAAGTAGAGATATACCACTTACAGGCAAGTCTTGTATCACTTTCTTCCATGAACAGAACAGAATAGATACTTTTTTCTGTTAGCTCTATGTTAAATAGACTTCTTCAAAACAGGGCTTGGCCAATAACATTTTCACATTTTCGACTATTTTTGATTATATATTTGTATGAAGACAGCAATTGCTTTATCTTTGAAATTGTCATTCAGCAACGTTTCTTAAATCCACCGTGTTACCAAATAGAAGATAACCTTTCAATAGCAAAGTTACATCGCCCTGGCAAGAAATTGTGCTATGTTCTTCAACAAAAGCGCTCTTTTATTGTTTTTTGAAATCTGGAAAAATATTGAAAATAAACAATGATTATGTTTTTAACAAATAGAAAAAGAACTACCAATCAAATACATTTTGATGATCCGAATCACCTACATGCATGTGCTGACATTGCTATATGCTGGTGTAGCAAAAAGAAAACGTCGGTTTACTCTTGATAACTATTGTAATGTTTTATACGACAGTAAAGAACAACATGTTCCTTTCTATATATTATATTATATCTGTAAAATTCTTCTTCATGAATAATGTGTCTGATGCGATTAAAAACGTAAACAGTAGGCTGGGCTTCTCAGCCACGCCAATGACAAAATTTAATGCAGAGCCGTACATTATAAGTAGTATGCCTTTATGTAGCAATTGTGGAATAATCTTATTTTGTGTTACGTTTTTCTTCTTTTGTTTATTTGCAGAAGTTCATCTACACCTAAATATAGATTGAAAAGAAGTCATGTCTTCAAAGAACTTTTTTCGAGCTTTCTCCGTTGGAATTTTGTTTTGCATGATTGACATGTGCGTAGCCGAAAGTCTGCGAGAACTAGCCAAACAAAACAAACTCAGTGGATCTATTGACCTAGATGAATTCACCGAGGCTATACTACCGGGGGACGTGGAAAATGCCTTTGTTAATCCAAGCTCTCTTGACAAAAGAGGATTCTGGGATAAAAGAGGATTCTGGGACAAGCGCGAGGATGACAGACAGTGGATGATGGCGCGCTATTTCTTTCCACGATTTGCATATATGATACCACCCTACAAACCGAAGCCTATCAAACCAAAACGGACTTTTACGGACAAAAGAGGCTTCTGGAACAAAAGAATGTCTGATGACACACATGAATATGATGGTGATGATCAGTACTATATCAAAAAGTAACCATGGTGACGGCAATATTTTGTCATTCATACTATGTTTTGTTTCCTATAAGTACAACTGTTTCTTATAAAACATTAAGAAACATGTGTGACCTGTACTTTAAAAAGTAACAATAACTTTGCCGGCATTAAAATACTTAAGCGCGTATAATTTTTGTATGCTGTTTTAGCACGGAAAAGAAAACGAATATGTTTACATTTAAAACGCATTTGAAAGAAAGAAAGAGCTCTTTGATTTACATTTTGTTCTACGCTAAGCCTTTCTATATTTAAACACTGTGTCAATGAGTTAGAAATAAGTAAATCTATATGATATTTTTTGCACTATATATATCATATTATTGCTTTTTACGCAAATGTTTAATATACTTGCACAAGTATATGTGTTACAGTGACGGGTATGGAAGCCTTGGAGGGCCACTTTTGAGTTTCGACTTACGGGTGTTTTTGACTTTTAAGTTATGACTTTCAACTTTTGACTTTTGACTTATGACTGCTACTTTCAGACACTTTAAGAGGAATGGTACTGCATAAAAAGCATAATGATCTGCTGTGACAATATAAACTGGGATTCGAACCTGTATTAAGGTTTTAAAATGATGTTTGTGCGTAGCACTGTAAACTTGTTTGCTGTAAATAAATGAACTAAGTTACTTTTGTCTTTGTCATTTATTTTAGTATCAATGAGCCGTGACGGCGCGTCAGGAGGCGACCTTTGGAGCCTCCGCAGTGAGCGGCGACGCAACTCTCGTCTCGGGAGGCCTTGTGGGTGTCCTCTTTCTTTAATAATAATAATAATAATAATAATAATAATAATAATAATAATAATAATAATCTCTTTATTTAAAGAAGCTAGCTCATTAAGCATAATGTACATAAAGCAACATATTTCTTATCTACCATGAGACCTTCTTTTAACAATGATAATATACAATTGAGAATTTTCTATAAGCGGGGGGTTGGGGGACTTGCCCCCCAGGCGTCAAGCCAACTATGAAGGAACTGTAAAAAAAGATTGAATTTTTTTTTGTTGCTATGGTAACATTTTTAAAAAATTACTTTTTATGTTTTTATGTATCTATATGTTAATATCACAAGGTATACCGAAGGAAATTAAAGTGCTGTAATATGTATAAGTATATTGTTATATTGTTGGGTCCTCAGTAGCAGGTTCCTAGTATTACCTGAACCTGCCGCTGGAGGTCCTCAGTGAGGACCGTGTATAGGGTTAGGGTTAGGGTTAGGGTTAGGGTTAGGGTTTCTTTTTTCATAAGTGATAAGTAATAAGTCAAAAGTCAAAAGTGATAAGTAATAAGTCAAAAGTCAAAAGTAATAAGTCAAAAGTCAAAAGTAATAAGTCATAAATCATAAGTAATAAGTCAAAAGTCAAAACAAAAAGCGTGTTAAAAACACATTTTATTTTGTTACTATTGACACAGATGATGTAACTTTTATATATAATTATATAATTGATTTTATTAAAATCTTTTAAATAGAAATTGTATTTATTGAGTGTTGACGTGTTTATATTGTTTTAATAAAAACGCCAAAGAGGCAATACAGTAGTTCTAGTCATAAGTCAAAAGTACGGCGTACAAAAGTCATAAGTCAAAAGTAAAAAAACACCCGCAAGTCGAAACTCAAAAGTGGCCCTCCAAGGCTTCCATAGACGGGCCATGTTAATTACATATACGTAAAATAAACACTTTTAATAAATACTCTCTCCTGTTAGTTTCTATATTTGCATATTGGTTTTAATGTATTAAATTGTGAGCTCTCAATTAAAACATCTTGTGTCAGAGGAAAGAAAATACTTCAATACAATACAATTTGTAGGAAACTAATTAATTCTTAATTAATTCTTAATTAAATTTGTTTTTTAATTAAGGAGGCTCATTAAGCATAATGCTGTGTTAGTCATCAGAGCGTCAGAATCATTACGAATAAAAATATTTGAAGTACTTTTTACTGGAGTGTGTGTTTGTTTGTTTTCTTTGAATTAAATAGTACCTAATATTCACAGTTATCTAATATTCGCTATATTTAGCGAATTCCCAATTTCGATAGTTTTCCGCACCTATGTAAGTAAGTAAGTAAGTAAGTAAGTAATTTTTTTATTATAGTGACATGTGCATTATGTACATACAAAATTATTTACAATATACGCATATATAAGCACCCGACCCAAACGGGTCTATAAGTCACCTACAATATTACAAGTATTAATATAACATGATCGACTATACACACAGAACAAAACTGTTCTTTTCAATATACACCTTTGGCAGAAATATGTACATTTAACAAGTAAATTGACGATTACAATCAATAACTGTAAATAAACTTTTTCCACTCTAAACCTTGAACCTATCATGATGAACAAATGACTGATCCAAATTTATTTCACATTATATGGATAAAGTGATATGGTAAATATGAAATACTATTAAAATTGTGTCTATCTTATGTATAAAGATCGTCTTCTCAATAGATAAGCTTTCACGATAAATTTAGCACACTGTCTAGGGTGAGTTTTTATTAAATAAGCCAGTTTCTCTTCGTCTTGCATCGTTCTACAAACATCACTCTCAAGGAATATTTCTAAAAATTCGAGTCTTATATCTTGAAATAACGGACAAACAATCACAAAATGTTTTTCGTCCTCAACTTCGCATCGGTTGCACAGGACACATAGTCTGTCTTCAGGTTTCTCGCCACCATAACGACCGGTCTCTATTCTTAGTGGGAGAATCCCACACCTTAGCTGAGCCAACAGTGAACGTTCATTTCTCTTTAGTTTTATACTGAGATAGTCTTCACACTTAAACTCTTGTTTGAAAGTTCTATAAGTTCTTAGTTTTGAGACCCTCTCACAATCCTATGAGTAGGGCAAAGAAGGTTTTCAGTTTAACCCATTTACATTTGGAATCTTCTGAATTTTAATCTGGGCAATTCTATTTCTTGAAATAGGGGTGTTCTGCAGAAATGTGATATGAAAGAAAAACAACTTAAATCCTGATCAGACGATATGTCTAAAAGGGCCGAGAACTACGAGACTACATATTTTACAGAGGCACCAGTAGATCCCAAATCTATAAAGATCGACACCATTTATGCGTTATAAGAAACAAAAGAGATGGTTACTTCGTTTAATACATAAATTTAGCTTGATTGATGTAAGACAATAGCATCAATAGTGACAACCCCGGATCTTCTGCTTTATTTATATTAGCAGTAACTACTGTCTTTTAGCCGTACGAGCAGAGCATGTTATGATAGATGTATGTTTTAATCAAAGAAAGGCAATGAAGAAAGGCTCTCATAAGAAAAGATCTATTCTAAATTATTTTAATCACTCATTACAATCATAAATGTGTACGAAATGAATACCGGTGTACGGCATTCTGAACTTCCAGTCTCTTCAGAAATCGCATGAATTATTAATTTTTGGCAGGCCGATAATAGTCTAAGAAACTGAAAGCATCAGCATACCAGGAATTTCGACATAATAAATTATCATTAATCTAGTTCCTACCCTATTGAATTCGGTTGTAGACAAATTGTTTCCTAACTTATACATGTACATTGTGTACTCATTCAGCTCGCTAAGTGCTTGCGTGATTTTAATAAAATCGAAGTTCAAAGTGGACATTGTTGAAGATACCACAAGCAAACGATGTCGAATCATCCACAACATCTTCCTCAGGAGTCCAATCATATATAAATAAAACAGAAACTTACTGATAATTTCGGTAAATTTCCGAGGTACATTGTATAATTATGATATTCACCTCGGCCATCGGTATCGGTAAATATCACTTGGTTTATAGTTTAAACTAATTTATTCAAACTTGTTTGTGAAGAAAGCTTGTAGCTTATCGAATCACTCTCGAGTCCGCTTTCTGGATAAACCAGCACTGGTGTCATATGAGGAGGTACGGTCGTGACCTAAGTGGGGCTCGAATCTACAACCTCCTGGATGATCGGCAGACATTTTAAGCTCTACACAACTGCTCCCCTTACTTATCTCAGGTCCATAGATGTGGATATTCACCTCATCATCAGTCAATATTTGTAGAATATTACGACGTACATTATGTCTTTTACCCGCCAGTGAGATAAACATGTTTTTAAATGGTATACATGTATCTGGTTTAGTTTTCATTAACTGAAATTGGTTTCAATTTAAGATTATTTTTTGCTTTGCATTTTGTATTGCATAAACAGTATCTTAGGTGGAAGTGTTGCGTAGATCACGGAACATTGAACAAACTAATGTACGGATTTGGAGACCTCCTAGCAAAACTAGAAAAGAACGTGCTATTCGGTTAGCTAACACAGCTGGGTTATATTCGCGGTGATTCAGTTGTAGCAACTTCCCCGCTTCGCTGAATTAAACTGAAAATCGCGAACAATTCCTTTTACATATATTTATAGTAAGAGGATTTTGCTTTCGCAAAATTTCAATTCGCCATGGGGAACTATTATGACCACGACCGATATCACAAAAATCAAGGGAATTAAGTCAAATTTCATGTGTCATCACGGTGTCTACAGAGTTACCCTTCTTTTATCGATATGTGATTTACGGGGCCATAAAACCAGTCACGTGTAACTGCGCCTGCCAAACGGGATAAATCAATATATTGTTTTTTTTAAACCTAGATTATCTATAGCCTAAAGGAGATGTGAAAGTTGAATTGTTACTAATTTAGGTAAAATTTAGGTATTGCGCTTTTTCCTCTGACCATTATATACCAAACGATATCACCTTATTTTACATAAAAAAATATGAATGAAATTGTTTCAAGTAGGAAGCACAATATCATTAAAAACGTGTTTATAAAATTTCATGAATTTGATCATATCTAATTTAAAATGAAGTGCGTTGAAAATACGAATCCAGTGATACTAGTAATAATAATTGTTGACAACAGTAACAGATCAAGGAACTCAAAAAGCTGTTACACTCGTTGTTCTTGACATATTTGAATGAATCTAAAATGTGTTCATTTGGGAACTTAAATTGTCGACTGACCTCTTCGCACGCGCGTTATTTTGTTTGTTCATGTCAACAAAAAACTTATGAAAAATTGAATGATGGACATGAAATTCTAGAACATGCGTGCACGGCAAATCAATTGTTATTGGGGCATGGGAAAGACGTTCTTTTTAAATGTAGATAACTTGTCAACTTTAAATGTCATCCTTTACTAAGTTTGGGTCATTTCCAATTTAAAAGTCTGCACACATATCAAGATTTGTTTATATACATTTTTTTCACACTAAAAGTTACACTGTTAAAGGAGGAAACAAAATTTAAAAACAAACTCATTTCTTCGGAAAGCTTTAAAAGACAAAACATACGCGAATTTAGACTACCTGATTTTAACTGCATCTGTATTGTGAAAACAAAAGTGGATCTTCAAGACATTCCCTTTCTACACTACTTCATAAAATGACATTTTCACCTTCCTATCAAATGAAATCAATTGGCGCTGGGGTCACAGAATAGTGAAAACCACTATTTCAATTTAGACATGTATAAAATATGTCTCTGTCCAAGTCATTGAAAAAGAGAAGAAGAAAACATAAATAGATTTTTTTAACATTTTACAAACTTTAAAATTAGGTAAATGATAATATTATTATTAATAAGACATACGGGTCTTGTATGAAATATTATGAAAAGTTATATGAATTATCATTGTATAGTTCTAGAATTCAGTAAAAACTATTCTTTTCATTGACAGATTTCTTTTGAATCGATATATAATGCATAAAACAAAACCCAATATACAGCTTTAAGTATTTTATTACGGGTCATTATAAATGTTACGTAATGTCCGGCCATAAAACACTACAACCGAGCAGACGGGTCGATCATTCGGAAGTGTTCGAGTGCGACAGTTGGAAAAATAAAATATACATATACACGTTTGAAAAAACTAGAAACGAACATTTTTTTATTATTCCTTTTTTATTTAAATGATATCATCATGTTTTATTCTTTTCCGTTCGTGATCGTAAAAAGTTGTTATAGCGTATGTGCTACGCTTTTCTTTTCAGTAAAACTGGCACATTTTGCGCGTTTGACTATAATGAAATGACAGTTGTGGTTTTAAATTTAAAACAGGCAAACTTAATGAAGTCTCAAATAAAAGGCAACAATCATTAAAAAGGGGAAATGTTGTATATGATTATGCCTATAATTTTATGATTATAAAATAACTTCATTAGTTTAAATTTCATCACTAGCTAATTATAAACATGTATAGTAAATCAGAAGTGTGTATTAGCCTTGGTTGTGACACTCTGCTACATGTTTTAGCGGTTCAGTGGTCTAGTGGTTAACGCTCTGGACTGGTAGACAAGTGGTCGCAAGTTCGACCCCGCTCCTCTATTAACATAACTAATGGTCTTCCGGATGAGACCTTAGACCGAGGTGTACATCGGGCATGTTAAATAACTAGGGACTGTCTCTTGAACGGGAAACGTTCTGTATCATGCACTATCCCCCGAAAACTAAAACAACTTTAAAACTCTTCTGGGGGCGTTGGTAATATGGATTATCCGGTACCAACGATAAAACTATACAATAAATACATACATGCGACATGCTGGAATCTTATATAGCCGCGGCCGCGGCTGTATATAATTTAATCAACTTGTTTAAAAAAAATACTCCTTATTAAAAAAATTATATACTGTAAAATGTTTATAAAAACTTCAGGGTACAGACCGATATATTATACAACACTGCGTATGCAAGAAACGCGTGTCCGTGAAACAAAGACAGGAAATTACTTTACCCGCAGGCAATATTCAGATAATAGTTAGGTAAAATGATTAAGGGTCATAAAACTGATCCACTTTAACCCCATTCAAGTGTAAAGATTATTTGAATCGTTGTCAATTTGTAATATCAATTTAAATGATTATATCTATTTATCCTTTATTATGATGCATTTGCTTTACTTATAAATGTTAATGAAACATGTAATTCAATTCCATTTACAAGTACCGTGTGAAGAATAAGAGTAACAATCGCGTTGAAAACAGTCTTACGTTATTTTAATGATATGACGTGAACAATAATTGACAATATACATTGAACAAGTAATATCACCTATGTCCTCATGACACTACCCCTACCCCTCTTACCCCAGGTGTGATCCGGTCACAAGGTTTTGTTCGAATTCATAACTATTATAACACTTTTGTACCAGTTCAATAATTATGCTTTCAACGACAATGTACTTAATTTTTTTATTCATATGTTTTATGAAGTTTTATTTGGGATACGAATCAGTTAATTAGTTTTATAAACATGCCCTTGGTAATATTCATGAAAAATATTATTAACGTTGATCAGGCGAATTAACTTTAAAAACATACTAAGTGACAAACTATTAGTATCGGCGTTAAAAGAATGTGCCTTACGTAAAATGCCGAGTACTGCCGAAGCGGTAAATTCTTATTTAAACATAACAGGTTAGTTGAGTTAAACTTAAAAAGGACTGCAAAGATATCCATTAAACATAATTATTGTTATATATCTAAAAAGTAAAATGAAATATCGAGACATCGTAATAGTGACATTTGTTCTGTTATTTTAGCATAAAGGTGAAAATTTGAATTAAAATGCAATATTTGCACCTAAACTGGCATTGTTTCGCGTTTCCACTATAATTCAATGCCCGTAAAAACGGTTGGTGACGGTTTTTAAATGTAAAAAGGACCATTGATTTAATACTTTAGATTGACAAAAAAATATTCATGAAATGGCAGACAAATTAAACTAACATTTGTGATAATGACAAATTTTTTATGTTAAACAGAAAGAAAGTTATGACGAGTTATTTAATAATATCCTTCTTTACTCTTTGTAAAAACGCATATCGGTTTTCCAATACACGATGGTTAAAATAGTTGGGGATGCAAATACAAGCCTGATATTAAATCGCTGAAGTTTCGACTACCAAAATTTTCCTAATTTACAGTATTTTTTCCTGTCCCTCAAGTGTTTCGTGTGTGGAGGTATAATTGATAGAGAGGACATGTCTTCATGCAATAACGTATGATCGTATAAATGAATTAGGAACAAACATTTTGTTATTATTCTCCTTATTCCTTTGCAAACTTAATCAATACCAATACCAGACGTGGTCAAATTCTGATTGTGACTCATTTAGTGTATATAATGATTGTTAACGTACATTTATTTGAATATCTGTAAGTTATATTCGTTATCGCTTTCAAGATTTGAAAAGTTCATTGCATGACAGGATTGTGTAAATTTACGTTACCAGGACCATATATCTTTTACGAATAGACCCCTTGGTTCTCTTTTACGGGCCCGGTGTATAGAACCGATACACGTGAGACTACCTCTGGGTTTCTAACCAGTTCATCTCTAGTTGGGTGGGAAACACTGAAAAGCGCTTCTGAAAATTCCTGTGCCCCGGCCGGAATTCGAACCGGGGACGTCCGGATTGGTAGTCCAGAGCGTTAACCACTCGATCACCGCACCACCCTTTCATGCTCTTTTATTTTTCTTTTTGTTTGCCTGACAATTCTTTAATATATATATAACAGTAACATGTCTCATCAAATAGTAACTGTTTTTATTTGTAACGCATAAATATTATACGCAAAAGATAACTTTTTTTCTTAGAAAACTTAATATACACTTATTCCTAATCGTTTTAATATTCTAATTGTGTCCGTATTTTGCCTCACAGTGTTTTGATTTCATGAACACTTAATAATAATCCAATTTGAATCAAGTATGTCATTGCTGTCTTATAGAGAGTACTTAATATGTATCATGGGAAAAGAGCACAAAGTATCTCACGAAATCAGAACATCACACGTAAGTACTTGATCAGTTGTGTCATCTCACTGAAGACTTGATATAATATCAGAATTCATTTTGTAACGTAAATATTAACAATGCGGGAGCATCGGACACTTGTCCTTTACGTACATTTTCTTTACACATGTCTGACACGTGCATCTGAATTGTATACGCATTCCGCTGCAATTTCAAAATGTGAAGCTCAGGGGGGACTACAATCTTACGAGAATTTCACAAATGGTAAAGGATATATTTCACTTGATTATAAACAAAGTCGTGTGTTGAATGTGCGAGATGGTGAAACAGCGTGGATTTCGGGTTATGTAAAATATTCGAAATATTTAAGCTGGCTGGGCTGCTACAAGGATGCCCATCTGAAGGATGTGATAAAACGTCGACAACAACACCAACATTACGTCAATTTTAATAGATGCCTAGATGAATGCGATCTATATAAAACAAATAACATATCTTACGTCGGGCTTCGATACAATTATTGCTATTGTTTATCGACAGCGAGCATTAGTAAAAAGGGTATTCAAATTGTGAACAACAGTGATTGCAGTCAACTAAATCCGTATATCAACTATCATCATGGACAAGAGTCTCGGGCAATTAATGTATATCAAATACATAACACATTTGAAAGGAATCCACCGGTACCTGACCATAAACAATGTGTATATGCCAAAATTGATCAGTCGGCATTAGTTTATGGGACTGCATCTTGCTATACCTCGGACGGTGATATTGCCGGATTTATATGTACAAACGGCGCAGTTAACAAACTAAAACACTCATGTGAGGAGTTCTCTGAGGCTAGCAAAATATCGCAAGCCTTTTGTATTCAACAAAAAATGAGTGATTGGACACACGCTAAGGAAATCTGCCAAAAGTATTCCGGAAAGTTAGTATCTCAAGTTCTGCAACTAACGCAAGACACAATGTTAGAACAGAAGAAATATTGGACCGGAATTTTCCGGGGTTTCAAAATTTCGGGACACGTCTCTAGTGCAAAGAAGGGTCAAACAGCGTGTTTAGCAGCTACTAGGAAAAACGACAAACTGGTTTTGGATCCGGATGATTGTACATCCCTCAAGAAGAATCTCTGTTCTGATTGGACAAATAACAAAATGTCTTCAGTCTCAACTGAGCCAAACCTTAGCACGGTAACAACAAGAACACCGGAAGTTGGAGGTATTAAATATGGCGTAATATACATAATCGTTCCACTGGTATTAGTTGTAGGTGTAGTTGTAGCAACGATTACATGCATTGTGGCTAGACGCTTAAATAAAAAGAAGCAGTCTAAAAGATTACACGAGAAATTTTCGAATTCTCTTCGTAACCATGGAAATACCGAGAACAATGAAGACAACAATTTCGGATGTGACGAGCATGCAGAACCATCATTTAGTAGCAGTTCTGCAAACATAAAACCAAAGAAACCAATGCGACAAACGTTAAAAAGGCAAAATTCAAAAACATCTTATGAAAATTTCAAGCTTAAGTCTAGTGTAACAGAAGGTTCAGACAATACCGTAAAAGTTGTAAATGAAGATTATGACAAACTAGATCTTAAGTCTGCAACCACCCACATTTACGATCAAATAGTTGCCGAGAATAAATGCAAGAACTCAGAAGCGATGAATTCTTGAAAAACTGACCCAAAAATTAAACTCCGGAAAAAAATGTGATGAAAAACATACAACGGAAAATAAAAAAAATGAACTAAAGAAGACTGATGAAACATCGAAAGATATAAAGGACATTTATGATGCGATTGGCAAAAAAGACGAAAATCAATTAAAATACAAAAGGCGAATAAAACGCTGAAAAATAAAGAAAATATATAAAGTACAATGTGTCAACAGGCAGCACAGGATGATGTAGTGATTCTCACTGAGGCTGAATTTTTATCAACTTGTCTGCTATTTAAAATCAAAGATGCCATTACATGATCATAAAGAATCTTTCTTGAAACAAAAAATTCACAAATTAGAAAAAATAAATTTCAGAATATTCGCCCCAAAGGACTTTATACTCATTTAAATTAAGACATTTTGTTGTTGTTTAGACTTTTTATAGTCTTGTCCGGCCGTGGAATTTCTCCACTGTTGAACTTGCCAAGACCCAGGACATTAAGTTTTTATCTTATTTGAAATTGCTTTCCACCCTTAAAGTCCCATTACCAGCTTTTACAGATAAAATAATGACAGAACATCGTTCTGTTTATCCCAAAACAATGTTGACGTAATTGTTTATCTTTCTTTCATATTAATGTTGCTACTTTACAGAAACCGTAGAGAATAGAGAGAGAATATTTATGTTTTGCAATAGCTATATAAACAGCATGTACTCCCGGTTTACAAGGCACTGTTTCGTACAAATAACATAAAATTTCGTCATTAAGAAATCTTTATAATCTCGGCTTTACAATATACATGTAAGTGAAACCAGTAATCTAGCTTCCAAAGTGATAATGGGCCTTTAAATAAACAATGTTTACGCAAGTTTATCATTTTGTTCCCATAGCCTTGCTGTAGAGCGTCTGCTTTGTGTGGGAGAGCTGCATTCAATCGACGTAAAATTGGTACTGACATCTCCCTTGCTTTGTGCTCTATATTGAAAGGGCATAGTCAAAAACAGAATGAGGCACTTTCTGCTTTTTAGAAAATTAGACAGTTATAGTGCCTGTAACTAGATTAAAGAGCTTTGTAAGTGATATTGTATGTTGAATATATGCTACGTTTAACATGGTTTATTTTCTCTTTTATTACGCAATAGAGGCTGACAGAAGGTTTTTGGACCATACTACAAGTACATGTAGCGATTCTCTGTAATAATTGCTTCGGGTATAATCTGAATTATTAAAATGTTAAATATAAATTTAAAGCAGAAAACATGTGGACATTGTTATGTTTACTGTAAGTGAAAATAAAATTTTCCTGTCTTTATTCAGTCACAGAATATTAGTTTTCCCCCTTAATATATAAATAATATTTGGACGATTTCCTCAATACTTGCAAAATATAATGACCTAATTAATATTAACCACACATCTTCCTCTTACTTGATGAAATAATACTTAGTCTACTTACTCTGCGGAAAACTGTTTAATTATTCTTCCTGTTTCGATGCATGATCTGTTGAGTTGTGCGTGCACGAATAAAATTAAATTCAAGTTATCTGTATTTTATTATGATATACACCATTGACCTTATACACTGTACACATAGAAGTGTTATATTTAGAAATGACTAAATGTAGTTCATACTGTTTTTCACTAAATATCATATTATGGCTATTTTCGCAAAGGTATATTTACTTGTCTATGATTTGGTTAATATTCACAGTAATTTAATTTTCTCTTAGGGTTAGGACAATATTTTAGTGAATTTCCAACTTCGCGAATTCAAGAAGTCCCCGTACCTATGAGTAGGGCAGAGATTATCAGTATAATTAAATTTTTACGATGAGGGTCTTCTTAATTCCAATCCTCGCAATTCTATTTCTTTAAGTACTGGTGTTCAGCAGAATTATGATCCAAAAAGAAAGCAGCTTAAATCCTGGTCAGGCGACATGTCTAAAAAGGCCAAGAAATATGAGACTACATACTTTACACTAGTAGACACTAGTAGATCCTAGAAACAAAGGATATACTTACTTATATACAGTAGTAACTCTGTTTGCTTGTAATTCGCACATTGCATACCTGCTTTTTATAGATACAGTTATCAATAAATAATAAATTTTAACACTTCAAGACTTCGTCAGTTCGGGACAAATCCATATTTGTATTTATTGATAACTATGAAGGCTATTGCATAAAGGATCAAACAACGCCAGTTATAGTGTCTTTAGGCAAGAACCACGTAAACCATTAGCCACTTTCTAAAAGCGAATTACTCATCGTAATATTTCCAAATTGCCTTTAATCCATTTTATATTTATTATTTTAAATTTATGGCGAACATGAACAAAACTAAAATTATTCTATTTGGTGACATGAACACACACATTTCAAACTAGCAACGCTAGGGATCCAATAAGTGAATAGAACGATAGATACCTTGATTTCCTACTAAAACATGAAGGGCAGAGCACAGACGCATTGTGTATAGAAACAAGAAATTACTTTTTACGTAAACTATAATTTAACATGAAAAAAGATGGTTTATAGCCAACCAACGACATATCAATTTATTTTCAATATTCCTCAAAGACCATATAGATCTAAAATAATAAGTTTTTATATAACTTTAACAAATATATACTAAGCAAAGGGTTTCATAGTGAATTTTGAACAATAGAAAAAATCTGTTTGTAATCCGTTAGTCCTAGATTGTAACAATTACTTAGTCTAAAGAGAATATAAACTCCTACCAAAACTAGTGATTATGTGTTATTCGGTTAGCTTACATCCTGGAATGTTTTTAGATAATAGGTATATAACTTACATTACTTTTAGAACCATGCATCAGAGTAATTGAATAAATGATTATATCTTGCATTGAAAAAGTAAATATGTATTAATTCCTTAAAGTGAGATATATAAATATGGATTCACATTGTGCAGTGATGATTCACAATTGCAGGCATGATTTGATTAAATCTTATATTCAATATGATTTACATTACATGATGCATGAGTATGACAGGATTTTACAGCAATGATTTAAACATGTACACCTAATATATTTATCAGTTATACTATAATTGGGATTATTTTCGTAATTATTTAAATAACATCAATTCTCCGCTTCGCTAAATTAAAAAAAAATCGCCAAAGATTCCTTTTACGTAGATTTAAAATAAGAGACTTTTCCTCTCGCAAATTTTAAATTCTCGAATACAAGCGTGCTATCAAGTCTCGCACAAACTCTCTAATTTACAGTATTTGTTTCCTGTCTCTTAAGTGTTACAAGTGAAACATGCAGGGATGACATGTCTTCGTGCAAGAATGTATGCCCACATTACCGGATTAGGGACAATATTATGCGTTTTGTTCTCCTTATTCCTTGGCAAAATTAACCAAGACCAGACTAGACAAGAGGGCAAAGATTGTCCTATATCGCTCACCTAGCTACCATTGGCTATAATACAAGGTCATCAATAGCAGAAAGAGTCAATTTTGACCGGGGGATTCCGATTTAAATAATCTTCGTAAAGGTCCACTACATATTGTTCTTTTTAAAATATCTAAGCTCTGGGCCTTAGACAAGAAGATTTCTTCAAGATTTCCCTACATAAGCTTATGTTAAATCAAGTAACCCCTCGGGTAGGGTCAGTTTTGATTTGCGGTCATGGTTTGAACACTCTTGGTAGTAGTCAACTAGGCAATGATACATACTAAATATGTAACATCTAGGCCTTGTGGTTTGAGAAATGAAGATTTTGAAAGGTTTACCTATATATATAAGCCAATGTAAAATTAAATGACACCCTGTGCAAGGTCAAGTTCGACCAAGGGGTCATAATTTGAACATTTTTGGTAAAGGTCTACTAGGCAATGCTACTTGCTAAATACCTTAGCTATAGGTATTGTGGTTTCAGAGAAGATTTTTACCTCTATAAAAACCAATGTAAAATCAAAAGTGAAAGCCACTTGACCAAAACGCAGCCTCCCATTTTTTAACGCCCCCCACCACCAAAAGCCCACACCACCCACACACACACACCCACCCCCCACACACACAACAATCATGGTAGAAGTTTACTAGGCAATGAAACATGCTAAATATCTAAGCTCTATGACTTGTGATTTCAGAGTAGGAGAGCTTTTAAAGGAACCGTGGCATATGCCCAGTGATAAAACACCACTGGTGACCTTAAACTTGGAGCGCACCCAGCCTCACTTTACCCCCCCCAATGTTCCAAAGTCAGGGGTCAGTGTAATTTGAAGCAATCCTTGCTAGAGCTCTAACACACGCAAGGCAACAAAAGTCATGGTATGTAAAACACTAAATACTCGTGTATAAGATCTAAAAAGAGACCTTCTTGTTCCAAAAACGTATGATCAATTTTTTAATTTCCGTTGCCATGGCAACCATAGTTCTACATGGGATGATATTAATTCAACAACTATGATAAGGCGGCTGAATGCAAGGAATGTCCCTGCCAAGTTATATATTCATCAGCCAAGTGGTTTCAGAGGAGATGTCGTCTAATTTAAAAAGTTAAATGTTAACGGACGACGGGCATGCGTTTCCATTAATATTATTATATCTGGTAGCTTGACAATGTTTTTATATAGGCCAGTCACCTGTTTCCTTACAAATAACATTATTTTTTTATTTCTAGCGCATAAATGTAAATCTTTTTCAAATTCTCTCTAAATTCTAATTCCGTCCGCAGTTGGATGTCTAGATTAAGTGCACACTTTATAACAATTCATTTTAACTCATTAAAACTATGCTGTTATAGCGTTATAGAGAAATACTTGAGATGTAAAGAGGGGGAAGAGCGGAAAGTATTTCATGAAACATCATCACATTGCTCACATCCTACTTGATTATTTGATCAAGTGTTTCATCTCACGGAAGTCTCGATATATAATATGATTTTCATATTTGATTCACTTTATAACGTGTAAATATCAACAATGCAGGGACTTCAGACAACTCTCATTTACGTTCAGTTTCTTTTCATGTGCATAACGCGTGGATCTGAATTATCTACTCATTCCGATGCAAAATTAAAGTGTGAAGCTAAAGGGGGATTACAGTCGTACGAGAATTTCACAAATAACAAAGGATATATTTCACTTGATCATGAACAAAGTCCTGTGTTAAATCTGCAAGATGGTGAAACAGCGTGGATTTCCGGTTACGTTGAATATTCGAAATATTTGAGCTGGCAGGGCTGCTACAAGGATGCCAATCTGAAGAATGTGTACAAAATTCAACAACAATACCCACATTATGTCAATTTTAATAGGTGCCTAGATGTATGCGATCAATATAAAACATATAACATATCTTACGTCGGGCTTCGATACAATTATTGCTATTGTTTTACGAACGCGAACATTAAGAATATGGATATTCAAATTCTGAACAACAGTGACTGCAGTCAACTAAATCCGTATATCAACTATCATCAAATTGCAAAGAGTTTCAGGCAATTAATGTATATCAAATACATAACACATTTGAAAGGAATCCACCGGTACCTGACCATAAACAATGTGTATATGCCAAATTTGATCAGTCGACATTAGTTTATGGGACTGCATCTTGCTATACCTCGGGCGGTGATACTGCCGGATTTATATGTACAAACGGCGCAACTAACAAACTAAACGACTCATGTGAAGAGTTCTCTGAGGCTAGCGAAAACTCGCAAGCCTTTTGTATTCAACAACAAATGACTGATTGGACACACGCTAATAAAATCTGCCAAAAGTATTCCGGAAAATTAGTATCTGAAGTTCTGCAAACAATGCAACACGAAATGTTAGAACAGAAGAAATATTGGACCGGAATTTTCCGGGGCTTCAACATTTTGGGACACGTCTCTAGTGTAAAGGAAGGTCAAACAGTCTGCCTAGCAGCTACAAGGAAGAACGACAAACTGGTTTTGGATCCTGATGATTGTACATCCCTCAAGAAATCTCTCTGTTCAGATTGGACAAATAACAAAAAGTTTTCGGTCTCAACTGAGCCAAACCTTAGCACCGTAATTACAGGAACACCGGAAGATGGAGGAAGAAATATGACGCAATATACATAATCGTGGCACTGGTACTGGTCGTAGTGGTGGCAACGATTATATTTATTGTGGTCAGACGCTTAAACAAAAATAAGCAACATAAAAGATTAGACGAGAATTTGTCAAGTTCTCGTGGTAGCCATGAAAACACCTATAATCGTGCAGACGACAATGCCGAAAGTTACGAATATGCACAACCATCATTGCGCAACAATTCTTCAAAAGTAAAACCAAAGAAACCAATGCGACACACGTTAAAAAGGCAAAATGTAGACACATCCTATGAAAATTTCAAGCTAAAATCTAATGTTGATGAAGGTTCAGACAATTCCCTTAAAGTGGTAAACGAAGATTATGACAAGCTGGATCTTAAATCGGCAAAAACAAAACTATTAGACATAACAGAACCGGTGGAAAACCATATTTATGATCATACAACTGCGGAGAATGAATGCGAGAACTATGACACGATGAATTCCGCGAAATTAGCAAAACAATTTGAATGTGTTACATACAATACTCTTCAGAAGAAATGGGATGAAAACAATACAACGGAACATCAAGATAATGAACTAAAGAAGGCGGATGAAACATTGAAAGATATAGAGAACGTTTATGATGCAATGGATGAAAAGGGGGGAAAAGACAATCAAGACGAAAAACAAAAGGTGGATGAAAAGTTTAAAGATAAAGAAAACGTGTGTGATGCAATGCGCGAACAGACAGCACAAGTCAATGTCAAAATTGTCACGGAGACTTAAGTTCGCCCTCTTATTTCTGCTACTTAGAATAAGTAACCAATATTAAATCGGATAGGACATTGTTTGAAAATAAAACTTAAACGCAATGGCTAAAGTAAATTTCAGAGAACTCGCCTCCAAGGGTTTTGTGGTATTCGTTTAATTCATGTTTCGCTGAAACAAATATTGATTATAAGTGATGTTTTATTGAATCATTAATTATTCTTAATTTTGCGGGTTTTTTGGTACATTTTTTTGCGGTTGTTTGCGGTCTTTGAATAGTGTTTTACATAATTATTTTGCAAATAAGTTATTTCGTCTCCATAGCCTAGGTGCAAAGCGTCTGTTTTGTGTCCGGGGTCGTAAAGCTGGCACAGACAGCTCCATTTTTTTGTGCTCAACACTAAAAGGGTCCGAAACATCATAAGAAAAATATGACAGTCATAGTGCTTGTACATTTTGTAACTCAATAAAGAGCTTCGAAGCTGGTGTTATATATATGTAAAGCTCAAACACGGCTTCTTTATTTTTGTAACGCAACATAGGCTTTAAAAAGGAATGTTACTGAAGGTCGTCACATCATATGACTAGCAGCAAATCTGTGTTATACATGTACAGGGTTCATATTACTGTTAATTTAAAAGTTAAAATCCATTTTACTGGAATATTACTGTGAAAGATGTTGAACACAAGTAAATTTTTCGCTTGTTCACGTAATTGATAATGAAATTCTCTTTTCTCTGATTTTAGCAACACAAGATTAGATATTCCCCTTATGATACTTGCACGATTTCCAAAATATTCACAAACTATAGAATGGTCCAATCAAATTTGACCATTCATCGTTCTATATGTATTAAGAGCTCTCAAAGTCTAAAGTACTTAATCTACTTCCTCAAAGAAAGATGTTTTAAATTTATTTCCTGTGCCGTGTTCATTGTGTGTTGTTTTGTATGTGCACTTGTAAAATTACTTTGCACTATATTATGAATATGTATGGTACTCCATTGACATTCAAGAGCGCTTTTAAGTGATTTTGAACATTTTTAATTTGTTTAATATATAACGGAAATTGTCAGACCTATGTCATATGAAGTGATCTTATGGCAATGAAACAAGGACCACTAAATGTACTGGATCATGCAATAGTCATACATGTACATGTAAGTCAGTCTGACGCAGAATCAGACATCGTAATTAAAAGCTGCTCACTCACAGCTGAGCTTAAATTAAACGGAAAAACATTCTTCCTCACAACGTGAAATCTTACACATCACCTTGAAGCCAACGATTAATAAAGTAACTTTACGACAAAACTAACGAATATCTACTTAAAAAATTTTGAAATTGCACTAACTTCAAAAAGGTTTGCACACTTCAAGTTGTTCTGTGGTGCATATTTACTTGGAACAGCTATAAATCTGAAGTGTGTACATGTATCAATTTACATCTATTTTGGTCTCTCCTTCTACTTAATAGACATTCAAGGCGTTTTCGAAGATTCTAACTTTAACAGCAAAACCTGTGGGCGAGCAGCTTGAACCAAGCAATGTGACATTAGTACAAGTTGTGGTTGATTTTGACAATACTTTAATTAGAATTTTCCGGCTAGGCAACGTAAGTGTGTTGATAATAGATTTAATCTTAACTGTTTGATACACATTCTATGATACTACATTGCAAGTACTTAATACTTATCATGTGTTATAAATAGATAAAAAGATCCTCAATATGTTACAACAAATCTTAATATATGTATACGTGTAGAAGAGTTTTGAAGCACATTTAATAAAATAGCATGCTAAATTCTTAAACGGCAATGTTTAGCTTAAACTTTAAGGTTAGGTAATGATACTTGCAAATAATCTATTATTCATGCTTTTGGAGTTATTTAATTTCGCATAAGGTCTAAGGAAAGCCCTTTAAAGGTCTTGGCCAATATGATAAAATATCGGTTCCTGTTATTTTAAAACACATTACCAGCAAAATATGTAAATAAAACACGCATACAGATATTTCTAGACTTTATTTCTATGATATTTTTCTACAAACAGTAAACGAAAATAGTCAATTATCACAGCCAACGACAGAAGGACTATATAAAAGTATAATATATTATGTAATAGAGCGAATAAGGTATCTGTAACACACGCCTAACACGCCTATCTGTATATTGCCAATTGCATATACATGTTATTTTCGTTGACCATTTGCCTTGGCTTCTTACAACTGATTTCAATTGAAGCAAAAATGTTGATGCTACTGAATGACAAATATTGTATTTTACCATAATCATATACTCAAAACCATTCATTGCTACATATTTTTACACACTTCGAATCACACTTACACGTAATACTATGGCAATGAGTTTTAAAAATCATGTTCTAATTCAACGATAATTTTAGCAATTTGTATAACTAAAAGCTTACAATAGTAATTAATTAATGCATTACATTGAATGCTAAGATAATTTCTTATTCCCAGCAACATACCTGTACATTTATACATGTACACATGCCCAAGAATCGTCACATTTTAAGGCTTTCGGAAGTAAGGATTTGCAATAAGGTACTACGAAAAATACTTCTATGTAACTTTATCAATATCTTTAGCATGGTTATTTTAATAATAGACAAGCCTTGAAATATGTATTTTAAACAGAAATATCTACAATAAAATCTACTTTATGACGTGTTGGCCAACGTTAAGTATAAAGTTAATATACATTTTACCAAATAATAAAGAAGGTCGATAAAGCGCTATTTTCGTTGCTGAAATTTAGTGACATAAAAGAGCAATCTATATTTTTGAATGTAAAAATCTTATTGTACCATGAAATACGTCTCTCCAGTAAAACTGACAAATATTTGTAACAAAAAATTCTCAAACTTTCCTTTTTATACAGAAAATAAATGTTAAAAATATTGTGTGGTATTTTGTCAATGATACCCCAAAACTAGCAATCATGATCATCTTATTTAGCAATTCGGTCAGGTAATACTTATTACAAATAGAACCCCATAAAATAAAAACATATGGTATACATGGAAGAATCAATTATAGTAACTTACGGATAACGTAGAATCTTTTTAAAGCAATCTCCAATAATTACCTAAACTGGACGCTGTTTTTGTAAAAAACACTCATGTCTCTCCACTGTATAGCCAAAGGGGATCAATCAGCATATGAAGTTTTAAGAATGTGGGTCATAATGATCTCAAGTTATTGAGCAGAAACGTTTTTCAAAGTTCAGTTCACCGTGACCTGGACCTTTGGCCTACTGAGCCCAAAAATAGAAGGGATCATCAACTCAATTAGACCAGTCATGCTATGAAGTTTGAAGACTATGGGTCATATTGATATCAAATTATTGAGCGGAAACGAAATGTGACAGATGGACGGCCGTGACCAAAACAATATGTCTCCCTAATCAATTTTGGCAATATCAACATAGGTACGATTACTGATTTTACCAACAAAGTATCCAAACAGTGTAAACCACGAGCAGAGATCACATATATGCTAGGTGATCGTTATTTTCTATGGTGACACGACAGAAATATCTCAACAGAAGGGTGATAATTAAGGCGCAGTGATACATCTTAAATAATCTACGAAACTGAGTAGTCATGAATATACAGAGGAAATATTTGTTTCTACATATTCGGTTCAGGAACTATCCTAGAATATTCCCTTTTAACAAGAAAAAACATTGTTCATTCAAAACTAAAATTATATGAGTTATAACTACTCAGCTCAACACAACGGAACGATAGACGTGTATTTCTTGTGATACACAATGCAAATATAAAGTACAATCAGTCCAGTCATTTAGTAATACACATGGTAATTCATGATATGTTTAATAAGGCAGGCTGCCAGGGTCATAAATGCATAGAGATGGTGGCCATTACAACGAGTCATCTTAACATATACTGGCGTCTAGAACATTTTACGTCCTTGTGTCATCAGTAATCTGATAACAGTACATGTACAATCCACTTACAGGCATTTATCTTCATATAAATGTAGAGCATGTAAAGCTAAGGGGCGATAATTTCTCCGGAAGTAAGCATCACACAGTAATCGCAAAACTGAGTGTATACAGAGATATTGATAAACAGGTCGGTTTCGTAAATAACCATCAACATATCAGCTACAGCAACGTCAAAACATAAATCATAAATCTTCACAGAATAAAATTTATTATATAACCAGTCCCTAGGGTCGACAGCACAGTATCAAGGTTGTTACACAAACATCCTCCACAAATGTCGCAATACTAAGAATATATGGATTTTTGGACTAATTTGTGTTAGTATATAAGGAAAGATATAGAGTACACAATGTTGTTAGATAAAACAACGATGAACATATTTTTTAAAATGAACAAAACATATTCAAACATCCCTGTTTATGGTTCTGCTAGCATGATGTTTGGAACAAACCATCTCGGCTAAAGTCGTGATTCTCTTCCTAAAAACACAATCTTCTCCGCATGATAAAACCTCTGCAAAACTCTTATAATATATGCAATCTAGTGTTAATCTGATACTTTTAACCAGCTAACCTATAGTGTCACAAATGTTTGCTATCGTAAATCTTCATCGGATTCCACTTCAATTCGTTTAATATGAAACTGTGGTTGTTCTTCTTCATAGTAATCTCCCGAATACTGCTGCCTCGATTCCACCTCATCGTCTTCATAACTCTTAGGTCTATGCCGTGACCTTGACCTTTCCTTGTCACGTGACCTTGAGGAACGCGGTGATCTACCGCTTTGGTGTCCTCTCGTTGGTGATTGGTCGAGGAAATCCTCGTATTGTGATGGCAGGACCTAAATTTATTGCAACCAAACCAATAACTAATAGCTTTAAAAATATACTACAGTAAACGATCGATTTGTTGTTATTTAAGTAAGATACATTATGCGCATTTGTTTCAAGTAAAAACTAAATAGGTGTTTTGAAAAGCGTAAAGGTAAAAGAATAGTTTTAACCCAATAACCAAACTCTTCACGCTACCAGTATGAAATAATCCTTTCAAATCATATTTTCTTATTTAACTGGAAGTAGTTAGTCAATTTAAGAAATGAACTACTGCATGCAGTTGGCTGCCCTTCCACTTGCGATGAATCTCTATAATACCAATCAATTACATTAGCCGAGTTTTTGATACTAAGCACGTGAGACTTCAAATGGACTAATGCGGCATAATCTTGAATTGAACACATTAAGGCTGCCAACAGGCACCAAAATTGTGCCTTCCTAAACGTCACCAACAACCCTATGTTTTCAGATGAAGATCGCTAATGCTTTAGGATACATTTCTCTGTCATACGTTTAGGCTTTGAGTTGTCAAGACAGAAAGGTAGTCCTTACAATCCAAAATCATCTAAAACCTCATACTGTAAAAAACTAAAGTTTAATTACGATCTGAAAGTACTTGAAATTTGGCTACACAATTGGCGATTTTGCAATAGTACCTCAATGCCATATATCACTTTGGGTTTAGATAATGGATTTGAATGATCAAATTGTGTTCTTTTCTTAACACGGATTTAACAGCTTACACAAATCTATGCTATTGTTCTGCTTGTTAATTTTCATCCATTTTCTCAATGAACACAGGCACGTGTACAGAGATGTCCGTTTTAACTGATCCAGTTTCATCCGACATCTGCGGTTCAACGAATGGTACCACAATCAAAATCATCTAAAACCTGAACTGTAAAACCTAAATAATTACACTTGAAAGTTTGAAATGTGGTTACACAATGGGCGATTTTGCAATCGTAGGTCAATGCCATTTATCTATAATGGATTTATGCTAATTGTGTTCTTTCCTTATTTGCTTTGTTCTGCATGTTAATTTTACTTTAAGATAGAATTCTCCTTTATACATTTATGAAATGTATACTATTCAGCAAAACGTGGTCCGCACACTTTATTAGAAATATAGATACCGAGGCAAACTCTTGCATAAGAACTGAGGGTACATTCTCTCAACCATATTTTAGAGAAAAGAAACTAAGCACAAACAAATGTATAACGTTTATACACAGACATCTTATCGGACGCAATTCTGATGAATATAAATGAAATGTATCTTACACATAAGCATCCCTTTCCATTTCGTTCTGGTAATGGATCTCACGAGGAGATGACGTCATCACAGGATCACGTGGTGTACGGCCCGAGCGCGGAAGAGAAGCATTTAAACTTTGACCTCCATTTGAGATATACAGGGACTTCCTCTTTACCCTAAAGAATAAATGTCATTTTAAAAGTTTGCAATACTGAAACATATAGATTATCTTTTGACAAGCCCTTTTGAACTTATGTCAATAAATTTCAACAACACTAATTTTGAATAGTTTGAGTTGTTTATGAAATAGTGTTGGATTATTCATCTAGCTGGTAAACATTTACATCTGCAATATTATGAAAAATAATAGTACATCTGTAAACTTAGAAAATATTTTTTTTATTCAAGATAGAAATGTTAGCTTGTTTGTGCGATTTATCGTATATACAGTTTTGTTGTGAGTATGCAGAAGTGGTCATACTTTCCATCCATTTTCTCAATGAACACAGGTACGTGCACAGAGATGTCCGTTTTCACTGATCCAGTTTCATCCGACATCTGCGGTTCAACGAATGGTACCCTATCTAAAGGTTTGCCTTTCTTCTCACGTACATCTTGCAGGTTATAGCTTACGAAATGCATGTTAAGATCTCCATATCTGTAAATTATGATTTATTTATATAAATTTTACATGTATCGAAAAGAAAATCTGGTATGTGGGACACGGTATGATATGCCTTTCTGAATATGCTATTTTCTCAAATTCTAAAAACCATAAAGATTACCAATATCTAAAGATTATTTCACACTTACATTACAACATTAAATAGGAAACGTCTGCTGTACTACATCTTGCTATCAGCTGGGTACAGTTGAAAGTCAATGAATTGAAAAACGGTTATTTACAGCAGATGCTTATATATCTCCCTACCCCAAAGTGACAAAACCGCCCATATTCTTGGAATACTTATGTTTGACAACTTCCGTGATTGAACCCCAGGAGTTTGACTTGAAACAGTCATCGGCCATTTAGGAAATATAATTCAGTGTATCTAAAGTATAAACGCAATCTATGATGCTCATGTTGTTTATCAAAATTCTGGTCTAGCATGTGTCAGTGCAACAGGAATAAGACGAACTGTATGTTGCAGTATTTGACTTTGATTTTTAAACATATAAAACATGAACAATAAACTAGAGCCATGTACCAACTGAGATCCTGTTGCAGTACAAGACATTTCTACGATTTCTATTAATATAAAACATAAAGCTAATGAGCATATTAAGTTATTTTACTTCTTTGCGTAGTACCCATCCTTGACCGCAGGGGAGACAACCTGTTTCTTCTTTGCCAAGCAAGGCACTGAAAAAATAAAACACCATAGATTTATTGTATTTACAGCGATGTCTGTTTACAAGGAAATGTAGTAATGCAATACAAACACATGTAAACAATTCTACAAATATTTCATACAGCGATCTTATAATTTTATACAGACCTTATAGAGAGATATAATAGTTTTACGTGTTTATTGCAAAGAAAAAATAACGTTTTATTGAATCTATTAATGATTGTTTACATAGCTTAATATTTAATTACAAAATTAACAGTATTCAATACCCAACAATACGATCTATCTCCTAGCTTAAACGATCTACTTTTTAAATATAATCATATATTGAACTTTTAATTAAACGTATAGTTCATGTATGATAGTGCGACAGCAACACAGCGGGAGAAGCCTCTTTTATTGTTGAAACTTCTTGGATAATGCAACTTAAAGGATAAAATCTTTATTTTACGCATATTCCTGATAGATCACTGTGATACTGTATATCTGGAGATACAACGATCTAAAATAATCAACTGCTTACGTAATTCTTTGCAGCAGCAGAAGCAGATGATGAGGATAATCAAAGCTAGAGCAAATATCACACCCAGTACCACCGCTACATTATAACCAACCCACATTCTGAGATAGCCACCGCCTTTTTGTTGCAGCATGGAACACAACCTGATAGATCACGTCAATTGTGCTGAAATAACAGTATTTCTAATTCCTTCTTCCTCTTACGTAATTCTTTGCAAACAGCTGTAGCGTAGCAATATACACCCAGCACCACCCCCCCAAAAACCCCCCCCCCGGGGCCCCCCCCCCCCCGCCCCCCCTTCCAATTGACTTATATTATAGTTTGAAATCTGCCCAATTAATTGTTATCTTCTCTGCCTTACACACATTTACTGTATTATCAAGTACGGATCTTTATTTAGAATTTAGTCTATAAACATACACATTTATTTCTTCCCTCATTTATATGACAGGTGATCATTACTTTACTTGAGGCCGGTACGAGTTTAATGACATTGAAAAATGTAATAATTTAGTGAGAATAGTATTTCTACGTTTACATCTAAATGTCTGCTCAAACTGATAGTGAATACTTACGTGTGGCTCCTGAAGTGGTGGTGGTAGTTGTCAAACTTTCTGATGCTACAAAATAGTAAGGAACAGCTTTATTACAGTGTCATTAAATGAACTTCTTACATGTACAAGTTTATGAAATCAAGGCAAGCAGCGGTTAAAATTAACTACGCACAGAAGTCACACAACGGACACAACATTTATTAAACTGGCTGATCAAAGCAATTTATTGATTACATACAGGGTGGATATAACTTTTTAACGAAAGACAGTCTCTTTGAAAGTTTCATGTAAAGGATATGCTTGCCTGTTGAAAGCCTTGTAGCACCGACCTATTCTTTTAATGCATTTAATATAAAATAAAACTAATTGTGCTTAAGAATATAAATTAACGAACATTTTACTCAGTTTCATTATAAATGGCGTTGATAAAGCTATTCTACTATAAAGCATACTAAGAAGTAATCTATTGAAGGCAACACTTACTGACGCATTGAGATAGGCCTGTAGACCCTTGGCCACCTGTTGTAAGACCGACTGGACAAGCTTTGCAAGCTATAGTGCCTGAAGTGTCATCCTGATAATATCCCACACTACAGCTCTTACACGTTCCATCATTAGGTTGTAAAGTTGGGTTTGATGGAATTTCGTAGTATTGTCCAGCAACACACTTAGCTAAAATGTCATATGGAATTTTATTTCTATAATTAGATGGATATTACAGCTTCATAGTTTAACTTGCATAATAAAATAACCTTGACAATTTTAGAATGTAAGTGATTCGTTACTATTAGTTTGAAACAAGAAATGTATTGATATTTTCAAGAGAAACTTAAACAAGATCATCTGGCATGTTTTAAATCAAATAAGGGTGTTCACTAAGCTGTATAATATTTGTTTCACCGACGTTACAAATACAAACGTAAAAGTGTGTAGACTGTTGTACATATAAATTTGATACTCCATTTTAATTTACTTTCATTACAACTAAAATGTACTTTAGGTAATTTGGATTTGAGAATTCTTCAACTATCATTATCTAATTTAAGACAGAAAAATAATATAATTATGGTATTTTGCCCTTGTCTTACAAACGGCAACGAGTACATATAAATAAGAACTCACTTATGCAGTAATTTATATCTGTGGCGCCATCTGTTGGTGTTGTACGGCTAGGATGACAATCAGCACATGAAGAAGTAACATCTGTCAAGTCGCTACGGTAAGTACCAACAGCACATCTCTTACATGACATTGTTGGGGCATCATAGTACGTGCCCTCTCCACATAATACTGTAATATTTCAGAATGAAAGTAATCAAGAAAGTTGCAATAAATATATTTTCCTTTTCAAGCATAAGTACGAGTATACAAATAACATATTCTTCGCTTTGCAAACAGTAAGTAAAACCTCGTATATTTCGAAAAAACAACCAAATCTAAATGACCTTGCATACAATATAATAAATCACTAGAAGTATATATAAGTGGTCATACAACGGCCTGAGTTACAATAAATCGCTAATATTCAGGTCAGATTTTATACAACTGTATATTTAATCACCATTAATAGAATAATTTTCTCATCAAACTTATTATCTGTAACAGTAGTGCTGTTCCATTATTATGTCATTTTGCACATGACTTGTAGTTGGAATAATGGAGTATGAACTTATAAACAAGAACAGTTTGAACACTGCAAATTGAGCAATATTTACGTGAGAAAATATTCACGACTTTATTGCGGGCAGATTAATCCGCGAATATAAATTTCACGAAAGCTGATATTTGAAATTATGAATCTATGTGAGTTCAATCTTTCGTGATTTTTTAAAATACGAATAGTATGTAAATGGCGACAAGTAGCAGATAACACCCAAATTAACAGTATGATTTATCAAGGGTTGACCACAATATCGTTGTAAGTTCCTCTTTATTTCATGTAAGTTACTACAGTTTTGCGGTCAACCCTCGATGCAATGTCTTATTTTCTTTTCATCATGATGACTGTAATGAATGCTTTCGTTTGTATAAAAATTGCACATACCACATTTTCCTGAAGATACCATATATCCAGCCTCACACTGTAATGCAGTTGATGCACTAAAACTAGGGAGATCGAGCGATACCCTCTGAAATGCATAGTATAGACAAACTGTTTAATAAAACTACATTCACACCATTTGTTTTCCTGAATGGTGTTATGCAAGTACATTATATAGGTAATGTGGATAATTTGATTATAGAACAAACTTTAAGCATTCACCCCATCAACACTTTTTAAAAAGGCATTAATAATGCATTTTGCTGTGAAATGCCCTAAGAAGTATGTATGTATTTATTTCAGTACCAAGTACCAAGGATAACAAAATAAAGAGCAAGCTCTTATTTCCATTGTGGTCCTTTTTATTTTTAGAGACAGAAGCAGATACAAGGGAATCCGGGTACCAGACCCTAGCTCTTTTACGAAAAGATCCCTTGGTTCTTTTCAACGTGCCCGGCGTATAGCACCGATACACGCGAGACTACCTCTGGGTTTCTAACCAGTTCATCTCAGATAGGTGGGAAACACGAAAAGCGTTTCTGAAATATCCAGTGCCCCGGCCGAGAATCGAACCGGGGACCTCCGGATTGGTAGTCCAGAGCGTTAACCACTCGGCCACCACACCACCCTAAGTAGGTCTGTTTTAATGAAAGTGGGGACAAAGATAATGAAAGGTTCTGTTAATATCAATCGCAAAACATGAAAAGTTAAGTTATAATTTAATATTGAATAATTACATAACGGAGAAGGATTATCTTTATCCAATTAAAACAAAGCTTACGGTGCCCGAAGGATCCATGTATTCAAATACTTTTTGGTCTCCTGCTGCAATCTTAAGAAGTTCATCAGTTGTTACACTCTCGTCTCCATATGCCATAGTTGAACTGAAGATTTAAACAGTACTAGTGTTCTTTTAATTTAATATAACTTTACATATAAATAATGCATGCCTCATGATAAATAACAGTTTTATTCCCACACTGATATGACGTTATCTCCTTCATATCTTCAAATGCGATTCCGATTTTGACGCTGTTATTTCGGTAACAAAATCCGAAAATGATTTTGACTTAAATAAGTTGATCCTTAAGTTTTAGTACTCTTAAAAAATCTTACATTAAATGTTTTAAAAACTGAGTATTTTGGATTGTTACACTTACTGTAATAGTTTCATTTGTTTAACAACAGGGCCAAGATGACCCTATATTGCTCACTTGCGACCTACTTATGACAATATCATACCATACTTCAACCATAAACTGTATATCATAAACACAAACATACTGTTTGACATTAACAAGACATTTTGACCAATTTACATGATAATCGAGTTGCAAATGTCACCTGTATGGCATTCACAAGGTTTTTAAACGGGTAATCTAGTTGTTGACCTTAGATTACCCATATTCAAACTCGAACTAAATGTTATCAAGACAATCATACTGACAAAGTTTTATGGTGCCATAATGAAAAATGCAACCTCTATGTCATTCATAAGGTTTTTTCTATGATTTTGACCCCGTTACCTAGTTGTTTATCCCAGATAACCCATATTAGAACTCGACCTTAACAGACGACAGACAGACGACGGACACCAGGCGATCACAATAGCTCACCTTTGAGCACTTCGTGCACAGGCGAGCTAAAAAGGACGGTGGTTTCTCGGTGAACCGGTAGTGCCTGACACACTGGCAAAACATTTCAATTATGAACAATCTTATCTAAATTTCCCATTCAGCGAAGATCAGTGATTGCTACCGACTCTAGACACCATTTCATTAACAAAATCTCCCGACACTGTTTTCAGAGACGCTGATAAATTCGTTTTATAAATACAGATGTACCTATCAAAACTCACAGCGTCTTGTAATTTTAGTTTTAAGTATTATAATAATAAAATACTATCAATCTTTTGAGTGCAGGAAATTACGCCATGCTCAAACATCTTTATTGAAAATGCGTTAAGTTGTAAACAAATAGATACAAATGCAATGTTTATCCTCATTAAAATGGTTTAAATGTTGTCATGAGTACCATGTATTAAATTCAAAGGATGCAATGTAATCTATACGGTTTTATACAACCTTAAATTATGAAATATGCATATATATTCATCACATGTTTTTAGAAGTTTTGAATGTTAGTCTATATCAGCAGATATATGATAAGGTATATTACTCAAAAAGAATAATTTATTTTCATTCTAACACGTAAGTTTAAACAAAAACAGTTCGAAGAGGTACTGAGCTTACATGGGCTTGATGCTTTGAACTTGTAGCCGACCGTGCATTCCGTACATACCGAGAAATTCTGGTTGTTCCTTATTACACAAACACTTTTTGTCTTCCTTTGTTGCTGCTCAATTTTTAGGAGATACACATGTACCAGAAGTGTATTATAATTTACTACGATTTGTTATTACCCCGCCGGGTTTTCCCGTCCTTGAGTTACACGTTAATTAAAATTTTGTGATGTGAAAGTTTATTTAATATATACGTCAAGTTATTTGGTTCTCCGTTAGGAGCTTTTGGATTTCGCTCCGTGGTAATGACAAAACGTTCCGAACACTCTTCCCCTTTTTCATTCTTCAGCACAGAATACTGGTTGTTAAACTACGTTTTTAACTTTTAAAAGAATATTATACATAAAGTATTTTCCCAAGTTGCAGGACTGATTGACAGCCCCCTGGGGGGTTGTTACGTTGCGTTTTCAAAAGCGTTCGCACCCAGCGTTGTTTAATGGACGTCACTCCTTCGGGTTGTCTGTCTGTTATTTTTTTTTTTGGTGACTGTAGTGGGTGTCTTTTTTTTGTATCCTTTTTTTTTTCCCTGGGGCCCGTTTACAACTTGACTGCATTCATATTAATGCCATTCAAGCATATGAACGCAAACTACACTCTGCTTAGTTGTTTTCATACCTTACAATGCCGAAATCAATGGAAACCACTATCGTATTGCCATTGCAAGTGAAGGCTGGAATCAGGACATTAACGCAGTTGTCTGAACACAATTCTTTGTTAGTCTGGTCGTTAAGTTGGTCGAGTTTATTCAACACAGACGCACTATAGGCTTCTTTTATGTTTTCACAACTACCATTGCTTGGAACAGCCGTCAATTCTAAGGTTACCATTTGCGTAACATCTGTCGCAGCTGATCAAAATAATAAAACAAGGAGTCTCAAGATAGGGAAGTTCAGCTTATTTTCATTGTCTTTCACCTTTCTTAAAGACAACTGGATTTTTCATAATTATACTACAGCATAATATGAAACAAGACTCAAATTCAAATATACTACTTTGAATTTTCTTCCTTTCGATTAATAATAATAATTTATTATCCGCTTAAAATATAGTTTTCAGTTTCAACTTTCAATGATTTGACTATGCTTGATATGTTTCGGTATAACTCCCGTCCCGAAAAGGTAATTATCCATGTACATACACGTCTTTCTGAAATTATTACAGATATATAAAAAAGCAAATGAACTCTCCTTCCAATACGCGTCTCTCTGTAGCTAAAGTAAAATAACTATAAAAATCCAAATCAATATTTCTAACATTAGTTCATAGAATATTAAAATATACCACTTCGCCATCCCGTTTACCTGCACATTGAGGGAATAAGTATTCAGTGTATTTAACTGCCTCGTCCCACATCCCGTACATGCTACAAGTCTGATAGAGAGGTAGACTGCCAGCCAACAACTCATTCGAAGAGCAGTCGCCAGAGCAACGTTTTCCTCCTTGAACTACATCTTCGCAATCAGCATTATCCCCGCCCACATCGCCACAACTAGCCTCTGGAACGAAACATATAACAAATCTTATAAGACCGGAAAGGTTCTTTCAATAACAATTCATTTGTAATAATACGTATCTGAATTAAACAATTCATTAAATAAAATATTTATTGCAGTCGGTGGTAAGTACAGACAAGAAAGCAAGAAACTTCCGATGTTATTTACAATAATATACAGTGCTACATATATACATTCGTATGATGCAAATTATGTAAACTGTACACCTAAAAACAAAATATGCGTGGTAAGAAACGTTTTAAAACACTTTGTTACAAGATAGTTCGAAAGCAACATAACATTTCTTTGAACAGAAATAGGAATTTATTGTGTTACCGCTGTAGAAGAGCCTAAATATACATGTAGTCGCATCTCCTTCCGCATCGAAACCGGCATATATAATTCCATGTATTCCGAATTCAAACTCAGAACCTAGCAAAAAAACAACATTTTTGATAAGGTTATAAATGTCAAGATTTCACAAGTCTGTTTTAATTTCACAAACCCGTCCATGTAATTGAAGTTTGCTTTAACCTTGTAAATATGGCTAAACTCTTTTTTCGTTATTATGACAAATACGAAAGTATTATTTCTCCATTTCTCGTGGCATTCGTTATATTGGAAACGTTAAACAATTGATTTTACTCAATAAACTGTTTTGAAATCTAACATTTCAAATAAAATATAACTGATGTTATGTTAAGAACCTCCGTTTGGGTAATTGCTTATAGTGGAAATTGATGATCCACCAAACACTGGATCAGTCCAATTGAGTTTTACATCACGTTCGGTCACAACGAATGTGTCTGTGGGGCAACTGTTTACTGCTGGTATATCTGCAACTAGAATTGAAATTGTTCTGTCAGTGACGCTATTTTATATATTTTATCAGTGTGACATGTGCAGCAACTGTTTATTTCCGTTACGTCTGCAACTAGAAAATAAATCATTCAATTTTGGCAGCGACGTCAGTTTTAAACGTTCTATCCGTCTGATATATTAAGTAATTAAGAATTCTTAAATATTTAATTATCGCCGTTACTGAGAAGGGGAAATAGACGACGAATGAAAAACGTGACAAAAGCTCATCGCGATCAACAACTGTATTAAAAGTTTAACAATGACGTGGCAACTTCTTCTCAATCATATCCAAATATATTTATCAAAACATTTTACAAACGAACAGAGATATCGTCATTTTTTTTTATTTGAAACTGAATATACATGAACTTACAGACATATACATAAATGTATCTAGAATAGTTCGTACCTTCGTCAAGACCTTTACATGATGTATCACTAGGTAGACACGTGTTTCTGTTTATATTCAGTTCGCTGTTATGATTCACCGGATACATCAGCATGAGTGTTCTCTCTGGGTACAAAAGTAAATCAGTAGCAGGTGTCTGAGATCTGTAAACAAAGAGTTTGTCAATCGTAGTTCAGTTGCAAATTTAGCAAAGTATCAGAAATAATGCTTACGAGATTTACACGAAAGGTTCATCTTATCCATCTAATGCTTACACTAAATACTAATACTTTTATAGCGTTAATTCCTTTTATGAGAGCATTGACTTTAGAGATCTAAATGATGATGCAATGGATGAACGACCTAAACCGAAGAACCTAGATATGGACGAAATACCCAACTGTTCCTGGAGCAGGTCGATTAACTACAACCTTCTTTATTGCTGAAATGGACTCGTAACATTTTATTCACCTATATATCTCCAAAAAACTCAACAATGCATCCTACGATAATGTTTCCTTTGTAGCTTAAATAGGTTTTTACCATACATAATTATGTATATCATGACATCTAGGGGTTTACTTCATCTTGTATTTCAGATACCCTTTTTTTCGTTTCTTTCTTTATTTGTGAAAACAACTAAATACAATTTTTAACTGATGTTATATTTCCGTATGGAGTACCTGTTCAAACAAAATATAAGGCATGCTCACCTGGAATACAACAGTGCAATATCGGAACTCGACGTTGAACGGCCCAGTACATACACTCTGCTTATTAGACCTTCAAAACTGTCTTCAGGATTAGTTTTACCGGTTTCAGGGTTTATTTCACCGAACACGAGAAAACCACTGAAACGTAAGATCATAATAGTATACATGTGAACATGTACTTGTATGATTGAATTATATAGCAAATGTATTCAACACAATCTTGACAACATATTATTTACAAACATAGAACACTGCTTCAGTAAGGTCATTGTCTTAGTTACAAATCAATCCAAATAAAAAAAACTCGATTACAATATCTCGACTGAAACTCGTGCTACCAACTATGCACCTGTTTATGTACATGTTAATATTTATTCCCCAAAACCTTCCCCAAAACCTTTCGAAGATAACTCCGATAAAAAGTAAATTTATGTCTAGGCACTATAAGTATGAAAGATACGATACCAATTTTATCTACGACAAAGTTTGCATGATCTTTTAGACTAATACATGTACGCTGTTGTAAATCATGAATCATAAATGTAAATATATGCAAAAATGAAATGTAACCTTCTCCGTCAAATACTATTACAATGCACCTGCCTTCGATCGTATTAGGATTACTTATTCGTCACTAAAACGACCATTAAGTTAAGGTATTATGCTATCCAAAAAACACTTGTAAAACTGATTTTGAATTAATAAATGACTGCACTTTTCGCTGACGTCACCAATAACAGATCTGTTTGACACTATTGTTTCAACGACTGGTCAAATGCGGCATAATTTTCAATTTCATACTCTTTTATGGTGTACGAAAAGTGCCAAAAACGTGTATACCTACTCTAACGAATTTCGCCGATAGATATTCCGGCAATTGATCACAAGGACAATAATTATAAATATGTCCCTGATGCAGATTATTTGTACTGTCAGGCAATTTGGAGAAACTCCTTGTTGAGCATAATACTGTATTTTGTGTGTTCAAGTTATATGCAGAGTGTTGAGCCGTCAAATAGTCATTTTTTGCAACTCAAACGAAATAGTTTTGGAGATTCAACGAAAACTCTAATTTTGGACTTTTAGTACATTCGGTTTAACAGCAGAGAACAATGTTAAAAATAAAGAATTGGCGTTTTTTAAATTTTAATTGAAAGCATTGCCTTTCTTCAAGGATTCAACTCACTTTTAAGGCACTTTTAATTCACCACACTTCTTGTTACTACTTCATGCAATAAAATGTTATGCTACTATTGATTTCACTGCAGTTATGGTAACTAATGGATGAATGTGACTAATTATCTAACTACTTATGCAACTAAATATAGATCAACAACATTCAGTGAGTTGTATTTACACTTTAGGCGTACAAAAAAACAACGGTAAATGCCGAAAAGAACGTGTAAATTACGCCTCATTTATTGTTGCTGAACTGTAGATACTACATGTACATTAAGCATAAAGGCATAAAAGGCAAAACTAAATGATATATGTATATATGTGACTATTGTTTGGTTCTCCATTCTTGCAACTGTTATAGCGTTTTATTGCTAATGATTTGATTTTATTCATTTTTCGATAAATATATGATTATGAACATGCAGAACTTTATTCAATCTAAATAATTTATTTTCAATTATTACTTTGTTTTATTACTGGGATGTACAATTGTCATAAACTATTTGGTACATTTTGTACCCCCTCGACTTTTATTGGTTTAATAAATATTTCAAAATGTTAGCTTAAATTGAAGCAATTTCTAGATTGTGAAATTTAATTAGAAATACAATGAGGCAGTTATTAGCCCATTAACAAATGTTGTTTAAAATTCACTTATAAATCAAATAAGAAAAAAGAAATTTTCACAATACAAAAAATAAAATTCTCAATTCATATTACCGAAACTGATTATAAACTCTTGCTTGAACTATTCATAATATTATGCAAAACAACTTGTGTTACAGATAATGCCAACCAAACAATAGTTTTCGAACTTACACAGATATCCCACTTCTGTTTTATATATGAGTATATGAAAGAGAAAGTATGATAGGAAATAGAGATTTTTAGAATCACTTTAATGAAATGTGAAAGCATGATGAAACCAACTGCAAACTCCTCCTAGTAAGCCTTTAGAATAAGAAGTTGTAATAAGAAGAACAATTCAGAACTTGAATTTTGTACATAGATTTCAACTTTTTTTCAAGAGTTTATAAGACAAACTTTATAAAATTTCAAAATTTTCGAAATACTTGAATTTGTTTTTTGTTTTTTTCGCGTACGGCAAATGCTGTATTTTTTATTATTATAAGTATAAAACACCCATTTATGTAATATGTAATGTAATTTAATTATTATCAATGATAAAGTAGACCTATCACTAAATGTGATTAATGCCCCCGAAAGGCTGCTTTATAAACTGTGGAAGTTCGTAGTAACAGATAACCTTGCAAAAATAAACTAAAATAGAGATATTGTTCTTGGCAAAAACCCTGAATTAGCAGAGAGTTATGGTTCTTGTACACTGTACTGCCTTTCATTGTGCTAGACCATTGTATGAAGTTGTATTGCATTCCAACCAGTAGTTTTCAAGTTATGCTCTTCGACAAGAAAAAGTACAAATGGGCATGAGTCAAGATTTAATTATGGTTCTTGTACACTGCACTTCCTCTCATTGTGCTAGACCATTGTATGAAGTTGTATTGAATTCCAACCAGTAGTTTTCAAGTTATGCTCCGGACAAGGAAAAGTAACAAAGAGCAATAACTCTGTAATGAGTCAAGATGGAGTTATGATTTTGCGCACTGCACTTTCACTTAATGTGCTTGACCATTGTATGAAGTTGTATTGAATTCCAACAAGTAGTTTTCAAGTTATGCTCCGGACAAGGAAAATGCAACAGACCGCCTGACCTACCGACCGACCGACCAACCAACCACCGGGTGACTCCTATATACGCCCCAAACTTCGTTTCGGGGGTATAAATAGCAAATTGATAATTGAATAGTATAGATAACATACATTGTAAGCACACTAATCTCTATACCCATTTTAATCTGAAATTATATGTCGAACACTACCATGGTTGCTTTGAATGTCAACACTTTTGAAAGCGGTTTGTGAATTTTAGTTAATGTAATATTTGAATGTTCACTTTAATAACTAATTATCACTTCCATGACATTTGTTCACATCGAACTAATGTCAAGTACTGTTCACTTGCTCGAACTATCAGTAAGTCAGGTTTTTGTCAAAAGATGTCCTAAATATTGTATTTAGAAATGTTACTAGATCTATGTGGCGCATTGTAAACAAACTCAGGTGAGTAACTTGATGCAAAAATCATCGTTATCGATTTGGATCATAACGTTACCATTGGAAATATAATACAGACATTGAGAGTAAGCCGATGTTCCTTTGGGGGGAGGGGCAACAGAGACCAATTTTCGATCCTTCCGAAAGATCAATGGAACGCCTGATTTAAACACTTTGAAAGACTAGATTATGTTTGAACTTCTTTCAAACAGACATAAAGCACTTTCAGTAGGACTGGTATAATTTCGTCAGACTGTCCATTCACTGTCAAAATCAAGCTATTTTTGTCAACGCTAACGGTTGAATTCAAACAGTTAGGAAAGAGGAAAAAACAAAGTTTTAACCTTATTCTGCATAAATTCATTTCCAATTAATAGCATTATTGGATTCCGATCAAAGTCCCTTTAGTATTTGTTTTCTATGATTTACATCAAATACACTTCTTCAAGTTGAATGGTGGAAATACAATGTCTTGTATGAGCGAAAATCATTTTTATACCAAAAAATAATGTGATGAAACTTCATGAAATGCGATATATAGTCATCTTTATTAATTTTAAAGCAAAAATATAATATAGAACAACATATGTATGGAATAAGCTAAGCTGCTATTGGAGAATACTTTTAGACATGTATTTCTAAATTAAAGTGACATTATGCGCATCCTACTGCACACAGTGTATTTTTGGTGACAGTTTTATAAAAGCAATGTTTGGTTGCTGTTCATTTAAATGTGTTAAATTAATGATTATGCTGCATTAGTATTTGAAGTTGGTGCTTTAGATATAACAAAATCGGACTGATAAAATGATAGTTGATTGTGTCGTTGTTGATGTTGGTAGAGATATCGGCAGTGGAAGGGAAACAACTCCTGCATGCAGTTGTTCTTTTCTTAAAGTGACTCTCCCAGTCAAATAAGAAAATCAACATTTGGAAAGTTATTATTTCATACTGGTAGCGTGAAGAGTTTGGTGTATTGGGGGTAAAAGCTATTACTTCCTCTACGCTTTTGTACACACACCATATTCAGCAGGATTTTTACTTGAAAAAAAATGCGCATAATGTCACTTTAAGCATAACATTTTATCTAACGGCTTGAAAATGATAATCTTGTTGTTAAAATAAACCAAGAATTACAATACACACTTACATGTTTGCTACTGGGTTATTTTCTGAGAAAACAGCTCCGTCTTTTATTTCCCCATCAACATACAAATTTAGCTCATCTGGGTTTCTTGACCGCGTGACCACAAAATGATGCCAATATCCATCGGTGACTTGTAAGTTGTATTCAAGGTTCTATAAAAACAACTATGCGCATCAGAAAGTAATATCTTAAACCAGTTTAAAATTAAAAAGTTTCTTCTCTGGCTTCTGGGTCTGTGAGATAATGGAAAATATATTTACAGTTCATTTGAAGAGATTCGACATGTTCTGCTTGTACAAAAATAGAATATAATCGCTTCTTACATTTTATAAGAGATAACAAGATGTCCTTGTCCATAAAGAAGAAATGTTGTACATGTACAGTAACAAAACACTTTGTTGTTATCAACATACAAATTGAAAACTCTATACTACGGCCGGAGAAAAGGGTAGCTGAATTATCTTATCGTATGGTTTATAAAACCACTGATGTGAATATTAAGTTTTTAAAATGCTTAAAAGGCTTAAAAATCAACAAGAAAAATTTCGATTTTACCTCAGTCTCCCGTTTCCGTCTTGAAACAGATGTGTCATCAATAAAAGCGTCAACACCAGTGGAATGAAAAATCAGCTCGAAGTCTGGTGATGATGGTATTACTGTACCACTGTATTCAGATATACATACAATTCTAAGCTTTATATTAGTCTTTGTATGAAATTAAATACTTATTTTCGGTATTTATCCGAGACTATCTTACTAGTTTGCATGTATCTGTCCTAGATTACTAAACAATTTAGTTCTCACAATTGATCGGGTACTTTGAACAGTATTCGTCAAATCATTAGATGTGATATTCAACAGTAAAGTAAAGTAGTCGACTGTTACTATCGTCTGGTGAATATCACATTATATCCAATCTCTCACGTGTCCGTCATTGTACATGTATAATATGACGCAACATCAGTTTACAGTTTTTGTAAAACATCTGCTTAAGGTGAGTTGCTTGTTAATCAATACAATCTTGTAACTTATCTCGTAGTTCTTATTTAGCCTAGTTATTTGAATCCTTATGCATTTCATTGCAGTACAGATCATGTCCATTAGTTTTAACATAACAAGAAAATTGCATAATGTCCATGTATCGCTCACCTTGGAACAATGATAAAAGTGTTAGATTTATGAAACTTGCTGAATATGTACATTGTATAATGCGTTTGATACCTTACGTTATTCAGTATCGTTACAGCTCATATATGTATCATAATTTATACATTTATTTCAAATGATTTGGATAAGTGAGGAAATGAAGGTGTTAGAATGTAAACATAGTTTTATATTTCATAAATGATAACATGTACCGGTAAACAAAATACTGACCCTGACTTGGATCCAAGTACGTGCAAAATGTCACCACTGCCATGCACTGATTTATATCTTGCCCAAAACGCTATGGTAAACTCATATATGTCTGTCACGCCATCTCCAAACATGGCAACTGAAGCTTCATCTCGGCAAAGTTCCATTGGTGTTATCACATAATCAAAGTCATCCCCTACAGCTGTGTGTGAACATAAATAAGATCGATTGCAGTTCATTTGTTGGAGACTTTAATAGGTTGTTTATGCCGTAACAAAATGATGTAAACAGACAGAACAAATGCGCTAATGTTTAATTGTTAATTTGTATTCATATAAAAACATTTTGTGACTTACATATTATCCTGTTGGAGTTGAGGTAAATCTCACTAGAGAATAGTTTGCAGGTATCCAAGCTTACCTCGTCATCAAGATACATGATTATGTTATATATTATTTAAACTTAAACAAGATAATTGAGATAATTAATCTAAGATTCTAATACATGTACTTTTAAAAAAAATAAACGCATCGATTAGAGAAAATTAGTATGTAAAACATACTTGTGTTGCAGAATTGGCCTCTGTAACCTGTCGCACAAATGCATGAATATTGGTCATTGCTGCTGACACATTCCTGATTCGCTGGACATGGATTAGTGGAGCATGCATCAATTTCTGTATCGCATGTGTCTCCAGTAAACTCTGCAGGGAACAATTATTATACAGAAAACATGTAGATACAGTAAAGTACGTATAGTATAAGTAAGTAAAATGTAAATAATTTTGTAACAATTCAAACATACCGAGATGATTAAATCAACTAATGTTTTACACACGTTGATCCCGGACGACCAGAAGATCTTGTAGTTCATCATCACATTTCTATTTACATGTTGTTTTATCACAATTCCATGTATAGGTCTTTAGCCATGATTATATTGTCTCCAAACGAAACTCTTGCTTCAAAAGGAAGACTGATTGATAGAATTGATAATTGTTCTTTCTAAGAGTAGTGAACTTTTTCTTTGTTGGCCTTTTTCAGCTGAAGGCCTTTTAGTTTGGAGCTGGTAAATTAGACAATGGTGTATGACTTAAATTTACCTGAAGGACAACTGCATGTGGCGCCTGTATCGCTGTCACTGCATGTACCTCCGTTTTTACATATATTATCGGCACATGAAGGGAGGCTACTCTCACAATACTCTCCCATGTATCCTGAAACGACAAATTATACAATATTACATTATGACAAGGTTGCTCAAAATCCGTTATTCTGAGAACAAACTTCTTCTGTGGTATTTTAGGACTCACAAGTTACACGGTATCCAAGCTAAAATCGTTATCAAGATCGAAAATCTTGTAGAACTGTTATATGTAAAGAAGCGAGCGCGTTTTATCAAAGACTATGATAAGGGTTTGAGCAAATGACCCTGAGATGAAAATGTATCATTTGTTTACCATAACAACTGTAAGTATTTAATAACAATTTATTTATTCAAATACTTATATTTAGTTTAATGTCGCAAATTGAAACGCGTAAACAGACACTACCAGCCATTATATCATGACAAAAAGCAGTATCGTGTGTAAGAAGTACAAAGATGTAACAGGGTTATTAGTAAAGCAATGTGGTCCAGAATGCTGGATTTGTTCAAATCGTGTGCTGGATCATACTAGAACTGAACTGGAATATGATCAGACCGTGATGAGAGCCAATCCAGCATCTGAATCATATTTCTATGACAATTACCCTTATACTTTATAGATTTAGGTACTTGACTGCACTGATACACTGAGATCCAATCAAAATCGACGTTATTAATTTCGTGGACATGCAGGAACATTCTATCGATCAACGGGAAACACTCTTACAAAATTGTTACTGCGGTAATACAAAATAAGATTAAGTTAGTTGAACGGCACTTTTTCACAGAAGATACATACATTTTGTGTATGTATCAATGTTAGGTATATAATGACATTAATTATTATGACACCGTGTCAGACACTAGGTATACAGTGGTACAGAATTGATATAAAGATGAATAAGAAGTAGATCATACTGTACCAGTGTTAAAATAAAAACTTAACTGAATTGATAGATGTTTTAAACAATATTTCTGGTTATTTTTCCCAAGATATTTTGAAAGTTTCTCATGAATACCTGTCGGACAGATGCACTCAAATACACCAGCCGAAAATGAGCAGTTGCTTCCGAGAGCCATGCACGGATTAGCTCGCATACACAAATCATACTCCACAGAACAGTCGTCGCCAATATAGTTTTCTGGGCACCTGAAGATAAAACATAGAATATTAAAGAAAGTCATAACATCACAAGAATTTTAGAGGCAGTCTATCAGATTCTGGATAAAACAACGGGAAACCCGTCTGTTGACAGAAACATAACTGTGCCTTTTCCGGCATGTGACATTAACAAATTGGAAGTAGAATAAAAGTCTGAAAGCATTTTTTATGCAATGAAGTGGAAGAAAATCGTGGATATGGGTCGAAACATAAACCATCAGTATAAAGGAACATTGCGGTGTTTTTAAGCATTTCCAAAGACGAAACAAGCACTTTATCATTTAAACTTTCATCAACTGGATCTTATCATTAAACGCACATCAACAAATATTTGCATGTTTGAAGAGCTTAACGACTGAAGTAATTGTAAAGTATTAATTTTGTATTACATGCAACGGTAACCGGAACTCGTGGTATAGCACGTGCCTCCGTTGTAACATTGTTCTCCATTGGGGCAGTGGTTAATCTGCATTTCACACTGATCCCCGGTCCACGGAGGCATGCATTCGCAACTGTACGATGTTTGATCGACTGCAGTACAAGTGCCTCCGTGCTGGCACGGGTAACTTCTGCATAAAGAAGTTTCAACCTAGAGGTGTAGAAATAAATATAAATAGCTATTTATAATCTCGATACTTTGTGCGTTTTTGGGCATTTCGAAAGAATCGTTTGGAAGAGATTGGAACAGTTTACGTTTACAGTTATATAAGTGTGTCTTTGCCATCCTTCAGACTGAAAACATAAAATTCCAATTACAAATCTGACAATTAAGACATAATTTTAAGCTAATAGTATACTTACTTAATCACACTATATAAGGTCGTTATACAAAAAATAATAATTCAAGATTATGATTTGTGGTACAATGAAGGAACAATGCAAAAATGTGTCAGGTCATACCTCACATGATCTTCCTTCGTAGCCATCTACACAACTACACATGAAGTCGTTGTTGACATTCACACATTCCTCTGTGTTGTTTTTGTTACATGTGTGGCAAAATTCATCATCCTGGTCGTCACATTCTCTGACACCTTAAGTCAGGAAGAACAAACTTAATTTTCTAAATATAACTGACATTTCACATCAGGTTTTTTAGATACAGGTAATAAATGAATATAAATCAACTCTCACGAAATACTGTATTTGGAAAATAGCCTTCATGTATTCAAAGAATAATAATCTTCAAACGACAAGTAAAACTTATCTAAATATTTGTGAAATGACAAGTTCCTCCAGATAGTATATAACCTGATAACCTACTACGACGCGTAGTAATATAAATAGTTTCTGTTATAAGCACGCGGTTCATATCGAAATATCCGTCACCGAGAATTGTTTTGGCGGGAACGAAGCTCTGCTGAGTTCCCACAAAACAGTTCCCCGAGGTGACAGATATTTCCATCTGAACCAAATGTCTCATGATAGAAACTTTTTCTTGCATATCGTCTTGCACTTTAAAACAGATTTCTGAAAGCAAACGTATCGAAATAATGTATTTTAGTATAAAAACAAACGATATTTTTAAATGCTTTGTTTTGGAAAGTGACGTCTCAACGTTTTTTAACGTCACGTCACAATTATTTCACGAGAGTGATATTGCATGGGGGATGTTATATGAGATTTTCCAGCATTGGTGAAAACTGCGGATACCCCGATCCTGTATGCAAGAAAAGACGAGTCGTTATAGGTCTATTGACATACATGCTTCTCGGAACTGACAGTAAGGTCCGTGGAAACTCTGCGCGCATGAGCAGGTAAAAGAGTTCACAGCATCCATACATGTTGCACCATTTTCACAGTAATCTGGATCACAGTCGTCTGAAAATATAATCTTTATATATCCAAAACATAGACCCAGGACTTAGGAATTTCATGTAATCCCTATTAAATACAAGCTTGTAGTGTAACAGTTATCATATTTCGGTTTATCAAATACGACTTGTTATTCGTACAAGTATATGAAATGTCACACGCTGCAAAATCCTATGCATTATTTAATATGTAGGGATTTTCCTTATATACTGAATAAACCAATGCTTTTGCATCTATTAAAGTGTTTAACCACCATCGATTTGGCCTCCTTTTGTTCTAACCAGTAGTAAAGCCAACAGATATGCTTTATGAAGTTGTTACTTGACTTGACAAGATTCGAACATATAACTTCAACAGAAAGGCTTTATGAAGTTGTTGTTACTTTACTTGACAAGATTCGATATACAACTTCCGTTTTAAAACCGAGATGCTCTACATCTCTATGACGAAGGCTGATGATTCCGTATTTGAGTAGAGCATCGAGGTCAGCGAAATTTGACAGCGACTAAGCTATCCCTTACTAGTTAAGACTCTATGAACAATTCATACGCTGTATCTAATACACAATGAATGTTGAAACATTCTAAGTCCCGAATAGATGTTAAATGAATAATTGTTTATATATATTAACACAATACATTATCAAAATAGCAGATTCAGTGACACGTACCGATGTTATTCTCACAGTAGATTCCAGTCCAACCGGGATCACAGTCACATGTTTTGTAATAATGACCATTAGGTATACATCTGCCATTCTGGCATATCGGATCCACTTCGCAAGGCTCTATCTCTGTACTGCATGTCCCGCCACTATTTTTAAAAGATGAAGAGTACATCTATCGCTATTGCTATCATGATTCCTTTGTTCTACATCAGTTGGCCAAATATTTATGTTTCATTAACTTTTTAGATATTTATATCTTAGAGATTATAACTGAATTTCGCATTATCTCTGGGACTAAACTGCTTAAGATAGCTATGCTGTCTGCTTCAGGCTTTACCTACAACCCTGTTACATATAAACATACTTTTCATCATATTCAGTAATAATGCTATAACATTTAGCATAGTATTTTATCATTTATTTATTATGGTATGAAATGCAATAGCAGAAGGAGTAGACTTTAGACTAATTAACACAAAACGGCAAAACTGTGCTGGTATGCAAAAATCAAGTTTGTAAAGAATGTTTAGTGATGGAATATGTAGACTGCTTCTCATTGTATTTAAATGTTCATGAGAGTACAAACGTTTGTACAAAGACTGCTTCCTTAAAATAAAGACGGAGATGAAGTAAAGAACACCACCAGTGCTTTATGATCCAAGAAAAAGACGTAAAGAAATCCCATCACAAGATTTTTCACGCGTCCAATAAGATACATTGCCTTCTATCTTATTATTGCTCTATCTACTTGCATGGCCGAATCTCCTCCCCACACACTTAACGTGAGGGAATAATGCGGATTTCCGTGTTAAATCGGCATATTCCGAGAGCCGTCCCATTTAATTTTGCCTTATGTCGGTCTTCATTGTTCACTACGTATTCTCCGAAAGTTTTAGTAGGTGTTCAGAGAGACACTGAAGAACAATTTGCACAGAATGTGCGGATAAAACAAAGTACATGTATTTGTTAAAATGTTATGTAAAACTGACAGACTTCTCGGTCTATGTTGATGCATGCGTTTAGTATATAGGGAAAATGTAAGAAAGATATATGGATGTTACTAACTCTAGTTCACCTGAGCTAGAAATGAATTGTTTACTTACTCATCTTCGTCTTCACTGTATCGTATATCAAAATATTTTATTTATAAGGTGAAATTCTATTGTTGTAATATTCTAGGGAATGTGGCCTTTGTCTTATTATACTAGCACTAAGTTTATTTCGTTATGATAATTATACAGTTGTATATGATATATTGTTGAGAGCTATTGGAATTGTACACAGTGGTCTGTGAAACCTATATGGAACTTAACACTACTTTAGAGAGCTATGTATGTGTCAAAAAAACCTGGATGTACCACGCAACACCAATATACATAATTATATTTTAATTAAGTCGTTTGAACTCTGGTCTTGATAAAAACTGTGTTATTGATGAAGGTTTTGAGACTTCTTACATAAAAATGAAGCCAAATTAGTATAAACAACAAGGCATTGCGTGAGTTATCGGTATGACTCCGATGCATTCAGGTAGGAACACTCCAGCTACATGTATTTCGTATTTTGTCATGTTTTCAAACTTCGGCAAACGGTGATCAGTTTAGTAAAAATACAGAAAAGGATTATTACTCTTGCACTTGAATAAAACAAAGAAAATGTATTAGGTGAAAAGCCCTCAAGCATTTCGCGGCTACAGTATCCTAGTTTTAAAGCAAATTTCAAATGTATGCAAGTCAGCAAAACACTTTGTGGAAGTTAATACTCGCAAAGACCGCCAAAGCAACAACTCTGCCATCTTTCAGCCACACACGAAACATGTTATAATGCATATCAAATTCAGGGATGCAAGACGACATGTGAAAGATTAGTGCTCTGTAATTTGATTTACAAGTTAATCTGGTTGCAGAGAGGGTACATAACTAGATGGGTATTCAGTAGAACACTTGTGTCGCCCTCTTACACTTTGTCAGAATATCCAGTCATATTGTGACAAAGTTTAAGTACAAAAAGGGGTATAAATCTGTAAAATATGACCTTGACCTACAAAATAAGGCGGCATCACGACCCTTTTGTGATAATAAATACAATTGTAAAGTCTGATGAAGAAATCTTGAGAAATGCCAAAGTTATACCCAAAATCTAAGTACAAAAAGGGGCATAAGTCTTTCAAATATGACCTGGACATACAAAATTTGGTAGCATCACGGCCCTTTTGTCATAAGCAATACCATTTTAAAGTAAGATAAAGAAATCCTAATGGCAAATTTATAGCCAACGTTAAGTTTTCATGAAAAAATCAAAGTACAAAATAACTAATATCAAATGCGACCTTGACCTACACAATTTGGCGGCGTCACGACCCTTTTGTCATAAACAATACAATTGTAAAGTTTGCTGAAGAAATCTTAGGAAATAGCAAAGTTGGCGTGTAAGTGCGTTTAACGTGCGTGCACTCATCGTGTATTTTGTTTATCGTATCGTATCATTCATCGTGCAACGTGTCCCATATACTATACACGATATACGATTCCCGGTTTACGATGCACAATAAACCTATACGGTATACGATGCGATGGTGTATTCAGTAGTGAATCGTTTCACTAAGCGTGTACATCTCCGCAAAAAACAAAATGCTGAATTCATATAATATTATTTCATAAGTGTAGTAACGGGCGAGAAAGACTTCTGGGGCAAGCCGAAGACATTTTAACATCATATCCGAAATTTAGTTATATTTTATCGACGAAAAGGACATATTGCCATCTTGTTTCGGGTAATCCTTTTAAAAGTCCCAAATTAAATTTAAACTATGAATTATATTGCTTGATCTGAATAACATTTCCGTTCGCTGACACACAAAAAAGACAAATGGACAGTGTCTTTGACTGACTAGTTAGTTTGATCTCATCACAAAGCTCGACGCATCCACAATAAAGCCCTCCGGCTTGTCCTAAGTGCATTGTCCTCTACCCCTGCCTACCTTCTTGAACTTGAGGCTTGGGTTCTGCCCCATACACTGAGGCGAGAGTAAGAGATTCTTAAATATTTTGAGTGAGAGTCAAGGCTATGGTCCATGAGATCTTATGGCAGGGCTATTTTTTTTAGATCCTGCTACAAGAGCCCTATGAACACTATGTGAACAAATTTGACCTACCGCATCTTGCAAAGTTAGAAACTTAAATGAACATCACATATTAATTATGCTGGTCATCTACATAATCACAGATGGGTAAAAAAATCCAGACTCTGGTATTTGTAAATTCCATCTAAACAGGTTTGTTCCCATCATAGACATATTTTCAGCCAGCATGGGTCAGTACGACAAAATGCACTTTAGGTTGACCGGGTCTGCACCCAGTGCATTGTAGAATGCAACATCCCTTATTGGCCATTTGACTGCACAGCTTTAACCACACTGAGACTAAAATTCCAGCCGGAAATGGGTCAGCTTGGACTGGGTTTCACTATAAAAAATATTTTCAGTCCAAAAGGTCCTAAGTAAATCTATGTAGAGGTTGCTGGAAAAAATAGACTGTCATATAACAGATAAAATTTAGTTACCGAATTTACTGTAGTTTGAAATACCACACCTAAAGAATAGGCAAAACTAAGTATAAAGTAGCATCATATGATACTATATATAAAAGCAATTGCAATAGCCCACAAAACTTTTCGGGTCGTCCCCCCCTCCCCCCCACCAAAGGATGGTGGACCCAATAAGCACAATTACAAACAAACACAAAACATTACATAGTACTTTAATTATCTACCCTTCTCTTAGAATAATCCTAAATTGACAAACTTTTACTCTCGGTCGACCGCAAAAAACCTAAAACTGGTTCAAAACTTCTTTTCTTTTCAAATATTGGTCAAAATTAGGGGCCGGACAATAATTGCAACTATGAATACTACAAAATAACATTAAAATCCCTGTTCCAAAAGCTTGATTCATTCAAAAACGTCGTTTTAAGCTTTTGTCTTCGGTGTCAATTTAACTCATCAACTTGACAACCACCAAATATATCTATACACGGTTCCAGTATAAGATATTATTTACGAACATTTACATTCCAAGGTCTTAAATAGTGTGCAGTGTCTTTCATATAGAATTGATTGAACGAAAAATGTTTATGGCAACAAACTTTAATTACGCCCATTTTCTCGCACCAGGTCGGGATCAACTTTCTGCCAAAGTTACCCAGACAGATGTACAAATTTGATACTGTAATATGAAATCCATGGATCTTTGAAACTTATCGATGTCATTTTTCTATTGTGAAGGTGCGAAGCCACTATAATTAAATTGATTATTTCGGTCTGATCAAGTGGCCTTAATTAAACTAATTGTCACAGAAAAATCTATGTGAACATGAAAAAAAGTAAAACAAAAATATTGTAGAAAAAAAAACAATCTGAATTTATATAAAATTTAAAAGTGCAAAGTCATCGTATAACGTGTACTTCGTTTATCGTGTAGCGTGTAGCGTGCGTATCGTACACCGTATATATCGTGTATCGTTCTGAATCGCTTATCGTGCATTAACCTTACGTGTAACGTGCGTGTATCGTGCGTACATCATGCGTGTATCGTATAAAAACTGCATATTTAAGGGAGTTACTTTTGATCATTAAAGCTATGCCAAACCGCAAAAATTGATTGCACTGCAATAGACAGCAGATAATGTATTAAAGCAACTTGCAATGCCGTAATTGGAGTAGTGTGTTACTATTTATATACAAGCTTCAAATGCGTGCACTTTCTGAAAAATTCATACCTCCCAGTACCTCTTACACTGGAGAACAAAAAGTAATTATATTAGTTTATTTATTCTCAATTGCGATACAAGTTCTCACGACTTAGATTAATCGCTCTCTCGACTCACTACAGATAAATAAAACCTCAAAAAGAGACAGCGAGGGGAGGGGGAGGGAGGGAGACTAAAAGTTAGTTTTTGAAAAGAACTGATTTAAATTTTAAAGAGAGTTTTTTTGTTTTGGTATGTTTTTTTTATATATAAAACAATTTTGCAGTATCGTCTATTTCTAAATAGGTATCAAACTTTTTAAAACTTACTCTGCGTTTTCATATCCGGAATATGTTGAGCATTTACATGAATGACTCTGGAACTGGTTGTGACACGTGCCGTTGTTGCGGCAGAAACTTTCTCCACAGCCATGGGAATCAATCTGACACCGGTCACCAGTCAGCTCACTGACTGAAACTAGAAAATTTATCTGATCATGTAGAAAAAAGGGATGTTTTAACAGAAGAAAAAATATGTTTATTATTCACTGAGGAATATTGCTAATGACGGAGATTAAACGATTTTGAATTGAATTCAATATGTTTTATCTCGTGACAAACTTTCAGTGAAACTTTTAAAGATATAAAAAAGCAAAATTTGTAATATATCATTAATGTCCTTTTAGTACTTTTGACGTAAAACTGTTTGTAGTTCTTATATAGCTTATAATTTAAAAGATGTCTTACCAGCAAAAATGACTGCTATTTGCTTGAAAAAAACATTCTTTTAGACGCAACATAACACATTTATTATTCTATCCGTAACAGTGCTAATGGGATTTTAACTCACATGGATCATTAGTGCAAATACACGTGTAGTTGTCACGTCCAGCTGTTGTTTGGCACGCTCTTCCATTTTCGCACGGATTACTCGTGCAAAGGTTAAAAATAGTTTCACATGTCCTACCGGTGTAGCCTTTAAGGAAAATATACAGGCATAAAAATGAATTTCAATTAGTATTTCGTTTATTTTCAAACACATGTGTGTGTCCATCTTTATCTTAATATACAGTCAAACCTGTCGTATGAAGCCAGTCAACCGATGCATTAAAGGCACTGTCAATTGCATGAAATACAGTCAAACAACTTTACAAAGACTACTGTTGCGAAACTACAAATGTGGTCTTTGTTTTCAGTTGGTCTTTATTCATAGGTGTTTCTACTATAGACAAACAGCGCACTCGGATCTTGCAGCTAGTCTTTATTCGCAAGGATGTCTTTATTCGGAGGTGGTCTAAAACACAGGTTTGACTGAATAAACTTTGATCATTTGTAATACATCAGCATTTACTTCTCAAGCCAGGTGCCTGCTTAATTGAGATGACGTCTAATGCATGATTAACTTTATTGTCTCTTTACTTTGCAAATTGATAGATATGATAAACTCGCAGTGATAAACAAATCAGTATACAAAAAATTATATGTAAATATATGATATGTAGAAATGATTGCACTTACCATGAATACTCGGACAAATTAATATATATTTGCGAACATGTCAACACTAGAAGCCTGTGAATTGATCTTCACATACAGTAATTTAGTACACTTTCAAATGTTTCACGAAATGTGCTGACAATGGTCATACTAGAAATATTTCATTCTGGGACCTAAACAGGATTATAAAACTTACGACATGTTCATGCATGATGGTCAGTTTCCGAGGACAAAGGAGAACACAGTTTCGAACGGGAGCATATAAACTGACGGAATGCAAACGTTAAATATTCTCAACAATAGATTCATGGCATAGAAGAAGCGATAATTAGTGAGATAGAAAAAAACTCAAACGAAAATACCTATCTAGATATTGCTCTTTTTTATAAGAACATGTCAGATTCTCACGACATTCAATAAAAGTTAGAATGGCCTTACCTGGTGGGCAGGTACAATTATAATCCGATCTAACAAATCCACATGTTCCACCGTTCCTGCATGGATTATCAGGGGTGCATGGTGTCACAGCTGCAATTTGAATTTAAGACTAAATAAAAAGGTTCTCTAAGTGAGTTGTCTCCTATAAATACTCTCTAAAGGTAAGTTAGTCCTCTCCCTTGCAGTACTATGCTTTTACCACTATTGCATTTGTTCTGTATTTTGAAATGAAACTTGAATATTTTTAAATATGAGATGAGATGGTGTGTTTGATTGCATGTTCTGTTAACACTTTCAGTGTCTACATTATAATTAGGTTTGTTGTAATGAACAAACTCAATATATAACGACTACGGAAATAGCAAAATTTTAGATATAAGGATCAAATTTTCTGTGTCCGATTATTTTCTTTGTTTATCAGGTATGAAACTATTATATGCTTATTATATACAGGTATTAGGAACAAACTTAAATGGTCCAAAACATGTTCGTAATAAACGGAGTTAACTGTATATACTATTACTGGCGCTAAACTAATTTCGTATATAATAAGTTGATATGTTCGTATTCTGGACAGAATATTTAAACAAACCATTATCATCTTTAGCATTCTCCAGACTCTTGCAATCACCTAGCTCTGTTGAAGAAGTATTATAGGTTACTTTATTTGTCCCGCATGATGAACACGAGCGCCCATACGGATCTGTCCTATAGTAACCGATTGGGCACGCAGTACATGGCTTTAAACCGTCAGAGGAAAAATAGCCCGGCGGACACGCCTCTGAAATTGTTAAAAAATGAACACAAAGGTAAAGAATGTAGCTGCCCCTCCTAGTGATATATGCATCAAGTATTATAATATTATAATCATATATCATTTTATATAGACAAATGATCCGCAATAAGCATGCAAAAAAGAACCAAAAGTTAGTCCAAGCACGCTCAGTGCTTTTGTTATGTTAATCACTGAAATATCTACACCCAAGGCACAAAAATGGACCTGCCTTTGAAGTAACAAGAATCCACGTTTGTCTGTCCTGTTAATCCTGTGTTCTTGTTATCCGGGCAAGTTTGACACATTGCCCCAAGGGCTGACAGTACTCCATAAGTTCCAGCGGGACATTTCTTACAGTTATAAGGTTCTGTGGTCGAATCGTAATAGTGCCCTTTAGGACAGTCCACTGTGTCAAAGAAAAAATAAAGAATGATAATATTTAGTGATATATATTCTAAATCAATCTCTATCGTATATTCATAACTGTTACATTGTCAAAGGCAGATGCTGAAACGTGATGCAATTTTCAATAACATCAAAACTATAAGAAATACGATAATTGAAAAGAAACTGTCAACATTTCTTAATGCTTCAGTTAAAACTTAATAACATGTAAAAATAGTGAAATTAGACATGCCATAATTTAGTTAAACTTTGATTATGTCTAGGTCACGGTCACAAGGATCTAAAACAGAAACCCTTTTCCGTGCATCTTCTCCAATACTCGTTATACAATGATATACCCTTTTTTGTTTCAAATCACATGCCACATTAATACAATAATTTACATTTTTTGTTTCAAATTACATCTCCCATTTAACCAAAACGATGTCTTTTTGATGTCGAATCAGATGTCAAATTAAAAAAACAAGAGCATACATTTTTTGTTTCAAGTCACATGTTATATTAAAACATTACTGTATAGAACGGTACTCACAGCACAAATTTGCGGTATTGTGGAAGCGTCTGTATCCGATACAATCGTACCCATACTGCGTCGTCGTCGATGCCAATGTATAAACACCAGACCCGCAGTCTAATGTTCCTTCGATTACACTTTCTAAATTCTGAATGCTCTGAATATCTTGCTGAGTGTTAAGTTTTGACTGAATCACACCGTCTGCGCAAGTTTGCTTTATACTTGTAGTACCGTTTAAAGTTTCATCCCTGACGGTGAAGAGGAATTCAAATCGCACTGTGAGCTGAAGATAAAGAAGTACAAATGTATAATTATAGAAATTACAAAGGAAAAGGGCGACATTGTAAGTGAAATTAAACAAGGAAACAACAAACTTTCTGGACAATTATGCACGCAAATAGCACAAAAAGTTACATGGACCTGTCTTTGGTTGTCATGATTGGGTGAGAATTTCACTTTTTAGGTAAACTATTCAAAAAAGCTAATTTTTTTTTTTTTTTTTTTTCTCCCTCCGGATAAACATCATGAGTCTTACTTTCTTCAGAAAAGAAAACATGTACATCAATTAAGATTTTAAATCATTTTGAGAAATAATAGTTATTTTTACAGAATGTAGAACTACCTATTATAATGAGTGTGAGCCATTTGAAAAAAATTCGTTTACTGAAATAGCGTGATTCACATACACAAGCCCGGAAAAAAGTAAATAAACAAAATAGCTCTACTGTGCATGGGCATATGTGAAAGAAGGTACCAGACTCGCCGGTGCAGAAACTAAAGGCAAAACTTTTAAATGTTTCTATAGTTACTTTTCACCTTTCCTGTATCAGAACAGCTTAAACTCCTTACTCTTATAAGATCTCTTCATTTTTTACAAAATTCTCATTCTCTAAAATTTTCTTCTTTTTCCTCTCCTTTTTTTTAATTTGAGGCCCCCTATGGGTAACCTCCATTTTTTGATATAATAAAAGATTCAGTTTCTTCTTATAAAGTACATCTGAAAAGGAATTGTTCACAACGAAAAATATCATCAGGCATGTTCAAGTATTATGTTACTTATATTAAAAACCTGTTTTTTCAAGAATGTATCTTATTTTATTTATGTATAGTTCATACATTAAGAAGTGTAAAAAATAGTTAATTCTTTTGCAAAATGTGACATCTGTACTATATTACAAGAACGAAGATTTGCATGCAGTTTTATCGTTGTTATTAAAGCATTTTTCTGTCATTTTGACAAGAAAAAAATAAGATTTGAATATTTCATTCTAATTTCTATAACTAGCAGTAGCATGAGACCGAAAACTATTCAAAACGAAGACAGAATACCTTCTGAGTTTCAATCAAGAATTTCCCGCTTCAAGATATTTTAAACAGCCTGGACCGAAAAAATTTATTGCTAACACTAAAACGAGCTGCAAGTGCCTTAAGAGAGAGTATTTCTTTGAAAATATTTATCAAAAAGCTGTAAACTATACCGGCATTAAAAAAGTTTTTACAATATTTTGGCAAATGGAATCAAACTTTCATGAGGCATCGTCCGAAGCATATTTTACTTCCCAGAAAAACATCTGAAAAGATGTAAAACATTTGTACTCTGTTTTCGTAATAATTTGTATTTAGTAGAAAAAACATGGCTACCGTGGTTACAGGCAAGGTTAACCAACCAGTAAATACAATAAAAGTGACAGGGGATGATAACTCCAAAAACTTACATTTAAAGGTGAGTCCTAACAAGAGAAAATATAAATTAAAAGATAACCCAAGATCTAATTAGAATGCCTTATTCTTTTAGAGTCTATGTGCAAGTTATATTTAAAGCTCTACTCGCTTTTCAGTATGCTTCATGTTTACAAAAGTAGTGTTTTACTGAAACGCTTACAACAAAACCAATTGTTTTGCAATTTAGAAACTAACGAAACGATCGTGCGAGTACAAGAAATAATTTCAACGGAAGCGCGTCAGTCTAAAAACTATCTAAATACCCGTCGTGTCGGGCTATTTTCACATAAAATACACATTCTAACACTATTGCAAATTTCTCCTATATAGGCATAGAAGGATTTGAGTGTGATATACCTACCAAGTACATGCGCTTATACGCTTGGATTTGTATTGTTGTGAATGAATTCACGTGATGTAAAACAAATCGTTGTAAAATTGTCTACACTTCCGATATCACCAGCAATATCAGCAGCAACACAAATAAGACGAATAGCCTTTTATTTGAGGAGTCAAAAAGAACAGCGAAAATTTCATGAAATGAAAGGATTGCACGGAATATTCACATGTACAAGGCAGATTGTTGGCGCATGAAATAGTACCCCCTTCGAACTTTTTTGTTTAAATTAACGTGTGAATGTATAGATTTCACATTTGAGTGATTTACGTATTCACATGTACCGTAAAGATGCTACATATAACTCAGGTGTGGCCTTGTGATAAGACAACTACGCATTTTCTCTCCACACAGTGATATACTTACCTTTATATCACTCAAATGTGAAACTATTTCATAAATATACATGTCTCTTAAAATGAAATATATCATGTAATTTAGATAAGCAAATATGTTTTTGAACTTCTTAGATAAGATAACATTTGCTTGATATCAGCAGGAAAGAAAATTGTTTTACCCGCTTTGTTGCTAGACTAAATTCTAGGTAAGTGCTCTCTTCAACCAGAGTGACGTTCAAAGGATTATTGACGTTGACGTTTTCATTACATCTCGTCGTCATGATGGCAGCGAACGAATGCAAGTATCCCTGAATGAGAGGCAGGTACGCGGCAACACAATCTGGAACAAAAATATATGCATAAACATGTTGAGAGCATTTTGTTACGAACGCCGCTGTTTTGATTTGCAACTATAAGATACATGTACCTACAATCATTGAGGAGTGACATATCCGTTACTGTCTGTAGTATCGTGGATTCAAATGAGCTAAAAGTATAGTTATGCGTCATGTACTAAGTTGATCTATAAACTTTCTAAGATTTTCAAATATACGGAGAATGCTGCATTAACATCACTGCGCTATACACGCCAATAAGTTTTGCCCTATACCATCCATACTCATCTGACGAGCAACAAGAAGCTTTGTTCAGCATGAAAAAGGAGTCTATGTTCGTTTACTAAAGAGGTTTAGCCTATAGACGCATTCTATGTCATTTGTTATGTGAAAGACCAAGCATTTTACTACTATTGTTACATGTATCATGTGGCTATTGAAAACTAGGCATGATTTGTTTAAAAATTGCCTTTTCTACTTTAATTGGAAAGAAAGGAAATTAGATACATTCGTTTACGTATATTTTGTGTCTTTAAAATATTCAGCTGATTTGTAATGTGTTAAATCTAGTCTCCGTAGACAGTCATTTGGCAAAAACGTTACACACTTAAATTTGGCTTATAACGCACTGGGTCGACCCTCTGCATGCAAGTAATTCTATAAATATATTCTTTTAGCTGAATGTAAACACTTCGTATATCTGTACTGTCACTGACACAGATTGTTATAAGTAATTCTATAAATAGACTGATCAAATTTATTATAAGTACTTACTTTTGCTTGGCTTTCTAAATCTATAGACAGATTTACCAAATTATTTGTATCTATCACTGATCTACAGAGTTACCTACCTGTACTGTCACTAACTCCAGTTTGAACGTTATATTTGTACTCATACGTTGCCTTAAAAATTCTGAAATCCTGGGTTGATTGCGCTGCAATAAAAAAAAGAATTAAATCTAATGCGGCATTTCATTGGATGTAGGAGGTCACATGGTCTGTCATTTTAAAACTCATAAAATAAATGGTCAGAATGAGCATACTCTTACTGGTATGTCATTTGTTGTTGGTTGGTTGTGGGTTTTTTTTCGGCGGAGAATTTTACAGTATATCATGAAACAAGAACCTCGCCTGAAATTGTTTCATCATCATAGGTCTAATATTATTGTTCCTTATTTATAGTCTTACAATTCTTTATGTGTAAAATATATTTTTATATTTTTGCATTTGAAAACACAGCGAAAGTTTACAGCTTTTGTACGGAATTCCGTTAGGGCCATCTGCATATTCGCCTTTGAATAAAATAATCTGAAACGCGAAAACACGAAAACGCGAAAGTACGATGACGAAAACGCGAAGCTGCGATGACGAAAATGCGAAACTACGATGACGAAAACACGAAAACACGATGATGAAAATGCGATACAATTTCGCGTTTTCATCATCGTACCTTCGTGTTTTCGTCATCGTACTTTCGCGGTTTCGTGTTTTCGTCATCGTACTTTCACGTTTTCGAGTTTTCGTCATCGTGTTTTCGAGTTTTCGTCATCGTGTTTTCGCGTTTTCGTCATCGTACTTTCGCGTTTTCGTCATCGTGTTTTCGAGTTTTCGTCATCGTGTTTTCGAGTTTTCGTCATCGTACTTTCGCGTTTTCGTCATCGTGTTTCCGCGTTATCGTCTTCGTACTTTCGTCATCGTGTTTTCGAGTTTTCGTCATCGTAGTTTCGCGTTTTCGTCATCGTACTTATGCCTTCCGGTACGCATGCGCAAAACAATATTAACAAAACAAAACAAGTAAATCCTTGCAGTAGTCTTAAAGATATGACTTGAACATATTTTTATAATATAAACTAAGGGGGATAATACAAGAGTTTATATGAGCTGGAGTTATGGTTTATAAACACTGCGCTAATGTACACCTAATAATATATCCATGCTCCATGTTCATACTATAACTTCAAAAGGTTTCGAGGGATTGCTTTGAAACTTATTTGAAAGATAGGTAGGGGGTGACGACAGGAAGTGTATTAACTAAGAACCATAACCCTTTCTTGCCAGATTTTTAAGTTATCTCCCCTTGTGACTGTTTTTTTCACATTTGCTATAACTTACTATAACTACAAAAGTTCAAAAGGATTGCTTTGAAACTTGAAGTATATAATGTATAGGTAGAGGGTGATGAGGGAGAGGAGTACATAAATCAGAACCATAACTCTTGCCAGGTTTTTAAATTATCTCCCCATGTCACTTGTTTGTGATAAAAGGACACTTCAACACTTTGGCAGGGGTTCCTCCAAATTTGGACCATGTATACTTTATGAAGTGTATAAAGCAGTGCACAGGAACAATAACTATAGCTTGTATAGTTCTTAAATTATATCATTTAATTGATTTTGTAAAATAAATGCTTGCAGCATAACTTAAGCACTTATTAACTCCAAACATGGAGCATGGATATATTATTAGGTGTACATTAGCGCAGTGTTTATAAACCATAACTCCAGCTCATATAACTCTTGTATTATCCCCCTTAGTTTATATTATAAAAATATGTACAAGTAATATCTTTAAGACTACTGCAAGGATTCACTTGTTTTGTTTTGTTAAAATTGTTTTGCACATGCGTACCGGAAGGCGAAAATACGATGATGAAAACGCGAAAACACGATGACGAAAACTCGAAAACACGATGACGAAAACTCGAAAGTACGATGACGAAAACTCGAAAACACGATGACGAAAACATGAAAGTACGATGACGAAAACACGAAAACACGATGACGAAAACTCGACAACACGATGACGAAAACTCGAAAGTACGATGACGAAAACTCGAAAACACGATGACGAAAACTCGAAAACACGATGACGAAACTCGAGTACGATGACGAAAACGCGAAAGTACGATGACGAAAACACGAAACCGCGAAGTACCTTAGAAGTACGATGTTGAAATCGCGAAATTATATCGCATTTTCATCATCGTCGTTTTCGCGTTTTCGCGTTTTCGTCATCGTACTTTCGCGTTTTCGCCCCTATTTCGCGTCTTCGTCATCGTATTTAGATTTCGTGTTTTTTTGCGTTTTCGTCATCGTACTTTCGAGTTTTCGTCATCGTGTTTTTGCGTTTTCGTCATCGTACTTTCGTGATTTCGTGTTTTCGCGTTTCAGATTATTTCATTCATAGGCGATGGCCCTATTAATTCCGTACTTTTGAGTGATGATGCAGCCGAGGTAGCTCTGACGTTATACACTCAAGAATAGTGCTACAGAGCCCTATAAACAAGGTCACAGCTTTTTTACTCGAAAACCCATATTTGATGCTTTGATTCAACAGCAAAACTCTATCACACTTAGGGTGGTTGTTTCTTACTGATCTGATTCAAAGATACTCTTTGACTATGAAGAAAAATTCTTAAAAGAAACAGGCATGAGTATTTGGTGACAAGACTTTTCTTTGTGTAACTTACGATCAGTCTATATGACTGTGCCGATATGATACGTCCTCTACTTTTTTTTCTTCTTTTTTTTCTCTTTTTTTAAATTTATTATTTTAGTAACGTAACGTAAACCAAAAATGTTTAGCAAAAAATGTGTTTATTTCATGCCTTGAAAAAATAATATTGTATTTTGAATTCTTTGAAAATGTGTAAGAAAGAAACTTCCCATCGTGACTATTGTGATAATATATTTTTGGATAAAAACCTGTGATAAATGTATACCCTATAATTCTGACGATCATTTTGAAGAGTTATATAACTTTAACCAGCAACTAAAGTGGCTATAATATGGACAATTCTGTTGTTCAGTTTGATTGGCTGAGAAGAACAGTTTCTGAGACTGTATTATTACGCTAATGTATGATAATCAAATACTCTTCGCAAAATATTAGATCCAGATAATGAACAAACATATTTTTTATACATGTATTTATCAATGTTAACACTATTCTTCCTTCCAATCATCTCAATAATCTTGAAACCCAAACATAGATAAGCTGGATGCTTACCGCAAACCGGTGGTTCCCTGTCCCAGCCGGAACTGTCGCAAGTCATTTGTATAACTGACGTTGTCGGACTCTCCATAAAGTAGAAACCGTTATCACAACTTACGCTGCAGGAAAAACCCGAACAACTCTTCGTACCATTGGAAATCTCAAATGCCCAGGTTGCGCACAGTGTTGCTGCAAAAAGTAAAAAGAAAATATTCAGATGTGTCCCTCTTTTATTTATAATCTGTGTTGACACAATCAGCGTATCGAATCAAAATATTCAGAATACAGCCATTGATAAAAATAGAACAAAACAAAAACAATCTAGAACCAAACTTATCGTCAGTCTATTCTCGCTCTAACACTTTGTCAGCATCTAAAAGTAGTTCTTTGTTCACATTCGTTCCAGTTTGAAAATTGGAATTACTACGGAAAAAAAGTCTGTACTTTACGTATATTATTTGTTTATTATATTGATAAAACATAAATAACAAGAGCCATGTAGACAAAATAGAGTTATGGTTATTGGGTACTGCACTTTCCCTCATTGTGCTATATCACTGTATTACGTTTCAAGTAATTACCTTCAGTACTTTTGGCGTTATGCACAGGACAAGAAAGATCAAGAAAATGTAACAAAAGAGAGTAATTCGAAAATTAGGCAAGGTAGAGTTATAGACACTGCCGTACCCTCATTGTACTCTATCACTATATTAAGTTTCGAGTAATTCCCTTCAGTACTTTTGGAGTTATACTCCGGACAAGAAAAATCAAGACAATATTACAAAGGGGAATGATTAAAAATTAAGCAAGGTAGAGTTATAGTTCTTGGGCACTGCACTTCCTCTCAATGTCCTCTGTCTGTGTGTAAAGTTTCAAGTAATTCCCTTGAATACATTTTCGAGTTATGCTCCGGACAAAAGTGTGACGGACGGACGGACGGACGGAGCCCGTTACTATAGCCCCCCTGCCAAGACGGGGCGATAATTATACACACATTAGACACGGTTAAGTTGTGCCAAGAATCTTAACATTCAGACGTTGAAGTGGTGTATGTGAGCTGCCAGAGGACGACAACACTAACCGGAGATATGAAACAAACGGTCAGGACATAAAGCATGAAGCTACCTACTTTCTATACTTCTTGATTAACTTGTGGCCTGTAGTCGAAGATCTTGTTGGCGAAAAACAATTGATCTATATGGAAGAAGTAGGCAGTCTCGAATAGGACTTAACGGTTTAGTATCCTTTAGTGTGAAATCTACCAAGACAACAAAAAGCTAAATAACTGAGACAATTGTCGAACACCTTTAATGCCTTTAATAAATTAAGGTATGTATCTATATAATTTTCTTATTCCATTATGAACAAATTTAGTTTTTAAATACTTACGAACGAATTTTAATTGTATTGTACATTGGTCGAGAATTTCATTTGAACTTCCGTTGAAAGCCGTAATATCTGTCTCGAAAATAGTATTCAACGTTGCCATGTTAGCTTGAGCGCTGAAAACCTTTGCTGGCTGATAGGTAATTCTTGCTCCTCCGAATATCTGTTCTACATAGTTTTCAACTGATACATTCGTGTTCTGGCTGAGAACGATGTTTGTAGATTCATCATTCTTGCATTCTATATAAGCTTTAAATAGAAAAAAGAAGTTACATAACCCACTCAATACAGTAACAGCAATTAATCAAATACGAAATAGTATAAAGAAATACAAAACATCTGTCTTCCATAAAATATTATACGTGTATTTTAGATTAAACATTACTGTAAATTTGATAACCTTTGCGTGACGAATATTACGCGATTTATGAGTAAATAGACTTATTCGCGAAACGAGAATTCTTTACTAGTAAATTTATGTAAAATGAATCTTTTGCGATATTTTTAATCAGGGAAGTGGGAACCTTCGCAAAATTAGCGAAAATTCATTTATCTCCAGTATTACCCAATATACAATATATCAATCAAACGGACAATAGAAATGTTATCATTCTTTAGTCGTCAGTATATAAAATGTAGATGTCTATTTATTTGCTTGGATGAAAAGTTTTTTCTCTTACTTGGAATGGTGACGGTGATTGTACACAGCTTCGAGTTACCATGGAAATCAGTGAATGTATAACTGATGACTGTTAATTCATCATACGGCTGATGGAGCCAGGTATTTGGGGGATAGTGCTCAACTTCTTTCAGTGCATTATTGTCAGATCCATCCGGGTCAAGGCTGCTTATAAGTGGTATTAAATAGTTCGCTTTGTACCTCACGTTGCCATCTCCACAGTTTGATACTGTAGGAATTTGAGTATCTACAAAACAGTGATACGGTAGGTAATTGAGTATTTACAAAACAGTGACACGGTAGGTACTTGAGTATCTACAAAACAGTAATACGGTAGGTACCTGAGTATCTACAAAACAGTGACACGGTAGGTAATTGAGTATTTATAAAACAGTGATACAGTAGGTACTTGAGTATCTACAAAACAGTGATACGGTAGGTACTTGAATATCTACCAAACAGTGATACGGTAGGTACCTTAGTATCTACAAAACAGTGACACGGTAGGTACTTGAGTATCTACAAAACAGTGATACGGTAGGTACTTGAATATCTACAAAACAGTGATACGGTAGGTACCTGAGTATCTACAAAACAGTGACACGGTAGGTACTTGAGTATCTACAAAACAGTGACACGGTAGGTACTTGAATATCTACAAAACAGTGATACGGTAGGTACCTGAGTATCTACAAAACAGTGATACGGTAGGTACCTGAGTATCTACAAAACAGTGACACGGTAGGTAATTGAGTATTTACAAAACAGTGATACGGTAGGTACTTGAGTATCTACAAAACAGTGATACGGTAGGTACTTGAATATCTACCAAACAGTGATACGGTAGGTACCTTAGTATCTACAAAACAGTGACACACGGTAGGTAATTGAGTATCTACAAAACAGCTAATATATGGTTAGTCCTTGAGTATCTACAAAACAGTGACACGGTAGGTACGTAAGTACAAAACAGTGATACGGTAGGTAATTGAGTATCTACAAAACAGTGATAACAGGTAACGTTTAATTCTTGAAATGAAATGAAATGAAATGGTCATAGCAATAGTGAATGCAGTATGTTACGAAATGCATTTTAGTACAAATATTTGTGATTCAATGAGCAACACTACACAGATGTAAGCATTTACGTCATGCAAATACGGTATTTATAATACTATGTATATAACGACTACAGAGAAAATCCAGGTATAATTGCCCGATATTTTCCTTCTTTATTTTTATGAAAATGCTGAAAGTGCATGGATATAACATACATCGAATGTAAGGAACAGACTGAAAAGGTCCAAAGGAGTTAGCTTTATGCAGAGATAACTGTACTCTGGATCTGGATCAAAACCTGCACCTGATACGGGTTCGTGTGGTTTTTGTCCCTTTGTAGGACATCATGCGAGTTCTTTTATATTGCTAACATATTACATTCAATTTGTATTTCCTAGTTGATGACATGCCTGAAAGAATATTTTAAAGCTGACACTTATATGAAAGCTCAACAATCACGATACTTTTGAGTACATGGACAATGTGAAACACCTTTGTGGCCGGGTGGTAAGAATCGCTGACATCAAATCACCATAGTGAAACTTCTCGTTGTTTGAGGGGGGTCATCGGTTTGAGGCCTTATACCGACCGTGTCTCTTTATGTGACGAAATTGGCAATTTCTTATCGAGGATATGGTTCTTGTACTGGTTCTTCTCAAAACCGATGGATAGGTAAGCTGCCCGCATGTAAAAATGACAGCAAAAATGTTGAAATGGACAATAAGCATCGAGAAACAGAAAAAAAGGGTAGTGTGAATCACTCGAGCATACCGTTACACACGGGCATCTCTCCAACCCATTCCATCTTCTTGGATGTCTCGTTGTAGATACATGTCATGCCCTCAGACACCTCCCCCGATGAGACCAGCGGCTGGTAGCCTTCTCTGTTACACTTAAACGTTACTGTACTACCTTCTTCAAAAGTAGTCCCGACAAGTTCCCCGCTGGCTGGATAACCAGGGTCCTCACACTGTCCACCTAAAAAAGTTTTTATCATCATCATTATTATCATCATTGTCGTCGTTTTCGGCGTCATCGTCATCATCAGCATCATCAACATCAATCCTTATCAAAAATTATTATTACCATTTTCATAAGTGTAGTCATTTATCACAATGGTTTATATTATATTAATACTATTATCAACATGTGTCTTTCGAGTGTGCTTACTCTAAGTCTTAAGATCTTGTTTCGTAATCGAGAAAAAGTAAATTAGTAATGACTGTGCACAGAGGCCTAAACTATTATAAAATGAAACTAATAAACTTCCTAAAGCTCGAACCTTTATCAATTAAGGTATCTACATTGTAATAAGTATCATTATGCTTACCAATGCATCTGAGGTCGCCTAGATCATGAAGACCATAGTAAACAGCACCACAAGACACTGTGTTATCGCCAAAGGAACTGTTTCCAAACATTCTGTACCTCTCTCTACATTGAAATGTAAAGTTGCAACCATGTTCGAAACAAAATTCCACACTGTCTACTGCAGGTACGTAAACGCTGCCAGGAACTGCGAAAGGTTCGCCACAACTGGGCTCTGTAAATAAAACAATCGCTAAAATAGATGACAATCCGTGGTACAATTGAACTCATTACTTTGCCTTTATGAAGCGAAGAAAACAAAAGTAAGTCAGAACCTGAACATAGCTACAATTTCATTTGCCAAAATCTTTAAACCATTTTTATCGCTTTGATTTGAAGTATGTAGACCTATACTATTTTGGAAATAAAAACAAAAAAATGAGCTTTAATGAAAACAAAGTTAACTCAGCAATATTATAATATGTTCTACGCTATGTTCCATTAAGGTGATTCTCAAAACATACAATACTATTCCTGCCTCTATCCCCACAAAATCGTTTGCAGTCAAAATGTTTGTAAGCAAAACAACGCATATTTTTACGATTACTAAAAGTATTGTTACCGATCAATTAGTTAACTTTGGCTTCCTGTCAGTTTATTGCTGAAGAGCAGTCTAATAACACGAAATGTAAACCAGTCTGATAAAAATAGAAAGTGCATCCCGACCAGTTAGTAAACTTTGGCTACCTTTCACATTATTGCACATGACATGTCTGCTTTAAATAGACTGTCATTGACTGTTCAATGATACCTCCATTCAAAAACAAATGAAGTGTGATTATAAATTTTAAACTATAAAATTCTAGTCATAGTAACGTAATGGACCCATTTTACCCGATACCGATACCGGCATGTTTGACCGATATCGGTTTTTACACTGGCCGAACAATATAAACTTTTCACTACTTATTAGACGTTACATAAGCCAATAAAATAATTTGACGTTTTACATGGATAAAAGATAGAAATATCAATTTTTTGACAATTTTAAAGCTACACAATGAACAGTGCTTTAACCCATTCTTTATCGTAACTTCCTAGGCGATTTTCATAACATTTTGTTCAAAGAACTATACACTACTTCACCTACATGTTACATTTTCCAACCACGTATTAAATATAGCGGGCCGCTGCTGCAATAACCTTTTGAAGATTTAGGCGAATGAAATTCTAGCATACTTATTCAATAAAACCAACCAAAACTTGCTGTGCAAGTTTAAAAGAGAAAAGTACAAATGTACTACTTTGAAATTTATAGTAGTAATAAATAAAAGAAAACGTCAAATGAAAAATAACATGAAGCCGTGCAAACAAGGTTTCTCGTGCATTCTCTGAATAAAAATAAACTTCAATTTTACCGTGCATTTTGAATGCCTTGATTGCTTTGGGACGCACTCATTTCAAGTGAAATGATAAATTCATGTGACACGTTAAGTGTGATAAAATTCCATGAATAATGGAAATTTGGCAGAAAAAATATCTTCATACTTTGAATAATGACACCAATTCAATTTCAGTTGTCCCTGCCTTGTTTGCTATGATGAATATTACAAAATCACATCTACAGAAACTGTCACCAGTTTTAATGTAAGCAAGATTTAAGCCAGACTTCAAATATCGAGACAAATATGACTAGTCGGGCTTATAAACAGTTTTTTTTTTCATTTGGCGTAAAAGTATATCATTTGATTACAGGCGGACAGTTTACCTAATCATTGTTCATAGGAAGGACCCTTATTGGTTCGCCATTCTCAGAAAGAAACTGTCAATAAAGACTGATTCAAAATGTAGACGGGGATCAACTAGTGAGGTGTTTAGTGCTTTCTTCCAATACTGACCAATCAGCAACCAAGACATTCAACACTCGATCACGTGAGCGGGTCTCATAACCAAAAGTATGTGCGAATACATTTCACAAAGCAACACTTATATCCGTTGCTGCAACTTTTGAAAGTTCTACCAGAGGGCTTACTACGGTCCTTACCCGCATGATCTGTTTCGTTGTATGTTTATAATATTATATGATACAGGAACTTGTCTTTCAGCGTTAATTTTATCAACATGGCTACAATAACTTAAGACCGCAGCCTTTGGTATCCTGGACCAGATAACTATCATACTGAATAGAATATGACGTTTACAATGTCAGTAACAGAAAACACGCTGTTAATCTTAATCATTTAATGCAATCAACAATTGTTACGGTAAGTTTAAATCAACGAATTTACCTTTCCAGGCTGGGATTGCTATAATATTTCAAGTTCAAGATTTTTACCTACTTCAGTGATACTGGATACTATGTCATAGTGCTTATAATAAGGTCTTTTGCTAAAAAAAAGGGTGAGGCGAGTAGGAAATGTATCCAACCCTGTACGGTTTTAGTTATTGATTATGAAGTCCAGCAAAACAGATTAAGGTTAAAGGAAACCTAAAAGGCATTTCTCTTGCTAAAACAAACACGGAGGAGAAGTAGATTAAACGTGTCTCTCACCAAACACGCCATCTAGTCTACAAAGTATTCGTGTTAACTATACCGTGTGAAATAACCAGTCCATTATAACAACTGGACCAAACATAAGGCTTAAAAAGGGCCACAACTCTACATACACGTCATTGTAATTTAAGAAGATACTGATTGCATATAATATGGCATATGTAATTACATCTGCCATAAATAGACCGAATCATGATTATTGTATGTCAAAATAGACCTAAAAGAATAAAAGAAATGTAATCAGACACGTTCTACAAAAAACAACAACGTGCGTGACAGAGCAAAAACAACGCTAGCCGGAATTTGGTGTTTGGAAGAAGTTAAATGCCGCTACACTTTTGTAAAACATACTTTCTAGTTTTTAATTTTAGCTCTGTTTCTATTCTAAGGGTTAGACGACAAAATATTTGATTATCTTAATTCTCAACATGCCTCCACAGGTCGGTGCGTGACTCCATTCTCCTGTATGAAGACACGTGATCACCATATGTGACGAAGAAATGTCTTCAAGGACGTAACCGTCTTCGCACGTGACATTGACGTCATCACCGTACGAATATTCCGTCTGACCAAATCCATCTCCAGGTATTACCTGATCGAAGTCCTCCAGCGAACAGTTTTGTACTGAAACGGGAATATGAAGACTATTTGCCAAACACTTATGCGCAAAAAGCTGTACCATCTACGGAATCTAGCGCATCAGTTTGAAATGAGCAAATGCTGAATACTTATAAGGTGTAATTGAGAAGGCATATTCTTAAGTCTCAACTACACAGACTGGAAATGGATGTACCGTTATGTCAAAGTACAGAATGTTTATTTATTTATTGTGTGTATGTAGACTAAATATTCATAGAATTTACACTGTAACTGAATGTTTTCATTTCCCTTATAAGTCTCAAAGGAACATTTGTCTCTTGTACATCGTTGTATTTCACTTCTAATTATTTAAAAATCAAATATTAGTACAGAACATCTTATTTCTCTAAAACTTTCAGGTGTTTGAATTAACTCACCTAAGCATCTCGGCAGGGAATCGTTCCCCCCACAGCTGAAGTTTGCCACACCTTCCATAATGTATCCCTCAACGCACATAGCGGTTATCTCTTGGCCTAGGACATACGCCGGTTCCGGCATCAGGACGGCGTTATCTACCACAGGCGTCTCACATGGCAAGGCTGCAATACATGTAAATTTGTCGTCAAAGCGGCCATATTGAATCATGGTCAAACACAGTTTAACTGTAGATACTTTGAAAACATGTAATGTTACTTTTAACAAATGAGTTATACTGAATTAGTTCTCTTATTTGGTTGATATAAATGAACATATACTTACTAGAAACGTAAAATTTTCAATTTTTGACTGGGATAGTCAGAAAGGATGTTGACATATTTCTTCTTTATTCAATAAGAATGAAACTACATTTTGTACTGCACAAATTCATTTATTTTATTTTATAACTGTGGAAAAGTGCATTATTCTTAAAGTTTTAGGCTTAATGTCTTTCCAAAAACCGGGGTGTTCACTTTCAACGGTAATATCGCTATTTAATGTGTATATGAATTCTGTTCTTGCTCTGAGTTTCACATTTAGGTCAATAAAGGTATCAGACGTCCATTCGCTTTAACGACAATTCATGACTAAATGCACATAATTATACTATCATGATCTTCACCGGTCGCTAAGGCCGAACTACTGGCAACTTACAGGGTAACATTTTATAGAAAATCATACTAATCTTTTTTATTCTTGATTGCGAAACAAGTTCTTATAACTAAGACTAATCGCTCTCGGGACTCATTCCAGATGGATTCAACCTCAAAGAGAGAGAGAGGGGCGATGTGAAATTAGTTGTGTCTTGCCAAAAGACACTACCAACATGGCTATGGTAGTGATCGAACCCGGGGCGCTACCACTGCTCCACGGCGGCTCGGTCAACGCAATGTTTAAAGAAGTACTCACGGTTGCAGAATGACGGGCTGGTGCCAGAGACGAAGTCAAACGATCCATTGTTACACTGTACAGTCTGTGCTCCAATAATTTCTTCATCCTCATCACATGTGAGTTCGACAACACTTCCTTGACGCACACCGTCAAGTAATAGAACTTCGGGGTCAGTTGTTGGCGCTAGGTTTGAAATGCTTGGACAAAGAGTTGCTGGAATCAAATATAATGAGCGTTTTGTCTTTTCTCATTAACAGCAGTGCATGAAATAACCTAAATGTTAAAATTTGTTTTCTTTTCATATTTTTTTTTTGTGTGTGAATCGTTAAACATGTCATGTCTGAAGAACATGTATTATGTCAAGCAATTATCAATTTTAAAATTTTTGGACAGAAAATTTAGTTGGTGCCGATAAATTTATATGCATGAAGACAACCTAATGACATTTAACAGATCTGTTAATCATGCAAAGTAAATGGCTATACATGTATATATTTCAAAATGTATATCAGTAAATTTGAAAAACTTACAAACACATCGAGGGGACTCTTCCCAGCTGCCGTCTGCTTTACATGTAATAGACGCGCTCCCTTGGAGCGTATAGTTTGTATTACACATGTATTCAGTAACTGACCCGCCTACAGACCCACTCGATGACGTGATGAATCCATTTGAAATAAATGGCGCGTGACCACACTTCCCCTCTGTATAAAAAACAAATATCAAAATTATCAGAAAGTGTTACATTTTACATATTCAAATATGCTTTTGTTTTGTCTTTATCTCCAAGGCATGCAATGATTTCAAACAGAAACATTTGTTAGCGAATTCGTCACTTACCAACACAGAATTGTTCGTGAAATGGACATTTTGCGAAATATTTGAATTCGCGAAAAGAGAAATTCACGAAAATTAAATAATCTCAAATATTAACAAATTGACAGTACTTACGGACGCAAGCTGGTATATTTGCCATACTCCAGTGCCCTCCTGACTGACAGGTCAAGGTCAGATATGATTGTTGGCTGTTTTCACTCATAAACATAAAGCCGGCAGCGCAGGACAGATTTACACGATCACCGAAGTCAAACCTTTGAGGGGACACCACATACCCCGCTCCAATAAGGACGGGACAACCTGTAAGACATTAAAACTGTATATTCTCAAACCTGTACCTTCAAGAAAAACACTTAAAATAAATTTAAAGTTTCAGTGAGTCACGTCTTCGCTTTAATGCTAATGAAACAACGGTAAAGTCCGAGGACTACGTGTTAGTCACATCTTCGTTTCGACTCGATTTTAACCCGTAATTTACACTTTTAGACTTTACTACTGTTGCTTATTTGGAATCGTATGAAACTTCACAAACTGAAGAGCGAATATTTGACCACAATGGTTACACGGGAAGATGTGTTACCTGGAGAAAATGACACCTTTAATCCCAGGCCACGGTTACGGGACCCTGTGGTCATGGTCAAATTGGCACTGTTCTCATATGTCCGAGACTGTCCGTGTAGGGAAGTCCCCGTGTGAGACGACACGGAACCTGTTGCAGGCGCGATCTGAAAAATAATTAGTAAAATCAACTTTACGCAAAAATTTAAATGTCGAAATTGTTCAACTGTCATTGTGGTTTTTCTTGCGAGTTTAAAGCATGTTACTGTCCGAGTTTAAAGCCTGTTTCAATCTTATTTCGGTCATTTTTGCAGGCACGATTGTCCCTGGAAATAAGCAGTACTCGTTCCCTATCCCTAACGCACAACTAGACATCATACTGATGCTTCTTTAGATGTCTGAAGAAAATACAACAAGGGGTTTTTGAGACGAAGAGCTTTCGAATCTTGATATGAACAACTTGATTCGAACTGATGCTTCCCTGAAAGTCTGCTGAAAACCCAATGACAAAATTCTCAACCATCACCCGTAAAACCTGATCTTTCACCATATTACCCAAAATTATAATAAGCACAACTACATTTCTATCAATTCTTCCCTAAAAGTTTCATTGTAAATCCAACAAAATATTTAGGGACGAAGGGCAGATGCAGGCCCTGTGACATTGACCTTGGACTATATATGTGATGTTCATTGTAATTGTATGTAGACATCATACAGATGCTTTCCTAAAAGTCTGATGAAAATCCAACAAAGGATTAGAAGAGAGAGAGAGAGAGAGAGAGAGAGAGAGAGCAGAAAATATGTTCAGGTTTCAGCCCCTGTGACCTTAAGCTTTCACTTTATAATCCGAAATTGTAATATGCACAACTAGATATCATACTGTTGCTTTCCTAAACGTCCTATGGAAATCCAATTAGATGTTGGAGATGAAGAGCAGACAATATGTTTTACATTTCAGGCTAATTTGACCTTGAATTTTTAATTGTTATACTCACAACTAGACTCGTACTTCTGTTTCCCTGAAATTCTGATGAAAATCCAACGTATGAAGAGCGGACATTTGACATTGACCTTTGACTACATGATCCAAAATTTTAATATGCACAAGTAGGCTTCATACTGATGCTTCCCTAAAAGTCAGACGTAAATCCAACAAGGGGTTTTTGAGACGACGAGCAGGCAATATTTTTAAATTGCAATCCCAAAATGAACTTGACCTTTGACTATATAACCCCAAATTGTAATAACTATACATCGTATTGAGGCTTTCCTAAAAGTGAAAATCCGTAAATGGGTTTTGGACATGAAGAGCGGACATAATTCGAACGCATTTCTGGGTCTGGTGACCTTGACTTTTGAATCGTCATATGCACAACTAGACATATTAGTTTGTTGAAAATCAAACAAGGGTTATTTGGAGATGAAGAGCGGACAACATAAAGTGAACAGAAATGTAGACAGTTTGACGGACGTATGGACGGACGAACAGACAGATGGAATGGGAAAATACAGACATCACGCTGTAATTCGAATAATATATGTATGGACGAATGGGAACAGCACGGGACGTATTGGATGCGCAAATCAAATTTTCAATTATTCCTAAAGCTTTTGGCCAAACCCATTTGCTTTATAAATGTTAATCCTTCATATTTTAAGCATTTAAAATCATTCAAAGTATATTAAATTTGTTTGTTTTAAACCTTTCGATTTCATGCTGTACAGTATATTAATTAAAGTAATAAATTAGTATTAAACTAAAACAAGAGCTGTCCCTCCAAAGTGACGAATGCCCCCGAAAGAGGTGCCTCACAGTCTGTGTCCTCTCCATGTGCTCAATAAATGTGCTATGTAATTTTAAAATCCTTCCATGCATGACAGAGTAATCATGCATACAGTATTCCATTACTTTAAACACTAAGTGTGACCTTGACCTTTGAGGTAGGGACTTGGGTCTTGCACGTGACACATCCGCTTGATGTGCTAGACATTTGTGCACAGTTATTTTAAAATCCTTCAAAGCATAATAAAGTTATAGTCCGGACACAAATGTATGCATATATACAGGATTTCATTACCTATAAACTCTAAGTGTGACCTTGACCTTTGTGGTAGGGATGTGGGTCATGCACGCGACACGTCGTCTTGATGTGCTAGACATTTGTGCCAAATTATTTTAAAATCCTTCAAGGCATGACAAAGTTACAGTCCGGACACGAATGTGTGCATATATGCTTATATAGAGGAATCCATTACCTTCAAACTCTAAGTATGACCTTGACCTTTGAGCTAGGGACGTGGGTCTTGCACGCGACACGTCGTCTTGATGTGCTAGCCATTTGTGCCAAGTTATTTTAAAATCCTTCAATGCATGACAAAGTTACAGTCCGGACACGAATATGTGCATATATGCTTATATGGAGGAATCCATTACCTTCAAACTCTAAGTATGACCTTGACCTTTGAGCTAGGGACGTGGGTCTTACACGCGACACGTCGTCTTGATGTGCTACACATGTGTGCCTAGTTATTTTAAAATCCTTCAATGCATGACAAAGTTACAGTCCGGACACGAATGTGTGCATATATAAAGAGGTTTCCATACCCCCCATACTCCAAGTGTGACCTTCACCTTTGAGGTAGGGATGTGGGTCTTGCAGCGAAGTCGTCTTGATGTGCTAGACATGTGTGCCAAGTTATTTTAAAATCCTTCAATGCATGACAAATTTACAGTCCGGACACGAATTTGTAAGTGGGGACGCACGGACGGACGGACAGACGGACAGACGGACGGACGGACAGACGGTCAGACGGACAGACGGACAGACGGTGCGATTTTAATATGCCACCCTTCGGGGGCATAAAAAGCAATTTAAATATTTGATAATTTAAAACAAACATACGTTGAAATTAACATATGCGACCCATAGATAAAATCAGAAAACAAGCCATACCTCTAAAATGTCATCCTGTAGATCAAAATCTTCAAATACTAAAGTCACACTGCGGTCTACTGATGGGGCATGAATGGACCAGGTGCATTCCATAAGATCTGGGTAACTTTTGCTGGTTCCGAAGCCAGGGGAACGTATGGTTCCACTGCCTACCAGATTTACGTCACATCCTGTAATATACATGACTCCATAATGAAAGAGATACAAATTATCTCCCTTGTTGGGATAAAACTCCAGGATAGCTTTTTTGCATGTAGGTCCTAAATGTTTTTATTTGTTTTCAGTTTGTGTGTGGAATTTCTAACTAATGTGTTGATTAATTTTGGGACTGTCAAAAATTGGACATTTGCAAATTGCTTAACTATAAAGAAAAAACGAAACAGCAAAAACAGCAGAATATTCCGAATGAAAGGACAAATTTATAGGCAATGATCATGAGAGACAACCCTATTAAGTTTTCCATACTATATTCTTTATTATTTTTCGCGATTTTCCCACTGTATTTTTTCAAAAACCTTTTAAAGATTCATTTTACATTGATGTATAAATAGAAAATTCTCATATTGAGAAATCTAAATTCGCGAAGTTTCATTTTCTATTGATACATAATTAGAGAATTCTCATTTCGCAAACGAGGCTCGCAGATATCTTATCGTGAAAATTTCATCTCGCGAGACTTGACCAATTCGCAGTATTAGACAGAAGATTGTGTATGAACTAGAACCGTTTATGTTCTAGAAAAATAAGAAAATCATAGTGTTTCATGGTCATTTTGTATATGTGCATACCTTTTTCGTACTGGATTAGCGCGCCATTACATTTCCAGTGCTGATAAAGATCCATTTTGATGTGCACAGTGTTTCCGGTTGATATAATAATGTCAGTCGTAGAACCGGAAGTCAGCGTTTCGAGCAGATCTCGGTCTTTATCGTAAATGTAGATATAATCATCACAACACAAGTCTAAGTACAGAACCTGAAATGAAACCCTATGTGAAATAATATGTAACTAGAACTGAATGGCATACTAATGTTGTTTGCTTTGTTTGTAAAATATACGGATAAAAGTTAATATGGAAAAACTTATCCGTCATTCATGTTAATATAACAATTTTGCACATAAAATGCAATGTTTTAAGCAATAAGTTTTGCTTCTTGCCACAATTTTACATAGATACTAAATGTTGTGCATGAATTGACAAGCCTTTTAAAATGATCTTTTCTAATTATTTAAAGATCTACACACAATGTTTCACTGATATTTCTAGTAAATGTGTTAATTTGGTATTTAAATACGAAAGAATATTACAGTTCTTAAAAAAGACATGCACAGTTTAAATCAATATGACGTATTTCGTGACGTCATAAATGTATTGTAAGAGCTACCTTAAGGGTTATGAGATTGTTTGCCGGTACTGTGATTGTGTATTCTTGCTCTATCTGCGGGTATGGATTGGGATATAATGGTGTAGGTAACTGCTTCGGTGACGTTGTTGCAACATGGTCCTTTGGTAGCAATGGCATTCCTCCTAATATCAGAAGAAAGATCATTCAATTGGTATCTGATTAAATGCTTCTTGCAAAACATAGATGTGTGCAAAATTACCTCAAAATATGCCAATTACAAATACAAAATTAGAGAAATAAATGAAATGTGATTATATATGGAATTTCTTCAAATGAACATGTATTGAAATTATGTTTATTTACTGAGCCTTAACTATTGTGTACCTTTTGACACTGCTATTTAAAATCTAATTTCCATCATTTATTTCTGAGCATTTTTCTGACTTATTTAACAAAACATGTGACATATCATTTCTAAATCAGCCAAAGGCATGCCATTCAAAGTTGTTCTTGAATAATTTCATACATGCACTGGTCAGTAATACAAATGATCGTAAAATACAAAGAAATATCAGATGTGAGACTATATATTAATTACCTTGAACCGTTGTGCCGCCGTTACATGTTTTCATCCAAAGTTCAGACCCAGAATTCATCTCTAACACTGGCAGTTTATTTATAAAGTAACACTTTCTTTCTGCGGCAACATACCTGAAAGTGTTAGAAAAGAGCTCTGAATACGTCAATTTCTGATAATTTATCGAGCACACCCCCGGCTATTTTATCAGCAAGTTAGAGTGGGTCGCCGTTTTACTAAATTTGTATATATCTAACGTTACTGGGACACCCCAATGATCAGTGCCGGGGAAGACAATTATTTCGTTAGAGTCAGGTACCGGATAAGTAACAGCTTAGTAAGTAAAACACCCTAAAATACATTTTATCAGTGCAATTAAAATCCTACTTTTTATCTTTATTGTTTATTGCTATGAGTGTCAATGTTTCATACATACGTATCATAACTTATTTCATGCATATTTGTCTAACTAATTGTTGATTGTTTATTTTAAATGTTTTTACCTATTTAGACAGTGATCTCGCCTATGCGACAAATGCAGGCCAAAATCAGCTTCTGCACCCATAGTTCTGATTGATAAATTGAAAAATAGCGCCAAAATATATAAACAAATATTCGCGATATATAGATCACTAATGTTCAAAAAGCCATGTGTATACTTTAAGCATACTGAGACTCAACGGTAAATGCCAAGGAAAAAATAAATGCAAATCTTCATTCGCTATTTGTTAACTATACCTGAAGCCTGTGCAAGAAGCAGATGCGTCACAGTCTTCTTTACACGACTGTGTTGTCTTTATTGTCGGCAGTTTCTCGCTGTCATAAACAATGTCACCGTCAGAATAACTATAACCAGACAACGTGTCGTATCCACATTCAAAATCTGAAAAGGAAAGATATACCAAATCTGAAAATTAAAAAGTAGTCCTATGAAAGATATACCCAATTTGCAAGCAAAAAATCACCCTTTGAAAAATATACCCAATCAGCAAATCAAAAAAGAAGTCCCTAGAAAAACGTATCCAATCTGAAAAGCATATCGTAGTCTTTCAAAAATATTCTTATCTGAAAAGCAAAAGATTTAGATCCTTGCCTTGAAATATATACCCAATATCAAAAACAAAAAATAGTCCTTTGGAAAATAAACACACACACAAGCCGCCTATTACTCTAGCTTTCGTTATTTTTTCTGAAATTTATATTTTGAAAATGAAAAAAAAAACAGTAGTATGAAAAATGCAGTTGTCGACAATTTATCTGAAACAACCTTCCAGAGTTAATTTTATTGATTATTTCATTGGTTATTCAGTGCCATACGAGTATTATATATGAATATCAATTCAGTCTCTAGAATGAGTATGCTAAATTGTCCATTAACTGATTTTGCAAGGCGTACATTTTGTAACTCATTGTAATTGGTCCTAGTCAGTCGAAGGGTTTGTGCCGAAACAAATGTCACAAACGTTTCTGAATATATACAACGAGAAAAAAAAAAAATTCTGTAAAAAAAAATTTTTTGAAGCCCCAGTGGTGCACCCCCCCCCCCCCAAAATCAGGTTGCCCCCCCCCCATCCCCACCAGTGCCACGGCGGTTGTGTCCTAAGACAAGGCACAGATATTTTCTCATTGACTCTCTTACTTCGAGATTGATTTCATCTGGAATCAGTCTCGAGAGCGAATAATCTAAGTCGTGAAAATTTGTTTCGCAATAGACAATAATTGATCGGTATACATTTAAAACAAAATTACCAGTTTTCCATGCTATAGATCCTGCAGGGAACGCTACTGTCGCGTCTGATACAAATCCGACAGTGACAAAATTGTAACTACTCGTGAAAGAATAACCGCTCAACGGTCCAGACCACCGGGCAGCCAGTTGGCTGGATGACCGTGTCAGACCACCGTCCCAAATTTCAAAGATGTCAGTATTCTGTTCCGTCTGCATATTCATAAACTGAAAACAAACAAAATGTAATACAGTAAGCGTTTATGCCCTATTGCATAATGTCTACAACATAGACAATGCGGTTAAGTCATAATAAGCCAAACAAAAACATAGATACCCATACTCTATAGAGTTCTTAGTTTCATATCAAGTCCTTTATATACGAGTCTTTTGTATGGAAGCCTTGGAGGGCCACTTTTGAGTTTCGACTTACGGGTGTTTTTGACTTTTAAGTTATGACTTTCAACTTTTTGACTTTTGACTTATGACTGCTACTTTCAGACACTTTTAAGAGGAATGGTACTGCATAAAAAGCATAATGATCTGCTGTGACAATATAAACTGGGATTCGAACCTGTATTAAGGTTTTAAATGATGTTTGTGCGTAGCACTGTAAACTTGTTTTCTGTAAATAAATGAACTAAGTTACTTTTGTCTTTGTCATTTATTTTAGTATCAATGAGCCGTGACGGCGCGTCAGGAGGCGACCTTGGGAGCCTCCGCATGAGCGGCGCCGCAACTCTCGGCTCGGGAGGCCTTGTGGGTGTCCTCTTTCTTTTAATAATAATAATAATCTCTTTATTTAAGAAGCTAGCTCATTAAGCATAATGTACATAAAGCAACATATTTCTTATCTACCATGAGACCTTCTTTTTAACAATGATAATATACAATTGAGAATTTTCTTTGAGCGGGGGTTGGGGGACTTGCCCCCCAGGCGTCAAGCCAACTATGAAGGAACTGTAAAAAAATTGAATTTTTTTGTTGCTTATGGTAACATTTTTAAAAAATTACTTTATTATGTTTTTATGTATTATATGTTAATATCACAAGGTATAACGAAGGAAATAAAAGTGCTGTAATATGTATAAGTATATTGTTATATTGTTGGGTCTAGTAGCAGGTTCCTAGTATTACCTGAACCTGCCGCTGGAGGTCCTCAGTGAGGACCGTGTATAGGGTTAGGGTTAGGGTTAGGATTAGGGTTTCTTTTTTCATAAGTGATAAGTAATAAGTCAAAAGTCAAAAGTGATAAGTAATAAGTCAAAAGTAATAACTCAAAAGTCAAAAGTCAAAAGTCAAAAGTAATAAGTCATAAATCATAAGTCAAAAGTCAAAAGTCAAAACAAAAAGCGTGTTAAAACACGTTTTATTTTGTTACTATTGACACAAATGATGTAACTTTTATATATATATAATTGATTTTATTAAAATCTTTTTAAATAGAAATTGTTTTATTGAGTGTTGACGTGTTTATATTGTTTTAATAAAAACGCCAAAGGGCAATACAGTAGTTCTAGTCACAAGTCAAAAGTACGGCGTACAAAAGTCATAGTAAAAAGTAAAAAAACACCCGCAAGTCGAAACTCAAAAGTGGCCCTCCAAGGCTTCCATACTTTTGGGTGCTATACGCCCGTGTGAACAGTATTTTAGTTATGTATTGGCGGACAGTTGACGTGTCTTGGATGAAAACTGATACTCAAATTCCTAGAAGCTAGAAACTTTGAATATTTTTTATAGACAGAGACAGTTCGGTATCGGTACTCGAACCCATTGTCCTCAAGCCGAAACAGGCTTCAGTATTGTTACAAGTCAGCAACCAACTAACGGACACGGGTCTAAATGCAATATATAAATTTGCTACAAAGCAGAAAAAACCAGTTTTCGAGCCTTTACCGCATACTGTACCGACATTGCCCAGCAATGCAAAGAAAGAACTCCTTTGACCACTAGACCACAACAATATAAAGCTTCTCTTACTTCAAGCACAATCCTTTTATCTGCTGAAGTCTTAATCGTCCAGGAGCATGCAATATTAGGTCGATAGTGGCCTACATTTGTTGTTGGCAGGTTAATAGTTCCGCTATTACCCTCGTATTCCGTTGTACAATCTCGGCCTGGAACTAAATTTGAATTAGTGGATATTAAAGTGATAATACGGTACTGTTAAAAAGTGATATTTTTGTCAATTGGGAAAATTTTCACGTGACGAAAACGCGATTTGTGTGCAGGCAGACTTATTTTCGAATTTTATATTCGCCAAAGGATCATTCTCTTATAATAAAAGTATTTGAAATGAATCTTTCGCGAGTTTTTTAAATTAGCGAAATGGGAAGTTCACGAAAATAGCTATAATCAAATCACCGCGAATATTACCTAATTTACAGAAACAAATATCACTGATTATTGCCACTAAGTGTTACTAAAGTTATAGCCCAAATTGAATAATCTGCAAGTTTCATTTTTCTGAATACAGCGAAAACTTACAGGCTGTGCTCAATGTAAAGGCATTATTGTGAACATGATAGTATGAAAGTTTTTTTTTTAATTTCATATGTCATTTATTGGGGTAGAAACTAACAATGAACAATACCTGTAGCACAGTTATTTTCGTCCTGGTTGTTTCCACAGTCGTCTATTCCATTACATACTACGCTGTTACTAAGACATTTGCCATTACACATGAACGTGTCCCTGGTTCCTGTAACAAGAAATGTACGATTTTAAAACATATATGTCACAGCACACAATTTTGTTACACATAGTTATAACAGATCTTGCAATACTTAGAGGAGTAACCAAAGAATGTCACGGCTGTGTTTTGATCATTTATTATTCACCATTACATACAATTGGCATTTTGCTTGTGCATGACCTAAGTTTTATTGTTTCTTGTGAACAAATCTGTTTTTCTATGAGAATACAAAACAAAATGTTTAATAGATTTTATGAAAAGTTACTTTGTATATGCAATTCACAATGTGTCATATGCAGCGCATAATCTGTACTGAATTTGTAGTTCTAGCCCGTACTTATATCACTATGTTATGTGTTCTATGTGTTTAACTGTTGTTCAAATAAAGTTTTCAGTTTGTTATGTGCAGTTAGCGTATTTCTTAGTGTATTAAACATGTGATCCTTAACCTATCGGCGAAAGTATGAATCATACTTAGGTGAATTACAAACAACAGCCTAAATACTGTCAGTCCAGTTAACCTCTGACCCTCCTAAGAGATTATGTCCTCATTACTTCATGTAACAGAAATAAGAGAATAATTGTACTTTGACTTGACTTGACTTGACTTGACTTACCCTTTGACTTTGACTTGCTCCATGAGTGTAATTTGTTCAAATGTATAGTTGTAATGTAGAAATTACAACTTGTTCCTTGCGTTTAGTAGTTGGTTATGTACTTATGTTAATTTGTAAATTTAGTGTGTGGTTCGGAGTATTTGTCTTACATTTTGAAGTTTGTTGTGTATATATGCCATGTTATGTATGTACAATTTGTATTACACATATTGTATGGTACTTTTTGCGATTTGTTTGGATTCATTTTGTAAGTTGTTGACTAGTCTCACTAATATGACTGTATTAAAGGATTATTTTATCTTTTAGGTATTAGGTGTAAATTCTTCGGTAATGTAGCTTTACTTATCATTGTTAAAAAGACTTTGATGTCGACAGCTTCTAGTAAATAATATCGACAATAAACAGGACAGTCACATTAAAACCTAAGTAATCAAAATATCAAGGTTAGTTTTCGTTCTATGGAAGAGGCTAATTTTAATTTACAGTCAAACTTGTGGATAATAATCGTTGATATTAAAAGCTCAATAATTATTGTCTTCTTTTTATATGTGGTTAGCTGTTTTAGACTGATATTGCACTGTTTCCACCTTTTTCATATGGTCTTTAATCGAAGAGATGGTGGACAATACATCCATGACCTACCTGATGGACACGGGTTCATCTCACACACGAAGTTCCGAACAGTACCAGGGTCTCCCATGTACCACCTGGAATCATGAACTGATACAAAGGCATATTGTCCAGCTTCTATGTTTGGTTCGCCTTGTCCCCACCAACCTTCTTCTACCGATGCAGCCGCTCCATTACTCCATTGAGCTGAGGATGCTGGTTGTGTATTGTCTGGTCGATAATATCCTGGCATATAAAACAACACAAACATCTTAATTTTGTCATCTTATTTTGTAGCTTTTGTTACGATTATTTTCTGTGTTCTAAAACTGCTAGTATAGTAACTGTAGTATTATATAAAACCTTATGTGCGTTTTATCTATATACAATGTACTACACAATGTGATATGGTATCTAGAAAATTTTGCTTTTCAACTGTAATTCAGTCCGAGTTTAAATTTTCATAAAAATAGAATATTTGTTATCTAATTTTGAATTTCTTTACCAGTCCAAAACGAATCGGGCTCTGTGAGAGCTGCAGACACATCATTGCGTATTTTCTCATTGATAACAACACCTTTGGGCTGAACAAGATTAGCACCATATCTGAAACAAAAAGGTTCTTTGGCCATTAGAAAAAATGTTTTTTTCAAATTTATAGATTTTCGCTGGAAATATTTTGTGAAAAATAGATTGGAGGAAATATTTAGAACCAATTTAAATCCATTACACGCGTCAATAATGTGCATGTTTTTATTGTAATATGCAGATAGAAAAAAATATATACTTTTGTTGTTGGTGGTGTTTCTTTCTTTTTTTCAAAATAAAAATAAAAACGTTGACGATATAAATAACATTATCATGTTCCCTTTTCAACATGAAAACGCGATGAATGCCGAGGAATCACCTATCCCGAATATAAATCATTAATTTAGTCAGTACCCGGATATGCGAAGCCGAGAACAGACTTTACCAAGTCTGCTGAGATTTAGTTATTTATGCCCTTAAAAATAAGGCTATTGTCAATTTCAGGAGAAATCTTTCTAACGAACCGAAGAAACGATTTTTTAAAAAGACTCTAACGACTTATGTCAATGTAAGAGGGCAACGGTTTGTAAATGTCTTCTTTTCTCGGATACGGAGAAACATATGCCGTATATGTTGCCATACTGCCGTAAATTAAACCTGACCGTAATTACACTATGTCGTAAAATCCTAGAATAAGAATGTAATAAATCTTCAATTACAAGTTCATCGATTTTTATTGGAAATGTTCATGACATAAATCTTGTAAGGGACGTAGATAGTCTGTTCGATTACCACCTTCAGCTGCAGGCTTAGCTAAAAATGAAGAACTAGATTCTGCTACTTGAAATAACAAACATACATATTGCTGTTGTTGTTTTTGTTTCTACTTACTTTTCACAATACGCCTGAGATCTATGCCAGCTGTGACGGTATCCAGGGATTAGATAGCATTTTTCTTTGTACTTTGTCCATCCTATGGTAGAGCAATAATATAAAACAAATGTTGTTGTTGTTGTTGTTATTGTTTAAGTTATAATTTTATTCCATTTATTTTATGTCTGAGATATATTCATTGAACAAACGTTTAGTAACAAATAAAATCATATATTTAAAAAGCATTAAATGAAATGAATATCAACATTATAACTATATTACAACAAATTCCAAAAAATATTATAAATATCAACATACTAAGATCCACATTTCCACATAACGTGATTTCATAACTAATTTTGCCTGGACAACATATTCTAAATGAATATCAACATATAACAATATAAACATCACATACAATATGGATACACATGTATCAACATGAGATCAACATTTCCACATTAACATGATTCTAGAACTTCATTTGCCTGAAATACTTATTAATTCACTGGAAGTCAAGCACACACTACCAACACGAAAAATACGTGCAAATCTTACCTGAGAGACATTTGGTTGTTAAAATTTGTGCAGACTGAAAATAGAAAAATAAAAAGAATGAGTTGTTTTACTTACTCTGTTTCCCTTTGCGACCAATGCAGATCATGACCATCCTGTACATCCGTGCAGTCCGACCATAATCAGCACCGGTCGCTATTCAGTAAATTGACCTTCAGTGGGCATCCCTTTGGTTAAATAATGATACTATCCAAACTGAAAGCTGGACATGTCAGTTTTTAAAATACAGCGTTATAATGGTTAAGACTGTTCTTTTATTCTTCTTCTGTTGAATTGTTTCATTTTCTCTACATGTTGCAGTTCGGAAACTGAACCGACTCTTCGGGGGCTCACACTTCAGACTACATATTAAACGTACAATCTAAAGTCCCGGATCCCATAGGATGATGAGCTTTCCAGGTTTATACACAGGTTTTTTATTACTTAAATCCAATTACATACAGTCATGTCTATTTTCTTGTGAAAAAATGGTCTTTTGTGTGTTAGAAACTAACTAAAGTTAAGTTTATACTAATTTATTTTGCTCGATTGTGAAGAAAGCCTGAAGCTTATCGAGTCACTCTAGAGTCCGCTTCCTGGAAAACTTAGAACTGGTTTTATATGAGGAAGTACGGTCGTGACCCCAATGGAGCTCGAACCCGCATCCTAAGGGATGAGCGTCAGGCACCTTATCCGCTACACCGTCTCTCGTTTGAATCAAGATGTTCAAAAAGATCCAATTTTTCTAATTGACCAACCCGTAAAGTTTTAGCATTTTCACTGCTTTTGTTTCAAAATTGATAGAGTATGATAAATTAGCACAGTTTCATAGAAAGAACGCTTATATATGCCACATATATAATTCATACAAAATGCCATTATGAACCACATAAAACCTGTGTTTTAAAGAACATTGAATGTGAAAAGAATCTGAAAAGAACATAAATCTGGCATGAAAATAAACGGTTTCATGAATATTTAATGAATAGCCAGTACAAATGTAGCATGCGGACATATGCAGTGCTATCCTTAAAGTGACAATGCGCATCTTACTGCACATAATGTATTTTTGGTGACAGTTTTATAAAAGCAATTTTTGGTTGCTGTTCTTTAAGTGTGTTAAATTAATGATTATGCCCCATTAGTTTTGAAGTTGGTGCTTTAGATATAAAAATATCGGACTGATGAGATAGTTGATTGTGTCGTTGTTGATGTTGGTAGAGATTTGGCGTGGAAGGGAAGCATCCTGTAGCAGTTGTCCTCTCCCAGTCAAATAAGAAATCAGTTTTGGAAAGTTTATTCTATGGTAGCGTGAAGGGTTTGGTTTTTTGGGTAAAGTATTATATCCTCTACGCTTTTGTACACACACCATATTTAGCTGGATTTTTACTTGAAAAAAATGCTCATAATGTCACTGTAACTGGCAATCGGTACACATACTAGTATGGTATACATCCGCCAAGTGAAAATATGATTTACCTATACAACGAAACATAATATTGATAATGTAATGGTCTGATATGAAATTCATTTAAGATAAAAAAGCAACCTTTTCTTAATGTAAGAAAAAAATGCATAAAATTGTTAACCCTATTGAAAGAACATACGTTTTGTACCGTGTTCGGTTATTACCGAGATTTGAACTTTGCACTGTGAAAGTATACCATACCGCCAAAATTACTAAACATGTTTAAATTATTGCACCTAATGTCACCGAATACTGTTAACTCTATTATTGCTAAAAGACATTGCAATTTGCTAAAACATACGCTTCAGCTAGTTTTAAATTTTCATTTTGACGTTATCTTTTAAAATCAATGAATTCTTTCAATGTGTATTTTTAAAAGTTTTTCAGGTCAATCAAGTAGTTATATGTGTCAGCACCAGTCAGTTTATTTTTTAGCCATTCTCTTTAAGACCAATAGCCGATATTCACCCTTTGTTTATCTAATTATTGAAAATGTATGGTATGTAATTGACGATCAATATTTTAAATTTACAAATCTCAAATATACATCGAGATCTTCATTGTGCTATGACAATCACTGTAACAAGCCCCTCGATGAAAAAAAAACCGAGTGCTTGTATGCTTCTTGTAAGTTTAAACACGTACAGAACGCAAGTTTAAGTCTCTTTCGTGGCAAAAATGCAATACTTAATAAAAATCGTCTTAAAGTAGTACTTTAAAACTTTATAAAAAAACTTGTTCCTCTTTTGATTTTAACAGTACCAAACATAGTTCTCTGGGCAAATGTATTCCACCTGTATAAAACGGTCACCTGTTTGAAACAGTCTTTCTTAAAGTACCCCTTCACTAGCTACTTACAGTTCTACTCAAAATATTTTCTGATTCCCTTTACCAAGGCATAGGCCTACGGAGTTTAAATTTTTGAAGTAAAATTTAATATGTTCAAAACAGGTCTATACACTCACTTCATGTACAGTCGAACCTGCTTTAAGCGGACAACAAATAAACAATCCGAAGTAAGAGTTTAAAGACAAGTGGTCGTTCAATAAAGGTATGTTAGCCCTCTGGGAAATAACAATACGAACTGCCATAAGCAATTTGTTAATTAATTTAGGGGTCAACTTGAGCAATTTAATCTGTTTACTGAACTAAAAGTATGCATGCGCTTGCAACTTATTCGCATGTTATGTAACCAAAAGGTTTAAGTAAACACATTCAGGAATATTTGCGGTATATAAACCTTTTGTCATTAATGTCAATAAGTTTATTTCTGCATTAATTAACTAATTAAATCAATATAAACATTTGTTAACATATCTCTATTGTATAAATTGTAAAAAAGCAGCTACATGCTTACATTAAATGATTTATATTCGTAACTGATACCCTACAGCCGTCACGCCCTTGGTGTATAATAGTCTGATTTTTGGAGTTAACCTTTACGGTGTCACACTTTAGGTATAGCTATTAAATTTTAAGTAAAACGGTATAATTTTAGGGATGCACATGTTTACTCTTGACCTATAAACTGCAAGTTGTACTGCCCCTGTGATCTATGTAGATTATAACAGGTTTCGCAAATCTGTGCGTTCTGATCATAATCTGCACTATTCGCGGGTTATTTCCTTCATTTCCATGGAACTTCCCTACCCGCCCACTTAGATCTTTAAATAAAACCATCAAAACTAAAACTGAATTAATTTAGCAGCTTAATGTTGTTTTTTATTGAGTATAACTATATAATATATTTAGAAAATATGCATGCTGCAGGTACAGAATAAGATGAAGGAAATACTCTGAGCAACCGATCAAAAGGTTAATGATATGGTCTGATTTTAAGAAATTGTATAATTCCGTTTAAATTGTTCAAATTTATATGTGGTTATGTAAGAATGCCTAATTTCATAACATGGTTGTCAAGAAATCATAACATTGATGTCAAAACGTTAGGTACGTGTACATGTAAGATGCGTGTATAAATATAATTTGTAAAAAAAAGTTAAAACACGCACTCATTGACGACATATGCTACAACAATACAAAGAAAATACCCAAGTCTTTTTGTCAGTGTTTTTGTTGTGTTTGGTTTTTCTTGCTGAATAATGAAATACTACTCAAGTTTAACCGTGACGGGGAAAATAAATGGGGTTACCAAGTAGAGGCCTTAATTAAAAAGGGGTTTCATAACGATATCAGAGAGGTCCATGTCTCTATGTTTGTTACATAGCTAATATACCCAGGCAGTGTATCGGGCTTATACATTATTTACAGCATCAGTAGGACTGCTTCATATATCCATGGTTTTATTGTAGGCTCGGACAAATTGACCCTGGTACCCATATTTAATTAATGTCGTTTTTCAATATAAACACGAGTGTAAGAATAGTCGGAGGCGTTCTTACTTTGCGTTGCTAGGTGAATGTGTAGGTTCAAATCCTGGTTTCTGCTTTGAAAACGTTTATTAGTTTAAGTATAACTGTGTGTCAGTTGTTTTCTTGCTGTGATTGTATCAGTTTTCATTCCGTATTGAAAAAAACCCATTAAAATTGCATTGCCCGTCTAAACATATCCAGTTTCATATTAGTTTACAGAATGAGACTACACGTATGAGACTACACGTATGTTATGCAAAAAACTCACAAAGATTTAAACATGATATAAGGAAAAACACCATCCGAGAAAATACACTCATACAAAATGTAAGGTAAGGTGGTTACAAATGTAATTATGAACTCAGTGAATGTAGCTCGTATATCTAGAATATATCACCCCCTTGTACGTTTAATTTCATGATTACTCTGTATTTTAGGTATTCCATTTCTCCGTGGTTCAAACAGTCAAAGTCCGTTGTCTTGTTAACTTATGCCACTTACTTGCAATAAACTCTCGTTACTCACTGGAGAGACGTTTCGTATCTTTGAATCAAAATTAAAGTATGACCTATTGCACGAGAAAATTGGTAGTTTGCTGCAGAAGAAAGGGGGTCCAATACATAAATAGCTTGTTCCAGGACACATGGTGAGAAAGCTACCCGCCGATAATATGGCCCTGAAGACGCATATAACACCGTATATAAAGAAAACCCAACTAGTCTTGAAATCAATGTCACCATATGAAACCTTCAGGCTTAGTTAAATACTTACAATGACTGGAAAAATCAGTCCACAAGTCCACAGAATAAAAATCCCTTTCATAGTTAAAACGCACACTCAATTATCCAACAAGTTTCACCATTATTCCGAAAATCCAAAACAACTAATAAAACGCTATTTTTCAACTTATATAAATTTCACAAGACGTAATTTGAAAACTTATTTTTTGTATCAATTAACAGATGTCACCAGGAAAAGCCGCATCAAATGACATCGAAAACGTGTCTTCAGTTTCTATGTAAACAAGTGGATGTCAGCGTCCTAAACTAGATGGCAATGAACGGCACGCAACACAATGTGCAATTAAATTCTTACAAGCAATGATCACTTGAAAGAACAAGGGAGTAGGTAACACGCTAGACAATTGATCGAACCGCTATTGAAAATACCTTTGAATAAAATAAACTACAATGAAGTATGAGACAATGTTACCATTATCCTTCTAAATAAATGCCATTCCACAGCTAATCTTTATTGCAACGTTCAAGGGATATCATATGATAGATTTTAAAGCTATGAAAACAATTAATTACAACATATGATATGCTGTTGAGCGTCATTTCTCTATAAATCTGAAATGCGAAGAACAAATCATTGCTTTTTAATAAATGATAACATTATGAAATATTACAACATGCATAGAGAATGTTTGTTTGTACACATTTACATGTACATGTAATCACGAATTCAAACATTTTTAGCTACGAGAGAGTAAGTATTCTGTTCAGTTCTGTTCGATTTCGGTTATGTGAATGAGTAACGAATTAGTGAAAAGATAGACAGGGGATCCGCAAAATCAAAATGAAGCAGTTTGTAAAATGTCTGTAATATTGAAGGGTCGTTAATTGTGCGCGTAATGATACCGGCATATAGTGATTTTTACAAACACATTGCAACGATTCGGTACACATTTGAATACATAACATAGGTATATTTTTTGTATGTTCAAACTATACGTTTTATTCATTATTTGCTTTAGGTAATTAAACCTAGGATTTCAAGTGGTGAATAGACAATAATTTGAACACAATAACACGTTATAAATCAAACAGATCTGTTAATTCTCACATTTATAGATAGCAGCAATCCAAAAACTTTAGAAAATAACAGCAGGTATGTTGCGACATGAAAAGCCTGGAAATCGTGAAATGGCGCAAGAATTTTCGTGAAAAATCATGAGAAAAAGTTGCGAAAAAGCAAAGGATACCGTCTCAAACAAAGTCGTGACTGAATAACATAGGGAAAGATCGCAGGTGAAATGAAATGGGGAAATATCCCAAAATAACAAGGCGGCAAGTCGTGAACAAAACTCAGACGAGAAAGCGGAATAAAAAAGAGATAGCCTATAGATTTAGCAAGAATACTAAAATGTTTTTGTAAAACATTTATAGACTCATGAATATGCGTGAAGTCCGCTCACCCATTGTTTCATACTTCAATATTGATCATGTTCGTGAATGATTTTCTTTATGAGACATCTTCGGTTAGCATTTCTTATTTGTACTTTAATGAAATCAATTTCTTTTAATTTTCTCAACTGTAAATTAATTTTGACACGCTCATAGGTCGATTGTATGAAAAATAATACTCCTTAATGTTTTCTCTTATATATCTCCTATCTGTCTAATGGAACTACTTCTGTGTCTTTGTAATGAAACTATTTTCATACTGTGGACGTACGCATGTATATCGTGTCATGCTATATGGAACGCCTTTGTTGTCTTCTAATACTTTTATTATATTTCATACCTGTGTTATTCCTGAATATAGAGATGTTTTTTTAAGTCTCGTATAATTCTATTTTAACAATGGTTATGCGCAATAGTTTATTTCACTGCAATGCATTATTTGTATTTTATATATGCGTGGATGAGACCCTAATAATGTCAAACATATTTCATATAATAGCGGCAAATGCTTTTAAATGCAAGGTATAGTATAGCTCTTATTCAATGTGGCGGTAATGACGTTAAATGCAATGCATTTGATAGTGTGTGCTGTACATACAATAAGAGAACAATGTCGTTCAAAAAGCATTCACACATTTACTGCTTACCTTTTTATAAAAACATTCTGTAGTGGTTTCTTTTTAGTTAAAGTCGTTTTTTTGCTTCATTTAAGCTTTTTATGTACGGTAAAATGTATGTGAAAAAAGTAAACGCTTGTAAAACAGAGCCCCGGCACATTTTTTAAAACAAATACGACCGTGAAGCGCCCAAAAAAGTACAAAACATGATAGAACAATGGTTGTTATGCTATGACTCGGCGCACATTCTTTGTTATACATGTATGAAAGATCATAGATCATGGCTGATACCCTGTCAATCCCATACAAAGGCCCACAATCATTGTAAATTTTGGGCTTCAAGTTTAAATAGAAAAATTGCATTTTTTGTCTATGTATGATATTGACTACAAACAACGTGCGCGAATTTAATTACTGTTTGAAGTGGTAACGGCTTACTTGATTGTAATTATAGATTCCTCTTCAGTGACTATGAAACTAACTGGTTTAAATTACTTATCCCGATGTTGAAATTAACGAACATATTAACAGTGAGATAAAAACAGATATGTTAAGTGTTTTAAAGAAGTTATATTTCTAAACATAAATGTTTGATAATTTCGCGAAACAGTTACCCGAAGTGACGGATATTTCCGTTTGAACCAAGTATCTCATGGAAGAAACATTTAGTAATTCACGTAAGTCGTCTTACACGGGGGATGTAAGATGAGATTTTCCAGCACTGGTAAAAACTGCAGATATCCCCATCTGGTATGCACGAGAAATATATATTAAGATTTTGAAATCAGAGTCAAGACCAGTGCGTGTACTTGTAATTAAGTGGGATCTAAGACATATATCTAAAATATGTATGTGTGTTTTTCTGTATGTATGTGGCCAAACATAGGGTCTGTAACAAGTGTCTGTGGGGAACTAAAATTTGTGATTATATTCTATGATACCAAATACATGTCTGCGTCAGTGCCTTATTATTATAGTGATCTTGTAAGTTTATATGTCTGTCTGTTAGTGTCTCTTACTACGATTCATTGTGTTTGTTCTTACTTGAACTTGGAAAATTTTCAAAGCCGACTGAAATCGATAATTTGATATTTTGCTTGTAAGAACTTTAAACTATTCCATGCACCAAAAGAGTTCTCCTTTTGTGTTGCATGTGTCAACAACATACTAAAGTGTTCTTCTCGCAAAAGAACTATAAAAATCTTTTGTAAAAATCTACTGAAACAATAACACAAATGGTTTAGTTTACCACGCTTTTTCAGAAGTAACTTTAAATATCTAAACAGTAACATAAATTTAAACGTTTTAACAATTTGAAGTAAACTTAAGGGAAGTAACAAACACCGTTTAAATACGTACATAAATAAATACAATAAGCATTATCTACCTTGTACCAGCTTGCATTTGATATACCAGGCTAAGTTATATTTTCAAATTGGTCGTCATGATGTAGACATGCCATTTACTAGCATTTTAAATTCTGCAACAGTATTGATGGATGGATGGATGGATGGATGGATGGATGAATTGAAAGTTAATTTCCATGATAGTTTAACTGAAAAGCAGAATGAGTCATTTTTTACTATTTCTTTATATATTTGCAACAGTTATTTCTTAATCAGTTTTAGCAAATGAATATGAAATGTGATATCTTTAGTAAGAAAAAAGACAATATAAAGGTTCTGAAGATAATTCGTATACATGTACGTGCTTTCCAGCAGACTAAAATACGCGTATAGTCTATTTCTGTAAGCCAATCATATGTTATTTGAAAACAAACTTGGGATCCCGGCTCGGCAGTTAACGTGAATGTTAAACAAACTTATTTGATATAAATCATTATAACTTAACAGCATCTGACATTTTTAGAAGTAAATTAAGTTCAAAAGAAACTTTGGTAGCAAGGTCTTTAAGAAAAAATGCAAGTTGTGATTAAAGCTTGGATATTCTACTTCGTTTGAATATTTGAGGAAATCATACGTGATGCAGTAAACATGTCACCATGATACAGTTGTTTCGCTAGGTAAGTAATAATACTAATTGTATTTACATGTACTTCTTAAGTGTCATCTTAATGGTCAGCATGATCAGTATTTCTGGAATTAGAGACGATCGAAAAGAGTCTGACAATCTATACAAGAGATTTAAAGATATAAGTTCAATTACAAAAATCTGTTCAAATATGAAAAGTGGCGAATCGGGGTCGGCACATTTATGAGTGGTAAATCATCATTCAACACATTTTGTTAGAGGGGTGAGTGAAATTATTAAACGGACTATTAACGATGTTAAGAAATTGAAAACAGTAAATAAAATCTTTTTTACAGCTAATGTAAACTTAACTTTAAACTTATTTAAACGATATATGTATAACCTAAAAAAGATAAAAGTGTATTCACTGAAAATTTACAGATACCATGCATGACTGCAGTTTTTTCTGTTCGAAGTATCTTTTTTGCTCTTAGTTTTCACTTTCGACACCTGTGATAAAAGGTTCAGCTATGAAAAGAAAAACATTAGAAATCTGTAGCATTTTTTATTAAATAAATTGGTTTTGAATTAATGTTTTAGTAAAAGTTGTGACGTTTTCTATGGAGGAATATCCGCAAAACTCACCACGCATTATATACATGCTTATATGAACGCCTTACATTAAATAAATTTTACGGTAAATTATATACAATTGGTTTTGAATTACTTTACAAGAATGTATACTTTGTAGTAAGGATATAGGCATAATCGTCGCAGAGTTTTTTTATTATTACGCCAGCATTTCCCAAATGCTTTTATAGACTCTTATTCATAAACGTTGCACGTTTGTAATGACCTTATTCAAAATAGGATACACAGGAGCGAACATGACACATGTGCCTTCGATGGGAGCACGAAAACACTTAACGTTTCTGCCAAGTTTTTCATACAAAATAAACCCATCCCATTTATCAGGTATGTTTAAACCATGTCATATTTGAAAAACCGGCAGTAATAGTAGTCTATTCAAACTGTTAAAATTAGATTTAAAAAAAGTACACTATTTTATTTTT
>JAFMSR010000016.1:6106447-6227503 GCA_022818135.1 Saxidomus purpurata
AGATAGAGTGATACATAGAATTACCTGTCAGACGTTTATTTCAAATACACAGGGAACATTTTAATTTTTTAGATATTTTCATTGGACAAAAATTTAGGGCAAACATTAATATGGGCTTTTTTTCTGTTTTAACACAACAAAACATTTCACCAACATGTAATCTTTACATCACACAGTGTATGCTACCATATATGAACCAAACATTTTAAGCAGGCTGTCAACACTAATTAGAGAGACACGTTATAGTAATAAACAATTGTAAAATAAAGTCTTAATGAGTATTACTTAAAGCACAAAACCTATGACTTTCGAAAAATATAGGTTTAGTATACCGCTTTTCTCAAAACTAGGTTTAAATAGTTTAACAGTATAAATGTTATGTTAAGCAGAAGGGAATTATCAAATATATTCTATTTTGTGTCTCGTTACATTAAAAAAAAAGTCTTTAAAGACAATTAAAATGTCCTTCATAAGTGACCCCCCCCCAAACCGCAGGTGGTCAAATATCTTAATCGTTTTATTGCCCCTTATCAGTTTTAATCCTCTCTGATTAGGTCCAGCAGCCTGTCAGTAGACTTGATATGTAGTACAGTAGTAGAACCATAAATTTTATTGATTTGTACAGATAATTGATTTATAACTTATTTCCTGTTGTTTATATAAACTGTTTTATATAATAATGACATTTTACTTTTATTGCAGGATATGAAAAATATTTTAGATAAATGCAGTAAACTGTGATTTTAAAGTTATACTGAGAAAGTTAATATGCTCAAGTAATTATGCACCTTCCTGTGGTGTGGCCATAATGCATTTTTGATGTATAAAGAATCCTTCTGACTATTTATTTCTTTGTAAATTATAAGTGCAACCAGGATTTATTGTATATACGATCCCTGGTGCAACTGAACGCTTCTTCTAACTGTAAAATAAGCTAAAACTAAATTTCTCTTATGTATCAAGTGTAACATCTAATCTTAGTGATAATTGGTTTGTTGTAAAAGTAATTGATTGAGTATTTAAAACATAACTCAATCTAACTTTGAAATCACAGTTATTTTTCAGTAATCTAAAAGTTAAAAAAAAAGTTTATGTTTCTGTCATATAAGAAAATAATTTTGATATAATAACTGTAAGTGTTGATTTTTTTATAATCTAATTTGACTGGGAATTACGTACCTAAAAGGTAATTGAGAAAATATAATAATAACATCTTATGAAGGTCTTAAAATTTATGTATACAGTCTATGGAATACTGGCTAGTTTCCACAGAAATCCCTGGTTTTGCTGCCCAGCATGCTATCTCATTATCATTGACATGCTAACTGACCACAGTAAATTATGGCCGGACTCCAGATATCTGATCCAATATAAAACATCTGGATTAATTTTATCTTACAGTACAAATGTTTCTTCACTTGTTTAGTGTAATCAATGTACACTGCTTTTTCTTAAAAAATATATGAAGAACCTATTTTTAGTTTTTGTGAAAAGATTCAAAATAAAATTGTTATTTTTCTAATTATCATTTTTTAGGATAAAATAAACTTTAAGGTTACATTGCCTAATAGCTTTCAAAATAGTCATTACGTAGTATCATCACTTACGAAACTTAAACAGAATGGATGCTTTGAAAACGTGTGTAAAATGTTTGCACTGTATTCTCTAATAAGCTGATAGAAAAGAGAAACAAACTTGGAAAATATTAGGGGTGAAAATAGTTTCAATGATAATAAAGATAACTTGTTATATTTATTTTTAACGCTCCTAAAGTATGATGGTTATACATTTATACATATATTTTAGTTGTAATGTTCATTACATTATGATGGTTACCAGTATTTGAAACGCTTGAATGTATTTTATGGAAACTTATATTGACCCCCTTGATATATTTTCTACATTTTCTTAAGTTCTCAAGATATGCGTGTATTATATATAAGTCATCATTCAGATACTTGTGACTAAATAATTTGTTAAAATATAACAATAGAGAATTTAGGAGATATATGCACTGTTAAGTGTTTGTAGATGTAGGTTGTAAAAGTCATGTACTGCAGCTCTTGATAGTTTTCGGCAGAAGTATAATTTTACGAAAATAAGCTATTAAATTTACTGGGAATTTACATGAGAATTTTTAGGACATATTTTACTAAACGAATGAGTTACATACGTCGTGCCAAAATAATCACTTTTAACTTTATCTGCCTTTTAGTTTATATACATTTCAGCACAAATGAATCATAACTTTCGCTATGTAGATCTACTACAATGAAATTGATAAAATGGGTATGAATCGCTAAACAAATTGTATTTCTTAATTGAAACGCAAAACAACTACTGTAAATCAGAACTTTGTATCTCCCTTCTTAGATAAACCATTAAATTAGGTGAAATGTTTAGGAACTTGATTAATATTCCATAGTATTTTCAGCCAATTCTACATTTATAATATTCTTTTTTAGGTACTAATTGATTATGAAACTTAACTAAACATTTCACATTATTGAAGAAGATGGCCAGTGTTGATTCATTTATCTGAAAAAGATAGCAACGTCAAATTTGCGAAGAAATTTAAAGATCTGTGGATATAAATCTTCAAATTGAAAGGAATTTGTGCTTAATAAAATAATTAATCTTGATACCAAAGTCTTTTACTCTACTAAAATTGAAAAATAATTGAAATTTAAATATATTTGAAATGAGGTAACTATATCATTTTAACAAAAATTTCAGTCAAGATGGTGCATCTTCATTTAATAAGTGCTATAATGATGTATAAATAAAGCTCCTATCAATGATGTATCAGTTTCTAGCATCTGGAATATGCTCATGATCCTTATCAGCTTCTCTCCAGCCCCCTTACTACTGACTACCAGTTAGCTGCCATGGTAAATTATATCAAAGGGTCTGTATGATATTACATGCTGAGGTGTTACTGCTCAGAGCTGAGCAGTTTGCCAACCAGTATTCCGTGATCTGTATAACTAACATCCCTTTCCTACATTATCTGTACATAATGTAAGGAAGTTATACAGTAGCTGAATATGATAAACAGAAGCTAGTCTACCAGTGACCAGTCATGTTAATTGACATCTACTGTGAATTCGCTGTGAATTGGCATGGCTGACTGGACCCTTGTGGTGAATACCCCACATTCCTGTTCAATTGCCTTTAAATATCGAATAAATCCAAATGCGTCATTAAATATATTTAGCGCTTTTTTTCAACTGAATATGAAATGTGATACTTGTGGTTAGCAAAAGGTCGATGACATGGGATGGAATAGAATATACGAAGAATGTGCATAGTATGTAACTTGCGTAATGTCTATTTCTAAAAGCCCAACAATTAATATTTTCTTTTTAAATTTGGGATTCCGCTGTATCCACGGGATATTTACAAAAAGCTTCAACCGTCCGAATATGATATCATAATTTAGTAACATTAGAACCTTTATAACAAGAGCAATGTTGACATAGATAATCCCCAGCCAAGGCTAGGATATTTTGTGAAAGGTAGACGTATAAATGGGCGTTAATGAAATGAAAACTATTTAACTGAACATGGTGGTAATATGCACAGTTCCACTTCCTAGTGAAGCATGTTGAAAATCAGACCATAACCATATCCCCAGCGAGAGATAAGTATATTAACAACAAATCAAACTGTAATTTCTATAAACAACTTTTTAAAGAAAAAACAAGTTGTGTGTGCTAGTGTTTGACTATGATGTTAACTTACTTAAAGCAGTAAATTGCCATTATAACACAGTTGTTTTGGCCGACATAAAATTATGTTGTACTGCTTATTTTACTTTTAAAAGCGCGTATTCGTTTCATTCTTCAGTTTCCAGTACTTTGTTGCTATTGAAACGATTCAGAAGAGCAAGTTTTTACGAAACTGACAATAGATTAATTTTGAACGTATTAAACCAAATAGTCAAAGAAACAAAAGCCGTATCATAAATGAAAAAGAACTAAGGTGTTGGTACATGAATGGTGAACGTGATAAAATGCTGCTATGTCGCCAGGCCGCTAGGCTGCCAACTTCACATACATTCTACAGTAACTGTTTTAGTTGAGAGATATTTTTATCAGTAGCATATGATGTGTATAAGTTAGGTGTCAGCCCGCCAAAATAGCATGATCAACATTCTGAACATCAGGTAGGCTTAGGTAAGAAACTTATATATCTTCCATGCACTTCGTATAACAAATAATACACCTAAACATTAAAACATGTTTGTTTATATTCTGTAGTGTCAGCAGACCAAAAATGTACATATTGACATATTTATCCTTAAAAGTACACCATGTCTGCGTTTATCTGTATGTGAAGTCACAATTTGTTGCTGCTTGTCAGTGGTAAACGCCCCTTTCGACGCTATTTCCGACATTATATAAGGGGACATAAATATCAAACAATCGTTCCAGGGAAGATCTGTACTACTACTGAACACGATCTTACAAGTTTGTATTAAAACAATTTAGAAACAACGATTGGTAAATATGAGAAAAAAATAATGTCCTTTGTACTATTTCGTATGTGAAGAATTTTTATCTTTCGTAATAATCACGCCCAAAGTCGATATATATGTTTGCACGCGACCTTATTTTTAGCATTATCGTCGTAAGTACTAACACGCAATTACGTTTGGAAGGATAGGACATTTGTGAGATATATGATCCAACTTGTATTCTCGGTATTTTCCGAAAATGCGCATTTTTTAGGTGTAAGGTAAGGTCCAGTAGGATGACAAGTTATTTTTGAAAGGAACACAAATCTTAATAACATATATATTTTTTTTTTTTTTATTTGGCATAAAATGACATTTACATTTATAGCCAATTACAAAATAATACATACATGTGTGGAGCAAATAACAAGACAATGAGATACACAATCTTTTCAGAGAAAGTTTTACTGCATTAATAATTAATAATTATGTCTATTGTTACCACTAAAAACTATTCCTATTTCTGTTGTATTTTTTTTTAATCATTTTGTCTATTTTTAACAAATTATAACTGTTTCTGTTGCAAGGGCAAAGTATATTCTTGTAAAAATGTGAAGTAATTCGTATCCTGTTAAAGTATAAAATATATATACGAACTGTTAAAGACACCTTAAAAAAAAAAACAACTTTACGTGTCGTTTCTTTCTTTAAAAGCAAAGTATATAAATTTCGCTAAATTATTAAGTATGTGCTTATTTGTAGAAGACATTAAATTTTCAAACTTCTGTATCGTTGGCCAACGGCAATAATACGATTTTAGAAATTTCCTACGTAAGCTGTAATATTTAGGACAAACTAACAATAGATGGAATTCGTTTTCTAAGACGTTCATGCTACACTGTCGACAAGTTCTATTTTCCCTCGGTATGTTATTATGTCTCCCTGTTTCTATTTCTAAGTTATGTGACGATAGCCTAAATTTTGTGAGCGATATTTTGTACTTATTAGTGTTTACATGTTTAAGGTATTTTTCCATCTCAAAAGTATGTTTTATAAATTGCATAAGATGACAGTCTACTCGAATTGTTAACCTTTGCGTACCAACTTTGCTTATATATATCAAGTATTCTATTTTTGACTAGATGAAAATTAATTTGAGTGTAATCTTGGTTTATCCATAAATATGACATGCCAATTTCGTTTAAAATTAGTCTAATTTGGTATGCCCAGTTATTCCCGTTATACGAATTCCCATTATCTGCGTCAGTTTTTAATGTTTTGTATATGCGTTTTAGCAAACAATCGTTGTCTAAAGATAATATTTTAACCAGTATTTTATAAGAATTAATTTTCGCTGAATTTGCATTGGGTGTCTCCCTGTTTCTCCATACAGTCCGTCTAGATTTGTTGACTTTTTTGACACACAATATTTTCCTGAGAAATTTGCAATGTATTACTTCTATATCTTTTTCCGTCGTTATAGCCGAAAACTTCTGCACCGTAATTCAAAACAGATCCGACTAGAGTGTCAAAAGTTTACTTTATCAGTTATGGATAATTCTAACTGGTTAAAAACTGTAAATAAATTGTGTAATGCAAACAAAGAGTGTTGTGCTAATTTTTTCTGGGTACGGTGCCAGTGACCATTCTTAAATAAGTTTATACCTAAATACTTAAAAGTTTTTACAGTTTCTAATACAGTGTCTGCATATGTGAAATTGTATTGTGTGTGTCTTCCTAGTTCAAAAATCATGATTTTCGTCTTATTAGTATTTATTTTGAGGCCCCAATTTTCGCAATAATTATGCAAATCATTTAACATAGACTGTAGTGCTGTAGTTGTATGAGCGAATAACACTGTGTCATCCGCGAATAGTAAAATAAATATTTTTATGTCATCGGTAGTAAAAGACCATCTATATCAGAGTTGATATTACTCAATATATCATTAACAAAGAATAAAAATAGCAATGTGGAACTGGGGTCACCTTGTTTTGCGCCTATATTTGAATCAAAGCTCGGCGAAACTTGGTTTTTATATCTAACAGCTGCTTTTACTGTGTTATACATACTTTGAACAGCTTTTACAAATTTTGAGCTCACCTTTTCTAACAAAAGTTTTCTAAATATTGATAGTCTATCAGTTTATCAAAACATTTTTCGAAATCTAGAAAAGCACAGTAGACCTTTTTGTTTTCTGAAAGAGATTTGGCAATGATGGAATGTAATAAGAAGATACAGTCTATCGTAGACTTTTCCCCTTTGGAAACCGAATTGATTGTCGAGTATTTTATTATGTTTAATAGACCATTTTGTTAAACGATTGAGCAGTATTTGTGAATATATTTTCGCGATAACATTAATCAGTGTAATGCCTCTGTAATTTTTTGCTTCCTCCGTATTTCCCCCTTTGAAAATTGGTACTATAATGCCCGATCCCCATTTTTTTGGATATTCGCCACTTTCGAAAATTTTGTTATAAGTTGCCGATAAAAGCGGTGAAATAATATCAAATGAGTGTTTATATAGTTCAGCGATTAAGCTATCTTCGCCGGGGCTTTTATTGTTGTTTTGTGCGAAAACGGCTGTTCGTATTTCCGGGATACTTATAATTCCGTCCAAATCGTCATCTTGTAGAAGATTTGGTTCCTGGTTTAATTCACTCGCACGTGCCTCCGTGCTATATAGAGTTTTAAAGTGGGTTAATGTAGCTATAATAAATAAACCGATGGTTTATCAAATATAACAAGTCAAATGTTTGAACGCCGCCAAATGGAGTGGGGGTTGCGATAATTAGTAATGTTGGATTTAATGTATGGTGATTAACCAAACCTAATCTTTTTGCACTCTAATTTTGTATAAGGCTGACCATTTGTTAATGTTTAATGCTAAAAAAGATGATTCTACGTCAAGTCTATAGGCATTGTTTCCTCTGTATGGAAATTGGCTGCTGTCACATTATTGAATTACAAATCATTGAAATAGTATTTTTTTTTATTTTCCTAAGTCTAGAATTCTAACATATAAATTTGCTTCAATTTATATTATTCTTGTACGAAAGAAAAATTATTTCCAAGATATAAATTAATTTGTTCCCCACTATATAAAAAAATAAATTTAATTCCACTCCGGCGAGGTTTCGATCTCTGATCTCCCGCGTGCAAAGCGGGGATACATTCCACTGCGCTATCGAGGCATCGAGTTTCATAGCCTCGCAGTCGGCTCGCAGTCATTCGTTTAAAATCGGCTATTTCCGTAAAATTTAGACTCGGCTATTTCCGTAAAATTTAGACTGGTTCGCGATCTCAAATCAAAAGACCGCTTGTTACAAAGACACACTGTGAAATCATTCTACAGTCTAAAAGTAGTTACGTCACCCCATGGAAATTTTACTTTCTGCATTCCAATACACGCTAATGATAGACTTAAACGCCACTTTATTACAAATCAAATCAACGGGTATGTCGTGTTGGATATTCCTACTTATTCAAGTGAACTTCAAACTTCTGAAGGTCAAAACCTTTCCGCCAATCAAGCGCAGAAAAAACATTTGGAATCCCGCTAATTCACCTCTTACGAAATTTTTATTACGGAGATCAACTGTTTGTTGTTTGTTGTTGTACGTACAAGTTTATTTCAAAGGCATCAAGACTTTTTAAAACAAGTTAACGTAAAAAGATAATTAATAATTACTTTAAACAAATGTAACTCCTTGGGAAAAATGGATATCACTTGATGTGCTTGTGGTGTACATTTTCGTGTAAACTTCGTGCTGGAGTTAAGTCAGTTGTCTTGCCTTGTAAGTACATGTAACTAATGTTTATATTCATTGATTGTTAGCATGTAAAGTTTTCATATGGCGCCCGTAAAGTGACATGTGATACATTTTTTTTATTTCGTAACTACGTAAAAATAAAATAATATTTCGTAAAAACGAAATAACATTCCGTCAAGACGATTTGTATTTCGTTTTTACGAAATGTATTTCGTAATTATGAAACATAAAAAGTGTATCGCATGTGACTTTACGGGTAACGTTTTTTCATGCTTGTTTTCCGGTAGTTTTTGGCATTAAGATCGATTCACAAGAGTCAATATTTCTTTACAAATCTTATAATCTAAAGAAGAAATTGTATCGAAAACTATCAGCTGAAGACACAAAATCTATTCATGTATTAGAAATTAGCATACTGAGCGACTAATATACATGATAACATACCATGCCTTAACTTATGTTAAATCATGTAGCCTTAAAAAAAGAGAAAGAAATGATAGTTTATTGAATATTTCCCATGAATCCACACATAACTCCAGGTTTTTATTCTATTTCAAGTATCTTAGTGCTTCTAATTTCTGTGATAGAAAGGTTCAGGTACGGAAACATACAATATGAATATACTTCAATTATTAACAGAGTTAGATTTATAAACACTTGATTTTTCCGGGCTAGCTCAGTGCTGGCTTACCACGGCTGTGGCCTGGGTCTGATACCTGGTGTCTGCATATGGGATGGTTATGTGGTCTCAAAGCCTGACAAGTTGATTTTCTGCGGGTACTTTAACAGGCAACAACAACGCGATCATCTGTGCCAACTAGCGTGATCATGGTTTATGGCGTCACGGTTGATTGTGTTTGTTTAGAATTCTAAACACCTTGTGATGTAGCAAGTAGTCTCAAAATATAAATTTGCAAATAAAAATTAAAAGTAAAGTACAATTAAAATTTAATTAAACAATTTTGAACCGGACAGAACTTTTGTCCTTAAGTATATTTTTAAATTAACAGTATAAATTTTAAGTTAAGCAGAAGTTTTCTATGTATCTTGTTACACTTTAAATATCGGATAAATCCAAATGCGTCATTAATTTTTCAGCACTTTTGTGATACAAAGTACTTGCGGTTAGCAAAATGCCGATGACATAGGATAGATAGAATAGATCAAAGAACATACAAAGGGCCCGTCTTAGCATTGTACTTACGAGAAACGGGTCTCGCAAATACCTCGTAATTTACGATTTTTAATAAGACGGGTCCATAGTTTGTAACTCGCGTAATGTCTATTTCTAAAAGTCCAACAGATAAAAAAATTACTAAAGCTTGGAATTCCGCTGTCTCCACGGTATATTTACAAAAAAGCTTTAACCGTCCGAATTTGATATCATAAGTTAGTAACAGTAGAACTTTTATAACAAATAGATATAGATAATCACCAGCCAAGGCTAGGATAATTTGTAGGTGGCCGTATACATGGGTCTTAATGAAATTAAAATCATTTAACTGGAACATGGTGGTAATATGCGCAGTTCCACTTCCTATTGAAGCATGTTGAAAACCAGACCATAACCATAACCCTAGATTATAAAAAGTCTGTTGAGATTGAGAGGTCTTTTTTCTCTTCAAGTCTTTTTCTTTTTAGAAAGTATCTCTATCAAATATTTGTCTCAGTCAAACCTCATCCCAACAGTAAGAGTCAAGGGAAGGAGAAATTGTGAAGATGTTATAAAAATGCTCAGAAAAGACATGAGGTAATGACTCTAACGACTGATGCCAATCTACCATAACCCCAGCAAGAGATAAATAGATTAACAACAATTAAACTGTTAATTTCTAAAACTAACTTTTTAAAGAAAATGTAAGTTGTTGTGAAACGTTAGTACACGTGTGTGCTAGTGTTTGACGATGATGTTAGTTTGTTTAAAGCAGGCAATTGAAATGATTCAGAAGAGCAAGTTATTACGATACTGACGATTAAGACATTTTGAACACATTGAACTAAATCATATATGAAAAAGAACTAAGGTGTTGATACATGAATGGTGAACATCATTAAATGCCGCTAGGTTGCTATTCCGCCAACTTCAGGCCGCTAGGCCACCAGGCCGCATTGCCGCCAACTTCAGGCAGCTAAGCCGCCAGGCCGCATTGCCACCAACTTCAGGCCGCTAAGCCGCCAGGTATAAACAGTATACATTTACGGATAATATGCATTGTTCTGCGTGTCTTGTTCGCTCCTTATTGTCACTTTCGACCGAAATCAAAACGTTATGAAAATACTACTTTAAATTTGGCATGCAACTAGCATTAAATCTTCCCGACAACACCTGTCCAACTATTTTTAAATGTTAAAACTGGCCAATACCTATGCATAGCTATTGGCTATTGTATATGACTAACCAACAGTAAATAAATTTTATATTGTATGTATTGTACATGTACCACGTCATTGACATGATACATATCTAAGACTTTGTAACCACGCCCACATGCAGGACTACTTTTAGTTCAACAATCTGGTTTCATAGGTTTGCCTTAGGTAAGTATGGGACTTCTCACGAGCAAACACATTGAGAAACTAATTAAATATTACATTTATTCTTTCTTTTTCATTTTACAAATCATGGTTTACGATGTATTTCTTTCATAGAAATACTGCCTAAATATATAAATTGAATGATTTTAACTTTATAAGCAAACCGCACGGCATCATAAAAATCGAAAAATGACTTTAGAATTTTTATCTTTGAAACAAACATATTGTTGTGGGTATTCATATTCTAAGTTAGATCATTTTCTATCCATCTACAGCAATTTTGAAGCAAAATTGTATGGCCTGTAACCTATTAGCCAGCTATCAAAAGTGTAAAACTGCCTTTAAACTGCCGACTAGAGCTATTCATTCAGCAACTCGTTCCTCGTAATTTTACAATTGCTGTTGTTGTGCACACGCCACCGTGTTGAAACTTGGAAATTAGAAGTATTACATTATTAATTTAATTTTCCTTAATTTTATCAAGCTGTACAGTTACTTAAAAATAGACTACAACCCAAATTTAACAGACTTACAACTGTAAGTATTTGTGGTATTGATGTGTCTATAACGACCACAAGTTTTTCTGCTTAAAGAATGTAATGTAAATATATTTTCAAATGCACGTTTTTCCCTTGCCGAGTTTCATGACCCTAGCACCAGCACTATTATAAGTATCCCAAGACCCAATTTATCCCAAAGAACTGAGGGTCATATAAACAGACGACGTGCCAGAGCTTAGACCTATAATTTCGTCTGTAAAAACTAGTTATGCGATTGCTTAAACTCTTGGAAAGAGAGTTTTGGTGAAGAATTCAGACAATTAAATGATACAAAATTAACTATTAAAGAAATGTCGTAATCCAAATGAATTTGCTTATCGATAGATGTGTGGGTGAAAAGTAAATACATGCTTTTGAAAACCATGTGCCTAATCAAAGTTTAAACTTACTCTGCTAATGTCGTTTATATCTTGTTTGATGTTTTCATAATAATTTATATAATTCCATTGAGTAGGACATATTATTTCAATACGATAATTGTAAAATCTCTATGTATTGCAATAACCATAATACCATACAATTTCCTTTACATCTTTTAAAAAATATTATGTTTATTGTACATAAACCTCAATGAATATATTAAGACCATGGGCAAATACGCCTGACATTGGCAGTGATAGTTGTGTTTCTTTTCTACCATTGAACACATGTATACATTACATATAAATTACATTTAAATGGGATTTTATCCGCTTATAGAATATACCACTGAAATTCAAATGTATCGGTGTTTAACTGGGCTACAAAAATTAAACCTAAAATGATTTTACTACTAAACTAGGTTTATTTAATGTCATACATGTACGCACCTCCTTAAACCAGTCATTTGAAACATAAAGCTTTGCATGATAAAAAATCAAACCACACTGAGATATAAATAAATTTACCTCATGCTTTTATTTTTATATCCTTGTAATATTGAGATGGGTTTACTCAATGGAATAGACACCGAATTATTAAAGTTGAACTTCTGCGGTTTAAATAAAATTTAATCTTAGATAGCAAACGTGTATCATATACACTAAGCAAAATAAGAAACTTCTGCTAAGTTTGCTTGAACATAGCTCGGAAATCATTGTTATATTTGCGTTTAAGCATGATGCATCGTGTGGTGCTAAAATCATGACAGAAAATGGGGAAAATTTTGACTAAGTAAGGTATCGGGTTAAAAACAAAAATAACACTTAACAACGGGTATGACCTCGGGCCAATGTATATATATATATATATATATATATATATATATATATATATATATATATATACTGAATTCAAATAAGGGTGACTTGATATGACTTTAAAATAATGATTTAATTAACTAAATTAACTGTGCTACGCGTTTCATACAATTCATCAGGCACAACATATATATATAGTAAAAGATAAATAATAAAAGGTAATAGTAAAAGATAAAAACACAGTCCGTGTGTTGATTAAATCATTATTTGCCAACCGGTTTCGCTTTTTCTGCTCATCAGGGCAAATATGGCGTCAAAATATTTTCACGTGAAAAGCCGGAAAAAAGTTAATTATAGTAAATATATATATACCTTAACATCTAGTCCCGGCTTGATACTTTTTCCCTTTCCATATTCTGTCGTAGTTTAGATCTTTAAAATTCTATGGACATAGTATCAAACTATTGCTATTTTATTTTTCAGGACTTTGAATTCCACTGAAATAATACGACTAAAATGTTGAAAACATTTTCTAACAATGATAGACATATCGTTGCTTATTATTGTCTTTGTTCGCGAAAACAAACAAAATGCCTAAAAAGGAAAAGAATCGCCATGTGAAAGGTATAAAGGATTTATATAAGGAGAAAACAAACGACGATGTTTGGGATGAAGATAAAAGTAAGTTAACCCAAAATGAAGTACCTGTTGACATAAGAAATCACGATTCTTATACAGGATGGCCTCGTCTAGAAAAGGAAAACGATGAGGCTCGCCAAGACGAAACAGACACAGACCTAACTAAAATAGGAATAGTGAGTAATGCTGACGACCCGTCGACATTAAAACAAGAATGTCAGCGGTCGCCATGCGTAAATTGTGTCCGACCAAAACAGAATATAAAATCACCTTTACAAAATATAAACAGGGAACAACCTAGGGATTCAAAAGCTCCAACCCAACTAAAAAAGAAAAGACGCGTCAGTCTGAGAGTCAGTGAAGAGGATGGCTCGCCTAATGTTAATGCTTCTTATGAACATAGAAGAGACCAAGAAGCTTCCGTCGATTCTGATACAACCAGTGATTACGGCACATTGCAGAAGGGGGATGTTTCAAGCGACGACGAAAGCAGCGAACATTACAATAAAGCCTTGTCAAAAAGTGGTAATTTTTTAATTAATTTTTCATATAATATTCAATATATGCACAAAGTATATTATTAATTTTGTAAAAGTAGAAATATTGTACCAGAATTATTTCAACAATATATAAATTATTAGATTGAAACATATAAATAGCAACCGTAAGTTTTACAAATGTTTCCATTCTAAATGTTCACTGTTCTAGATATATGCGGGACGCTTTTCTTTTGTAGTGCCAAATTTGTCCACGCATGAAAAGTTGGATGAGGATATCAAGGATCTTAGACCTCTAAGCAAGTGCTATGTTATAAATGTCGAGAATTCGAAAAATTTCAATATAACACCAGGTATTTACATAAAGCAATTGTATTTTCATAAATGTAACTGAAATAGATCAACTAATGTTGCACTGTATTTTATTATAGACTAGCATTCCCAGTGTTGTTTTCTCCCAACCTACGTAGTTAATAGCATTACAGCAAATGATTTGGATTTTGAATGCTTGAGGTACAAAAAAGCCTTGGTTGACTGAATATGGTCCTTTAAAGTTATCAACTGCAATTACCTAAACTACTGCTATAACACTAACAGTCCATTCCCAAGTCAAATACCTAAACTTTGTTAGAGCATAAGTAGAAACCTCTTTCGTTGCAGATCGAGGAACAGCAAGTTTTACTAAGACAACAATCAACAGAGAGTCTAATGGTAAGCACACTGTACTATTTTCAAGATACTTAAAGGCAAATTCTACATTTAGATATCATATAAGGATACGCCAATTAAAACGACTAGGTTTTACATTTTTATGTTACTTATCACTTAAAAATGCAGTGGTAAGTTTTTACAACAATTAAAAGTGTACCTCATCAGGAAAATCGTGAATAAGAAAAAAAACAATGATTTTTTGTACCACAGGAATTTCAGAAGGCGAACACACAAGAAAAGCACAGACATACAAAGGTATCGTCTACTAGTATCTTAAGTATTTTAACCTTGAAATCTGTATGAAGTATAAGTTATAGAAGTAGCAACAATTGATTTGGTCTAAGTAACCATTTAATAAAAATGTATAAAAGAAAAGGTATCTGTATCATATTAAATGCACACGGTTTACGTGTATGAATACATTATAGTATTGTATAGGAAATAAACTTAAATTCCTTAATTGTATTTCAGATCGTCACGTTACAGTTTTGAGATCTGTTCGTCGCACATATCTAAAAGTAGACACAGAGTTGTTTAAAGGTGGCCAAACGTCTTTGAACCGTGAAGGTTATTACCCTTTAGTTATATTCAAAGGTTCGGGATATGGGTGTGGCTTTGCAGCAAAAATGCTTTTTGAAAATGCAGTGTCTACAAATAAAAATGCAAGAGCGTACTATCTGAAAACTGCTGACGAGCTTAGTAATGTAGGTACTGACGAGAAAGCAACTGTTCTTATCTTGGACGCTAACGGGGCCACTGGGTCGGATATAATGCGACTGGACACTTGGTACGAAGTTCTCAAAGAACGTATGCCCTTAGGACCAAGCACAAAAGAAAACCTTACTATCATCATGACATTGCAAGACTTTTCAAATCAACAAAAGCGAGAACATCCAATATTACAAAAATACAGCGAATATGTGGTAGACGCGTCAAAAAAAGGATTTAGACCTGACAGTCAGACAAAGGAAAAGCTGGTGGAAGCTCTCTTGAGGCAGAAAAATGTTCGGATAAATCCTGTGAAAGGAGGAAGTCCCGTACAACGATCAAAAGACGGAAAATTGTCTTTACTTGACAAAGAGATAGCTGATGGTATTGTTCCTCTTCTAGGAAGCGTTCGCTACATCGGTAAACTTGCGGAATTCTTCAGAACTGATATGTCTGATGGTTTGAATTCTTTGCGAAAACCTATACCAGAATTAGTGCAAAGGATACGAGACTCATATGAGGACGGAGGTACACTATTTTTGACTCTTTTAGCGGTCTATGCCCACGGCGGCCAACTTGGGGTTGGACGCATAAACCAAATGAGAAAGCTAAATGAACACACTGAAAAATTCTGGAATTCAGCTGATAATATTGATAGGATGTCGAAAAAGAAGTCAAAAAAGATAAAGCAACAGTTCAACAGCGTTCCTCTCACACATTTATATAGCTTTGCTGGGGAAAATGGACATCTTATGAGCCTTGGAAACAACCTAAAAAAGTATTGTTGTCGTCTTGACGGAGAATTTCTTGCCGAAAAGAACGATGTGTACAGATTTTGTGATGGACGGGTCTACTATTCGTTTCTGCTGGTTTACTGTGAGAAGTATTCAACTGCTTTGGATTACTGCGAAGATAACTTTTTCTTCAACTTTGTCAAGTCTAGTAGAATCGAAGACCAGAAGGATATTTTCCTGTTGGTTGATGATAGAACGCTTAACGACAGAACAAAGGCGGTAATGAAACGCTTCAGTAAAGAAATGATGCTAAGACATGTTGCCAAATGTATGAAACATCCAATTATGAGCACGACCTTTTTCCAACTGTTCTTGAAGTATCTCGAAGAAACTCGACACCTGCTATGGAAAGTTCTTACTCAACAGGATTGCGATCCAAAGGACCCATACTCTTGTCTGTATCATGGCCTTGATGAACTGACAGACACTTTCAGAGGAGTTCCAAGAAATAACACGGAGGTCATCATACTTCACGAAATTTGGAAGAAAAAGCGTAGGAAACAAAGATGGAAGGCATGGATCAAGGCACAAGAATCAGAGACTCTGGTACGGGCAGCTGAGATATCAAACTGCAAAACATTCGAACTTCTGGTAACAAGAGGTGCAGATATTCCCATTGCAGCATTAAAGAAAGCGATAGACGTTGGAGCTGAAGACGTGATTGAATTCATCACGCAAAATGGCCATTTTAGCTCGGAGGAATGGCACCATGAAGCGCAACATGCAGCAAATTTAATAAGTAACGGGCAAGTTTCGCAATCACTTTTACTGTCTTTGACATCCGTAATCGGACAAACCGATGTCAACGTTGGTACCGAAAGCAAACCGCCTTTGATACACTTTGCTGTACAGACAAAAAATGTCAAACTACTAAAAATGGTGTTAGATGGCAATATTGTACGTACCGCTGTTGACGTTGATACAGTATACAGAGGTGAAACAGCTTTAACTGTAGCCACACGATTGGGATCACATGCTACTGTCGAAATTTTGCTGGAAAAGCGTGCAACACACAGTCAAACAGAAGTCTTTATTGCATCATCTCTAGGACATGTTGAGGTACTAGAGAAACTGATATACAAAAATCCTATGTATATATTTATAGAAGACTCAAAGGGTTTAACACCACTGTTTTATGCAGTAATGCATGGTCACACTGAAGTAGTTGCGTTTCTTCTGTCAAAATACGCCGAAAATAACCGACCTTGCAGTACAACGAGTACTTGTGACGACACATTGCAGGTTATACATCCCAAAGCACTGGGCAGAGCTGAGCAAACCTTTTTCAAGCAGAAACGGAACCGGGAAGGGCAAACAGCTCTCCATGTTGCAGCAGAAAGGGGCTACAAGGAAATAATTGTACTGCTTCTATCGCATGGGTTTGATTTGAGAATAAAAGACTACAACAACGAAACACCACTTAGTTTAGCTTGCATCGGCAGACACATCCAAGGAATACGGGTGATATTGTCAAATTGGAACCCTCGAGAATACATCAAGGAAGAACGCGTAGTGATGCGTGCTGTTCAGAATTGCGACAAAGCGCTTTTGGAATTGTTGATAGAATACGGATATGGGTTTAATTTTGTTAATCGAGAATACGGAGCACCTCTTCTAGTGGCGATCCAATACGGAATGCATGATATAGTACGCTTCCTTTTATCAAACGGAGCTGATCCAGAAATACTGCAAAACGGTCATCGACCTGTCCATATTGCAGCAGGTAAAGGGGATACTGAAACTTTGAAAATACTAAAGGTGTTTGGAGCCAACATTGCTACAAAGACGGACGAAAGAGGCGATGATATCATACATATAGCAACCGAAAAGGGGCATTTTCGTTTTGTTGAAACCGTTTTTGCAATGCCAGGAAACTCACAGTTGATTGACACGAAAAATGTCCATGGAGAAACTGCTCTACATGTGGCCAGCAAAATAGGTTGTTCATCTCTTACTAAACTACTCCTTCAGTGTGGATTTAATCCAAACATTCAAAGCAGAAATGGCGAGCTTCCAGCAACATTGGCCGAGAAAGCTCTTGAGAAAGCGATAAGCTCTAGAGACAAAGAGAAATGGAACTCCTATGCAGATTGTGTACAGATTTTGCAAATGCATTAGGGTTTACGATAATTGAAATTTCTGAATGAAATTTCATGCTTCCAAAAACACTAAAGTCCTTATAAAGCGCTCAGTAGATACATTTATGTCAAACTGTTGCAAAAAGTTTTTATACATTCTTGTTAGTGAAATTGTTTTGTTTTGTTTGTTTTAAGAGGGGGGCTTACTAGACTATTACGGCAAACCACAAGGAATATGTGCTGTCACGTTTCATTTACAACTGTTGAATTCTAGATGTATTGAAGTCCTACATGTAAAATGCAAATTGATGCATATGTATCATAAATGTGTCTATTAGTAGGCGCTATGTATAGGTAGGTTTATTTGTATATACTTCCGGGTACTTGTGGCATATTTGTGCTTAAGACCAATAGCTGCATGTTTTGTCGCGTTGAATAATACGCTCTTGTAAATGTCGCACTAGTTGGGTTTTTTATGTGTCATTCGTGTAGACTGAGCAAATGTTTGTATCTAATGGTATGGTTTTCACAAACTACATGTTAATGAATGTCGAAGTGTTATAGAAAGTAGATGTCTATTGCTATGTTTAATGCACATTGGGTAAAAGTGGTTTAAGATTGTTAATATTTTCTTTTATTTTATTCTAAATAGTAAAATAAACATTGGTTATACTAGTACGTTTTGACAGTGTTAGCTCACCTGAACACCCAGTGCTCAATGTGAGCTATTGTGATCTATTGATGTTGGTCGGTCTGTTCATACTTAACCTTATGAAGGCAACAGAGGCTACATTTTTCAACTGGATTTTCCTGAAACTTGGTCGGAATAATTGGCTTAATAAAAATTAGGTCACGTTCAAATATGGGTCATCTCGGGTCAAAATCCAAGTCACGAGGTTAAATCTTAGGAAAACATTGTGTATGTCATGTAGGCTTCATTTTTTCTTTGATCTTCGTGAACATTTCTCAGAACGAGTGTCTTGTTAAAATCGGAGTCGAATTTCAATATAGGTCATTACGGGTCAAAAGCTAGATCACCGGATCAAATCATAGAAAAGCCTTATGTATGCAATAGAGGCAGCATTTTTATTTGATCTTCGTGAACATTTCTCAGAATAAGTGTTTTCTTAAAACCATATTCGAATTTGAACATGGGTTATATCGATTCAAAAACTAGTTGACAAGGTCAAATGCTAGAAAAACCTAATATATGTAATAGAGGCTGCTTTTTTCATTGGATCTTCATGAAACATGATCAGGATAATTATCATGGTAAAACTTATATTCATTTCTCAAGCCAAAAACTAGGTCACTCTTATGTTAGCAATACCATGTATTTGCAATAGAGTCTACATGTTTCACTGGATCTTCATGAATCTTGATCAGAATGATTGTCTCGATTTAGCCTGTCGATTTCGAATATGGGTCATTTCGGATGCAAATCTAGGTCGATAGGTCAAATCTCAGACAAATGTTGTGTATGCAATAGAGACTTTCATTGGGTCTTCATTGGGTCTTCATGAAAATAGGTCAGAATGATTAGATGAAGTCTAAATCTAGATCGAATATGGGTCAAGAACTAGGTCACCAGGTCAAGTCAGGAGAACCTTGTTTTGACCTTTTGACCATCTTTTTGTCCTTTGTCCTTTGGAGCAATGGTAACACAGGTGAGCGATATAGGGCCATCATAGCATTCGTGCTAGCATTTTATTTTCTAAGACGATTCGCTTACTGTGTATAGTTATGATAGACCGTAACTGTTCTTTGAACAGTGGTATGTTTAATATTGATGTTAGTGCTTTTAAACAAATTTATGTGTTGTAGTCTGTAATACACTTGTTTATCTTGTTATCTTGCCTTCGAACAAGATTAACAACGGGGGAAACAACGTCGTTACTAAGCGACTATGTAACTTCAGTAACGTTTAAAAACTTGTAAAATATGAATACGTATGTGTTTGCGTTTGTATGCATAACAGTGTATATGCGTGTAAGTTAACACATGGCTGTGTGAATGCACAGTCAAAATACATTTTCAATATACTGTTTGTTACATATTTATGTACTTTTATTCACCAGATCATGCTTACTTTAAATGCAATGATTTATGTTCTTTTGGAACTGTGGTCGACCTTGAGTTTCCTGGTCGCGAAAATATGTGACAAAGGAATAAAAGGTTGATTTCTCTTTACATAATTGCAAGTTCGTTAAAAGGACACAAGATATTGTTGTCAGTATCATGTTACTCATGTTGTTAATTACAAATGTAAAATGATGTTTTTTGTTGCTGAGTTTTTGCGTTTGGATGTAAATATAATTTTACGGATTTTTAAGGTCTAGCTATTTTTCTATACTGTCCTAACATTACTTAACAAATGTAAAATAAAGATACTCTAGTATCATTTATTAGTGCAAAGTTTTATTGAACTGCATTTTGCCGTTTGAGAAATTTTAATTTTCTACCTTCCCCGCCCATTTTGGTACTGTGGAAGGCCCTTAATGTAAAGAGGATTTCACACTTTGTATATGCTAGCTATTTCAACAGCGTTTTGCATTGTGATGGAAAGTTTGTTCGGTTTGAACAACTGCAGTGCTTGTAACACAACGTTAGTGAAACTCGTAGTGATTCTATATAGATTATTAATTATATCAAATATTTCTTGGTGATTTTGTTATGGTATCAAGATGTTTATTTTCAAGTTTTGTACATAGATTTACTTTAAGGACTGTACCTAGAGTGTATAATGTACTTCTTAATCAGTTACATGTAAAAATATATATGCAAGTAATCAAAATTTGCTTAGGGTCGCTAGGTTTGCCACTGGTACAAGTTTAATATTTGATCAGCTTGCAGTAAACATAACTGTTGGTCACAAAATGTAATTGGTTGTTTAGATGTATAATATTTTCAATAGCTCTTATCATTTTTAAGCACATCAGTCTTAGTTTTCACTGTAGGCAATAACCTTTTTTTCCAAATACTTGTATAACCGCCTGTGAAAAACACTTGGTTTGTATCTCCATGTCAACGATGCAGTGTTTGTGACATTTTGTGTCATTTTGCAATGTATTTTCTGGTACAGTACAATAGGTTCAAAGTATGATATCACCAATATATTATTCTACTAATTACAACAGGTGTGTAAATCGGTGACCCTAAGCAAGTTTTGAATAGTATATGTTACAACATATGATACATGTACCTAGGTGTGCATGCTTGTTCATCTCAACTAACACTGTATATATTATATATGTATATATATTATAAACGTAATGTGAAAAAGCTGGTAGTTTTAAGGAACGTTTCATGTCTACACTTTAGAAAAATATATCAAATACAAATGTATGTAAACGGATCAGTTTTTTATTGACAATAAGGGTTAAGGTAGAATTTTGTGCTGATTTAATGTGTTGGTTTATGCTCAGGCAAAAACAAATTTCAGACTGCAAAAGTGAGTGGTTACCTGTTATGAATTGTTTTATATTCATTGCTTTCCTTGAGTTGTGTATAAATGTAACATGATTTACATGCTGTTTCATTTAAATACACTGTTAAAGTTTCATAATATCTGTATGTGGTGAAGCGCCCTGTATATTTAGTCCATTAAATGGTTGAAATGGATACAGCATAACTTGCAACAATATATGTATCATATGTTTTAAATGGGCAATATCACCGCGCGATGTGAAATAATTGGGCGTCGGGATGACTTTACACTTACCGATATTTTTGTAAACTCGGAATTTTATGTAAAATCCCCAGTCTATGGCCTAGTTTACTAAGCAACCAGTCAAATTTGTGTTGGTTTTCCAAAACATCTTTTTGAATAATCGTCTGACACCATTAAATGCTGAATTATTCAGAGGGTGTTCATACAGTTAGTAGACTTATGGTATGCATTTGACGTCAGAAATCGTAATTTGAAAAAATACACCTAACTGATATTAGTTTTTTCATACCAAAACTGTTAAAGCCACTTAAACTATATACATTTTATCAATGTTAACAAGTGTATAAAAACAAAAGATGAAATTATTTAGAGCATAACGGAGTTTCCGTCAACAACATGGGGATGGACTAGTATGACCAAGTGTTCAAAGTTATCAGTACTTTCTCCAATTGTTCAGCTTTTTCTAGTTCAACTTTCGTAATATTGTGCACTATACTGATGCCTTAGTACCTAGAACAATTTGTCTGTCACCAGTAGAACATTGACAATGGTCGCCCCTTAAGTATAACTTCCTAGCAACCTGAAGACTAAAGCTTAAATGCAATTCATAACGTTTTCTATAGGGTTGTAAGATTATGCTTGTGCCCGTTAACAATTAAGTTACAACTTAACAACATGTTAATAGTTCGCACAAATGCATTATTGGTGCGTTGTTTTGACAAGAGGCTCGTCGTCTTAAATGGTTGTCTATTACACAGAGTTATATTATTTGTCAAAAGTTATCGATAATCTTTAGCAAATCATTGATCAACGTGATATTTAATACACGTCTGAGTGCGAGACATAACTTAGAGAAGATGACAGGCAATATACACATTTATTGAACAAGAGTGTTAGTCATTAAAAAGTTTTCAGTTTTTAAAATCTTAGTAGCAACCTTTTCCTGGGGAAAAGTTTTTGGGAACGCTAATACTTGGGAAATCGCATGCAGATAGAGACAACCTACTGTTTAAAGTTCATTCAAACAATCATGCAATAAGTACAAGATTATAATACCGGGTATACTTAACTGCATTTATGTCCAGTTTTTATTTGTAAATCAGTGAAGTTTTAGCGGACGTACCAGACGTTCGGTTCAAGTCTGTGTTAGTTTGAGAAAACAATGAAAGCAAGTCCTGAATTTAACATAGTCAAACTGTTTATACTCAGACAGAACCACCTCTTGCCCACTCAAGTCAATCGTAACAATACAGTACGATTAAGATACTTTGACACTGACGCAGCGAAAAATATTATTTTTCTTGGTTATTGTAAACTTTTGTGTACAGTAAACTCCGTTTATAACGAACTCCTCGGGACGATTTTAATTTGTTCCTTATATCCGGAGTTTGTTATATCCATATAACATTTTCTTACAAAATAAAGAGAAAAAATTAATCGGGCAGATAAAATGTGTTCCTTATATCCGTATTTTCGTTATATTCGGATTCGTTATATCCGGAGATTACTGTACGCTATATCACTGTCACAATATCCTTAATGAACTGTAAATCTCTGCAGCGGTTTCATTTTCGACCGTTTTTTTATTGAGGCCGCTGGAAGAGGTAATGTTAGGATTGATGGCGGCCAACATCAAAGTAGTCCCGCAGCATTTCTGTTATGTCTTGCTTAAATCTTTCGTTTCGCAAATTAGGCGGACATCAGAAATTATGCTTAACTGTTTAGTACGTACAAAATGTATATAACTTTTTGAAAATTAGAGTTGCCTCATTTGTCTCACTATACATCTTTTCATTGTATTTTAGTTCGAAATTTGTTATTATATATATCTCCATCTATCATGTTTCATATATGTTCATGGCATGTACACTCTTCTTATGAAAGAAATAAAGTAATATTTATTTATTAATGTTTTGCAAAGCAAGTTTAAAGTTAAATTCTTTTGGAAAATGGCCATGCTATATCAGGGTTTAGAAAAATGCTTAAAATGCAATGAACATGTAAGACTTAACCGAGTTATTTCTCTTAATTGCAGGATGAAAAGAAAGTAACCTTTACAATGTAGGTTTACCTTAAATATTTGACTAGGATAATAAAATAAAGAATTTTCTCAATAGAAACAAGAGCTGTTTGTAAAACACAAATGTTCTCCTTGATGCAATCAGTAATGTGGAAAAGTTGGACTATTCAAGAAACCACTTTTTAAAGTAAAAATCACAAGACCTAAAATCATGAAAATGAATAGGGGTCATCCACTGGTAATGGCAAATCAAGTTTAAAAAATGTATGCCGACTGGATCTTGACTAATGACTCAGAAACCATTTCAATATTAAAGGTCCCGGTTACCTCAAAATAATTAGGGTTTATCTCCTGGTCATCACCAACCTCCACATCAAGTTTCAAGACGCTAGGCCCACGCGTTCTCGAGTAATCGGTTGGATATCGTTCTACACTTCAGGGTCACTGTGACCTTGACCTTTGACCTACTGACCTCAAAATCAGTAAGGGTACTTTGATGGTCATGACCAACCTCCACACTAAGTTTTACGATGCTAGGCCTAAGTGTTCTCGGGTTATCATCTGGAAACAGTTTCACTATTCTGAGTCACTATGACCTTTGACCTGTTGACCTCAAAATCAATAGGATTCATGTGCTCGTCATGACGAACCTCCACATCAAGTTTCAAGATGCTAGGCACAAGCATTGAGTTATTGTCCGGAAACCGTTTAACTATTCCGGGTCACTGTAACCTACACCTTTGACATAGGGACTTCAAGATCAATAGGGGTCATTTGCAGGTCATGACTAACCTCCACATTAAGTTTCAAGATACTACATGTAGGCCGAAGCAGTCTCGAAGTATCGTTCGGAAACCGTTTTACAATTCCGGGCATCTGTGACCTTGAACTTTGACTAAGTGACCTTAAAATCAATAAGGGTCTTCTGCTAGTCATGACCAACCTCCACATCAAGTTTCAAAATCATAGGCCAAGTCATTTTTAATTACTAAAAATGAGTACTAAATGTCATTCTTGAGATTTTGAGCTACTATCACTAAAAACTGTTAATATACTCAGCCTGTTGCTCTGTAAATACTGATATCACACAAAAATAAATACCTACGCATATGATTTGTTCGAACGTATTTTTTTTCTTTAAACAAACAATAATATGCTTTTTTACATTTATTAACATTACACAATAGTTAACTATCTAGCCATAACATTGTAATAGAATACACTTGATTGAATAACAAGAAGATATTTATATACAAGCTGCTACCATTATTTCACGATTGTTAGTAAATTATATGTAAATGTTGTACGTTTAGTTTACTAGTTATATGCTTTTGAATACATATTTGCTAATTGTGTTCACTGAATCCCTAAGATTTAATAAGTGTTATTTGTAGCACCGCTCAACTCACTGTGTTAGGTAACAATTAAATTTTTTTTTTATATTAAGTAATTCTGAAAAGTAGATGAATTTGAGATCAATAAACTGTGTATTGAATGTTTTTATCAACAATTATAAACCTTCAAATTCAAGCTTGACACTAATTGTGTATGTCATTGAAATCTATCGTTATTTAACAATTTACGAATATAAACATAAGAAGGTTTGTTAAGTTTGTCATTACATATCATATATATTCAACACTAATAAAGTACTCTCAACTTAGACTTTTCTTTCCTTTGACAAAACTTTGCTATATTTGAAAAGGTATAGACAATATCCCATAAAATATTCCTTACTGGAGGGATCCGTGAAAAAGCTAGTCAATGACACAAGCACTACATACGTACATGTCCCGAAAATATTACTTCAAACACGATAAACTTTGAAATTTTGAAGATGAAAAATATTCAGAGCAAATGTCTATTGTATATTCCAGTTGAAATCGTCATATTTCATAAGAAAGTGTTTAAGGTGTGTGTAAACCAAGTAATCTCCTTTTTCCTCCGTTTCCGGCGAAATTCAACACACTGTCTATTTATAACAACCAAACCATCTTCATTGAAGAAGCAGTAACCAAGACCAACACAAGAATATCTGTAATGAAAAGCAACATTTAATATCGTTATTGATAAATACGCATTTATTTTTCTCAACACGATTTGAACAAGTTTGCAGACCCAATTGCCTCGTACATTTGTACCTGTAAAATTTTCTCATAGATCTTGTCTTGATTCCAATTATGTAAACTCGACTCTGCTGCAGATTTGTATACAGTATTCTTGTTTTTACCACTTTTAACAAGAATGGCCTAGTTACATATTTGTCATACTTCTGACCAATCAATAGCATTCTCACTAAGTTAAAGGCGTGTAAAGGTTGACAAAGGAAGATACGTTTTATATCTGTGATTATCCATTTTTAAGTATCTTTTTATTTATCACTGTGTCTAAGTTTCATTAAGGTTCCTAAAAAACCACAGTCTCGAGAGAACCTATACACTGTAGTTGACAGACTGAATAACGGCGAACAATTATATTCCCAAGTCCTAGGTTTTGGAGTTTTGCAATCTGTTTTCAATTAAAAGTACTAACAGCACGTACCTGGTACAAGAAAGTATGAAGAGGACACGTAATCAGGGTTGTCCAGAACCTTAAACGTTGCCCGTGATGATCGGTACTGAACATCTGTGAAGTCTGTGTCATCGACTTCCGGCGATCGGCGCCTTCTGGTGTTAGGACATGTTGCCTGAAATAATAATACATAATATTATTGCAATGTCAGGTTTGTTTGAACAGTACAATGTGTGTCAATTATTACAAACTGTAACTGTGCAAACAAAATATGCATTAATTTTCAAATATGTCCGACATACTTTTCCGTGCTCTAATAACATATCTCTTAGAGTATCTAAGCTCTGGACCTTCAATTTCGTACGCAGATATATAACCAATTCTTCGGAAAACTTAGGTTCTTTTGTGTGCTTGTGTTGGGGAAAGCAGGGGCGGGTAAAAGGGGCCCTTAGTGTACCTCTTGAAGTTAGGAAACAGTAGATAAGGCTTGACTCGTGCATGTCCCTCGGTTACTACCGTTATATTCAAGTCAAAGAAATCTGTACCAACCTGGCATACAATTTATTAATCTGTATACTTACCATAGTACATGGTCCACTGCTGTCTATCATACAAATCATGACGTCACACTCGATCGTTATGTACAGCGAGACCCAGAACCTGAACATCGTTAGCTCAGTGTAGTACCTGGTAAAGTTACCGACCATTTCAGTCTTATTGGAAGCGAAACTGTTGATCAGGTCCGTGTCCGCCGAACAACTGAAAGTATAGCCTGTTATATCAAAGCAATAATACTGTTCAAAATGACCAGAAAAATTATGGGCAAGAAATGTTCTTAAAACATGAAAAATGCTAAGAAAATCAAATCAATAGAAAATAAGTTATGTTCAACCATTTCTTTTATAAGTGGATACAAACAAAAATTTATCATACAAAATTGTTCGAAAATCATCTTATAACTGAAGTCAAAAAAGATTTTGTTACTTTTCAACTATTTTCAATGGGAATAAAACTGCTCTATATTTATGTTTTATTTAGCGATAACTTACGGAAACGTATATTGACCCCCTTTATATATTTTCTACATTTGCTTAAGTTATCAAGATATGTGTGTATTATATATAAGTCATCAAATACTTCTGACTAAATAACTTGTTGAAGTATTACATAAGGGAAACTACGAGATATGTGTTCTGGTTGTTATTTTTTTGTAGATGAATGTTATAAAGATCATGTATTGCAGTTGGCGATATATTTCGTCAGCAAATATAAATTTTCGGAATAAGTATATGACAAATAAATGACACATTGTACTAAACTAATGAGTTGAATATTTCCTGCCAAAATAAAAGTGACAGAAAACACAAAGAAATATTTCTCTCTCACTTTTAACTTCCTCCACTTTTAAGTTTACATACATTTCAGCATAAATGAATCATAACTTCACTATGTAGATCTACAATAATAAAATTGGTAAAAAGAGTATGAATGACTGATAAAAACATATTTCTTAATTTAAACACAAATGAACTACAGTAAATTAGAACTTTGTATATTCGTTCTTAAATAGAAAAAGAATGTTTTTTACTAACTTAATTTATATATATAAAGGGGGTCAATATACGTTTCCGTAATAACTTTCACAATAATTGTTTTGGTTATGATACTAAACCATTGGTGAATGTATTAAATTAATTTGTGATGGTCAAGTTGAAGGGTATTATCACTTTAATGTTCAAAGTAAACATCAAGTGTTTAAGGAAATTACTTCAGATAAACAAATGTTTCAAGGAATATTCTCTACACATATTTTATTCCTTTTAGATACAGTTCAAAACTATGAAAACTTCTTCATTTTCCTTATCAAAAACTATCAAATTTTGGTAGGTATTTCAAGTTTTGGTTTGTCAATAAGAGAAGTAATCAAATACTGTCTTTTTTAATTCAAATAAACTCTACATGTCCGGCAAATTTCTTTTTCTATTTATATTCAAATTTACTCGGATTCCATTTTCATTTCAAATTTAGACAAAAAGCCAAACTGATCATGCCTTTTTTCACTTAAAAAATACTCAATAGGTTCAAGTAATAAATGTTGTTCATGTCACTTCAAGTTTACCTAAAATACATCATGTCTGTTTAACTGACATTTAGTTTACTAAAAGGTAGTGTTCACTTATAAGATTAGCCCCAAGCTAAATTTCACTTCTTTTCACACCAAATAGAACTTTACTTACTCGTTTTCAATTAACGTGTGGTTGTTGGGATACGAGGTGGTATCTGTGCCGGCATACGCCGTGCACTTCTGAAACGTCACAACATAGTCCTCTGAAACGAAACCACAACATGCAATCGCTTCATATTGTGAATGGATTATATACGGAACTAATTTTTCTTGATAGTTTACGCCATGTTCAACAGTTTAATAAACGTTTACTCATTGTGTATAATTAGATTATACGCTAAAACACTTTTACTCAATGTGTAGATCTTATCAGAAATAACCTTTTACTTACTGTGTAGATCGTATGTGAAATAGAGCTCTTCCAATATTCTTGCCGAGCTAACCGGGGGGGAGGTTACACTTCCGTTACGAATGTAGCTGAACGCTGTAAACGTCTGATTGAAACTGACCGTCTCGTTAGCCACTAAGCTACAAATATAAGCATCACGTTACATTGAAACTGACCGTCTCGTTAGCCACTAAGCTACAAACATAAGCAACACGTTACCTTTTATTTCTGAAAACATTAGTTAGGCATAGTGTCACTTGTAATAATCAAATGTTTGATCGAATGTTTATATGAGTGCGAAACTATACTTAAGTTCTCCGATCGACATGTCTGTTGACAGTAAAGCTGAACATCGCGCTATGACAAACAATGAATCGTTACATGCATGGTTTTTAAGCCTTAGTAATTTGATTATATAGATACTGTGTACTCTATGCAAACTCTGGAATTCAGGAGAGATGTCTTACGTGACTGAAAGTGGCTGAGTAAAGTTTTTCTCCATGCCTTGGGTTATTTCCTGACACATGATAGTTATCAGGACTTTACCGGCTCCACCTACCACATTGTTAGTGTGCTCAATCTCTGAGAGTTGGACTAAGATATTCTCGTCCTGTTAAGTAGAAAAATACAGTTAAGTTTTGACAAGTAACTACTAAGTCAGCTAATATCAATGTATCTTTTATTCGCTTATAAATTACTGGTGTATCTTTCATTCTTTGATATGTACGAATGACTTTGCTTTGCTTTAAACTATGTGTGTTTCCAGTCTTTAAACCAACCTTAACCTTTTTACTGCCGACATAAGAAAATGATCAAAAATACAATTCTATGTACAGAAAGGTGAAAAATAAAAAAAATAAACAAACTGCCGACCGACAGTATGTGTTTGTTTTTGCATAGGAAACCGTCAACATATACAGTATACATTAAACTGTTTTATCTCAAATACATAGAGATAAGTGTTGGTTTTGGTGGAATATCACGCTATAATTTCATCTGGTGGGCACCAAAAGTGATATTTTCACGAGTGGCGTAGATGTACAATTTCTATTTTCAAACCCTCACTACATGTACAGTTACATAACTGCATGTACAGTAACCAATTTTCGAACTCCTACTACATGTACAGTAACCAATTTTCGAACTCCCACTACATGTACAGTAACATATTTTCGAACTCCCATTACATGAACAGTAACCTATTTTCGAACACCCACTATATGTTCAGTTACCTATTTTCGAACTCCCACTGCATGTACAGTTACCTATTTTCTAACTCCCACTATATGTTCAGTAACCTATATTCGAACTCCCACTGCATGTACAGTTACCTATTTTCGAACTCCTACTACATGTACAGTAACATATTTTCGAACTCCCATTACATGAACAGTTACCTATTTTCGAGCTCCCATTACATGAACAGTTACCTATTTTCGAGCTCCCATTACACGAACAGTTACCTATTTTCGAAATACCACTGCATGTATAGTTACCTATTTTCGAACTCCCACTTCATGTACAGTTATCTATTTCCGAACTTCCACTACATGTACAGTTACAAAATGTACCTTATCCGGAACTCCCACTACATGTACAGTTATCTATTTCCGAACTACCACGACATGTACAGTTACCTATTTCCGAACTCCCACTTCATGTACAGTTACCTATTTTGAACTCCCACTACATGCACAGTTACCTTTTTTGAACTCCCACTGCATGCACAATTACCTTTTTTCGAAATCCCACTGCATGTACAGATACCTATTTTCGAACTCCCACTACATGCACAATTACATGTACGTACCGTGATCCATCTTTTCAGTACTTTAAACTTGAACACACTGTGGAACATTTCGTCAGTACACAATTACCTACCTTTGAAAACTGTGTCAGTGTAGAGGTACCTGCCTTGAATTATCAAATAAGTTTACAATTAACTATACAATTACTTACCTTGGCACATCCTGTTAGTACTACCAGCTCGAATGGATCATCGAATGTTACATTACACATTTGGCTGGCGTCTAACGCTTTCGCAAAGAATAGGCTGTTCGGGATAGGACTTGTTAAAGTTATGGTACCGTTGGGAAAACATACTGTAAAATAACCATGTTATAGTTTAACTCCCAAAGTCACTTTGAATTATTCATATACATAACTGAAACAATGAATTTGTTCAATCGACCTCCACATCAAGTTTCAAGATGCTAGGCCCATGTGTTCTCAAGTAATCGTCAAATTCTACAATTTCGGGTCACCGTGACCTTGAACTTTAAAGCGTGGTGTAGGAGCGATACATTTGTAGCACATACATTTTAACATTAGACAAGCTAAGGGCAATCACTCCGCCTAAAACAAGAGATTTGTAAAACATGTATGCATTCCTGACGGCAGCTACTTACTTATTTTGCAATAAAGATCAACATAAACTTAAAATCAATAGGGGTCATCTACTATTCATGACCAACCAAACAATGTTGAGACACTCAGCTAAAGTGTTCTATAGTTACTAAGGTTTTTGTGTTAAAGGTCACAGTCACCTTTTAAACAGCAAGTTTTACGATTGCATCAAGTCAATTTTAGTGACGGCGAATAAATATCCTTGAAAGTAGACAATTTATCTGTGTTGCTAACGGACAGGTAGCGCCGATGTTTCATTCCTTGTGTTAACATTTCACCTTACCAGTGTAACTGTAGAAGTACATGTACATGTAAACGTACTCTGTATTTGAACAATGTATTGAGGGACCATCTCAAGTTAGAACAACAATACAGTATTATGTCAAATTTAGTTGTTTACGATGGACAATCATACCAATGCAAATGTAGACAATTAATGGTAATTTTTCACGCGGGTGCCTCTCCAACAATTATTAATTTGCAGTTTACTAGTGCGTTTGTTAAGTTTTTTGCACATAATTCGTTCATCTATGTGTCGTCTGCTTAATTTGACAGTCCGGTTATTCGCGCATGTCGGTTAGGGTATATTTTGTCACCAAGCGAACCATATTCATCAAGAAGTGGCAGTTCTTGATCTCCAATTTTTGTCATTATGTTAAACTGGTACCGTTGAGGATGATGGTGGTGATGATCGTTATAGTAATGAATGTTGATAGTGTGACAATGATGATATAGCTGACGAAGATGATGATTATGATTATGGTTATTAACCAGGTTTTTTTTTAAACCATGGTTTTTAAAATGGCGTTGTCTTATGTCGGGCGTGTTGGTGGTCGTCAAACAAATAACTTGACAAATTGCAATGAATCTTGGTGCGTATGTAGTTATCGTGGAGTGGAAGTTTGCGATTGCATTAAGGGTTCTAGGCTCAAGGTCAAGGCCACTTTTACTATAACTAGAGAAATCTTAATGGTTTCCGCTCAATAACTCGAGTTAGGAGTGACCAATTGCAATGAACCTTGGTGTGTATGTAGCTTGCGTGGAGAGGAAGTTTGCGATTGCATTAAGGCTTCTAAGCTCAAGGTCAAGGTCACTGTTACTAAAAATAGAAAAATGGTTTCCGCTCAATAACTCGAGTTAGGAGTGGCCAATCACAATCAAATTTGGTGCGTAGGTATAGCTTGTGTGAAGAGAAAGCTTGGAGTTGCACTTTGGGTCACTCAGATCAAATTCAAGGTCACAGTTACTAAAACAGAAAAATATTTTCCGATCAATTACTCAGGTTAGGAGTGACGATTTACAATGAAAATCAGTGTGTAGGTAGCTTACGTAAAGATTTGATTGGACTTGAGGTAACTATGGTCGAGGTCAAGGTCAGTGTCATTGGAAATAGATTTTTTTAAATTTCAAAATTGTTCTAAAAAATTCTTATCTTTTTTTTCCTCTTTTTTAGGGGGAGGGGGTCAATGTCATTCTTACTAAAAAGATTTTTTAAATTCTAAAATTGTTCCGAAAAAAAAATAAATAAAAGGGGATGGGGGTCAAGGTCACTGTAATTTTATATATGTTTTTTTAATTCTTATATTTTTTGGTCATAATACTGTTTCTGTTTTTTGGTCGAGGTTATTTTTTTCTCATTCTAGATATTCTACCGGCACCATTGAAAAGCTGGTTTTGGCGGCCTTACTTGTTTTTTTTTTATGATGGCACCACTGATGTTGGGGAGACAATGACTATGATCATGAAAACGATAATTTTGATGAAACTTATTATTCATTAATTTAATTGCAAGGCTGAATTTCTTCATGATGATTATAATGACGGTGTATTCAATTTTGTATCACTTCTACAGTAAACGATATTAATGATGAGTGTTAAGATAATGGTGAATGGTCTGATATAATGATGAAGTTTTTTAAATAATGAACGTAACCAAGACTTCATATGATACTAGAATCGTTTGAGATCACCCCCGAAATTAGGCAGTGCGAGTGCGAGTGCACTGATCAGGTCTCATGTGTGCTACAATGACTTCAAGCATCGACTAATACACGGATAAAATTTCAATCTCCCGTGTACTTACCTACTTCAGTGTGAACAGACTCAACACTGCCAATGTAAACATTCAAAACTGTCCAGAAAACAACGACAAACTTCCCATTACACATCATTTTCTTTAATTCACGTGCTTTCTGAAAACAAAGTATTCATTCCAGAGTCTCAGTACACATGCACTACCACATTCTGCTGAATGTATAAAAACGTATCAAGTTTCTAAAATAATTTGGAAATACTCATGCCATGAATACACAGGACTAAAGATGTTTAAATCGTTAAACATTTCTGTGTTAAAACAGAAACAAACAAATTCAAACATGAATTATGAACAAATGAAAGTATTTCTTAATTTTGTTGTTGTTGTCGCTGAAGTTGCGAAAATTAAGAAAATGATATATGTACATAAATCTGAAACCGATTTATGTGCTGTAATAATAATAATAATAATAATAATAATAATATACTAATAATAAAAATGATAACAAAAATAATAATATCTGTATTTAACGAACAAAAGTAAGCAAATAACATATGATATCAAACACTACGACTTCAATGAAGCCTTCAATAATTACAACAAGAGCTGTCTCGTGACTGCACGCTCGGCTATTCGAGGGCTTGTCAGAAAAATGGGATATTGTCTAAGAATATATATGTATATTGTGTTAATGAGAAAGAATTAAGGTGTAATTTTTTTTAATTGAGCATAACGAAATATTAAGAAATATTAAGAAATGGCAAAATTATAGCCATCTTTAAGTTATCTTGACAGAATAAAAGCTAATAAGTGCTAACGGGGGCATAACTTTGTCAAATGTGACCTTGACCCAAAGATTTTGGATGTATCACAATTCTGTTGTCCTAAGCAAAATAATTTCAAAGTTTGATGAAGAAATATTGAAAAATGGCAATAGAAATAGCCAAGATTAAGTTTTTGTAACAAATTCTAGATACAACAAGAGCTGTCACATGACAGCACGCTCGACTATTCGAAAGGTTGTTGGTAAAATGGATTTTTTGTCAAAAACAGGAGTATTGTGTAATTGTCTGTAAGAATTAAGGTCAAAGATATGAAACTTGTTCAAAGACCTTTGTAAATGTACATTACATTCAAAGCCTTACTCTGGATTCTGTAAGCCAACTGGAGGGGAGGAGGGGATAATTTCAATAACATAACCTTGTAAATTTGATCATGAATAACTTTGTAAATTTTCAAAATTGAAATGTATAGAATTAAGAAAGCATGACCGCTGCATGCTGCACAATTATTCTATGATATTTCAAAAGAAAGCCATTTCGAGTATTTCCATGTTAGTCTGGTAAAAACTGTGACAAAATTCTAAGTTAAAAAGGGGCATAAATGTCAAAAATCAAAAACATTGGTGAAGATGTTGACAGTAAACACATTTTAATTCCATAAAAAAAATCAAAGTTAAAAAGGGGCATAAATCTGTCAAAAATCATAACAGAGTTATGGGGATTGTTTCCTCAGATGTAGATGTTGATGGTAGACACATACTTTGAGTTTCAAGTCAATACCTTTGATAGTATTCAAAACATTTGACTTTATAAAATCTTTTACCAAATATTCTAAGTTAAAAAGGGGCATAAATCTGTCAAAAATCAAAACAGAGTTATGGGGATTGTTTCCTCAGGTGTAGATGATGATTGTTGACACATACTTTGCGTTTCAAGTCAATACCTTTGATAGTATTCAAGATATTTGACTTTATAAAAATCTTTAACAAAAAAATCTACGTTAAAAAGGGGCATAAATCTGTCAAAAATCAAAACAGAGTTATGAGGATTGTTTCCTCAGGTGTAGATGCTGATCGTAAAGATATATTTTGAGTTTCAAGTCAATACCTTTGATAATTTGCAAGATATTTGAATTTATAAAAAACTTTAACCAAAAATTCTAAGTTAAAAAGGGGCATAAATCTGTCAAAAATCAAAACAGAGTTATGGGGATTGTTTCCTCAGGTGTAGATGTTGATGGTAAACACATAGTTTGAGTTGTAAGTCAATACCTTTGATAGTATTCAGGATATTTGACTTTATTAAAAACTTTAACCAGATATTCTAAGTTAAAAAGGGGCATAAATCTGTCAAAAATCATAACAGAGTTATGAGGATTGTTTCCTCAGGTGTAGATGTTGATGGTTAAGATATATTTTGAGTTTCAAGTCAATACCTTTGATAATATGCAAGATATTTGAATTTATAAAAAACTTTAACCAAAAATTCTAAGTTAAAAAGGGGCATAAATCTGTCAAAAATCAAAACAGAGTTATGGGGATTGTTTCCTCAGGTGTAGATGTTGATGGTAAACATATAGTTTGAGTTTCAAGTCAATACCTTTGATAGTATTCAGGATAATTGACTTTATTAAAAACTTTAACCAACGCAGACGCCGACGCCGACACCGACGCCGACGCCGGGGCGAGTGCAATAGACTCCTTTTTCTCCGAATGGTCGAGCTAAAAATTACACTATGCAAGACAGCAGCGGAATGTGTATCACAGACAGACACGTGACTGCATAATTAACACATTTAGCAATTGAGATTCAATGTATATATACATATTTGAGTAGAACTGAAAAACCCATAAAACAATGTAAGAACAATTTTCACTGTCATACAAATGTTTCATTAAACAGTTAAAGTCTTTTTAAAACTGTATAAAGATGTGTGACCAGTTTATATATATGCAGATACATATCCGTCACCCAGTGTGTTGCCCTCCTGTGTTCTGGTATTTCTTCATTTTTTTCTCCTCTGTTTGCCATCTCAATGCTGTACTTACACGCACATGTACATGTATATATACAGATATATACCCTCTTCATATTCACACTTTTAACATAACCATAATTCAAAACTTAGTTGTATTTTTAAATGAAAGACTTACCTGCTCGTCCTTCTCAGATATCCGATGTGTATGCCTTAACACACAACACAACTAGCCGGTTTGGACACACCTGAAAAATTGCAATAATTGTGTGTCAAAGACTCAAACACGCCGAATTTTCTGGTTTCTCACCAATCTAGTTTCGAACAAATTTCGAACGTCATCCGTTCCCTGGAGAGAAGATAGTGTTGAATCTTTACTCACCACTTGTCGTTTTATCTGGTTTCCGAGAAACCGGTTCAATCAAAAATCACGAAATGCTTGTGAAACCCGTGCTTCGTGTTGTCTGCATTGATACACAAAGAGTTACCCATGAGGAAATTCAGCACAGGAATAGTTGGACGGATCTGCGTGTAGCAAATGTCAAGAAAAAAGTAAGTGACTTAATATTTGTTTTTTAATTGGTACGGGTAGTTTCTAGAGAATAGAGCTAGACTGATAATAAATATAGCGACATTCGACATTGAAGTACTAGTTAGAGGCTAAATAGAGAAATTTATACAATACAGAAACCCAAAGGAGAGACCGCTAACGACTGATTGGGTTTGCCCTACATTTAGACTTTATTTACTACATTTTATTACGTCATGCGCAAACATGTCTATAAATATGGCTCTATTAAGATAGAGTACTACATAAAATAACCTGTCAGAAGTTTATGGCAGATAGACAGGCAGAATTTCTAAAGTTTAGACATTTTCATTGGACAAAAATGTACGGCAAACGCTATTGACTTTAAATAGTTAACTTGTTATGTTTAATAGAAAGTTTAGTGCAGAGGCCTTTTTCTATCAAAAAAGCTCACAATACAGATGCAGAATGTTGTTTTTATCGTTTAAGCTCTTAATCTCAGATTCTGACATTCTCATTGGTTCTTGGTACGGGGTAAACCAGTGAACTAAAGAATATATTCAACATGTCACTGCAGTGAAATTGTTATACAATATGCTGTTTACACTGTTTTATATCTGTATAAAACAGTGATAACATTCTTTAGATAGTTTTATTATTACATCATCAGATCTCCCTAATTATAATGTAATACCCATGATAGTTTCAACACATCATTAGCCAGTACCCTTAAGGTAGCGCACCATTATCTTTAGTGGGTGGGGCTCATGTTTTTTTTTTTTTTGTTTTTTTTTATGATATCAAACTTTTTATATTGATTAGGATGCCATAATATTGTAGTATATTCACACTAATAGTTCATGTAAAGAAAAATTGAAATTAGTGAATTATGATAAAAAAATCAGATTCATTTTGAAACGGTATCGTGCTCGTTTATAAACAAAGACTATGTGACTTAATCAGTGGAATTAAAAGAACTAAAACATACTTTACACTGCTATCAACAAACTCTTGTTTCGTTTTACTGTATCAAATACGTACTTTAAAAAATATCTGTACAAAAACATAAGGGGTGTCTTGCAGTAAATCTCTGATTATTTCTATTTCTGTAAAATGGCATGGTAGACAGATATTTTTGTGTATCCGTTCTTCATAATAATTGACTAATTTTCTTTATATGGATTATTATTGGTACATTTTTATACTATACTACAATGTTATGGCATCCATACCAAATAAAACTCATTTTATATTAAAGGAAAAAATTAAAATTAAAAAAAACATGCACCCACCCACTAAAGAAAATAGGGCACTGCCTTAAGATGATTGTTTTTAAAGAGGTTTTACTAGTTACCGTATAGGACAAAAGTTCGGATAGTTCCGATAGTCAGAAGGACAAAAACCGTAAACTAATCATCATCTCTTTTGGAACGTGAGAAAAATCCAAACACATACCATGCATAATGTCAACATTTATCTAAATCATTTTATAGGTGTATATTTATGTCTTGATATATTTCCAGAGTATGCTCAGACCCATTCAGGTGTTTTTGGTGTATTTTGCAGCGTTACTAAAATCGGGCCATACACTAATCTATGGTATCCATTTTTCGCGTTTTTCTTTCCGTTCATTTATCACAAAGTTACTAATGAAATATCTGTCGTAGTTTGAAATACTAAGTAGTGTATATTCATTTTTTCTAAAAATAACTCAGGAAAACAGTTGTAGATCAACTTGCTATCCGGAATGCCCCGGCTTAAACGATGTTTTTCGAGATCAGTTTTCAAAGTAGCTAGACGGTTTTATGTAACTGATTTTGCGCTAGAGGTACAGTTTAAATTGTCGCTGATACAAAATGTATAGCATTATACAAAATCTGAACAGATGTAAAATTGAAAAGTACACTGTGCCATGTATTAGACAGAAAGCAGTCTTAAGTTTTTGGTATATTTTGCCTTTTTTTGCAGAGTGTTACCCAAATGCGACTCTGAAAGTGGAGAACCCAGGTTCATTCCCGTCCGTGTTCGCCTGTAATAGCGTCAAAGCTTGCACGACAAAGTGGTCAGCAAGAAAATCCCACGTCTTTATAAGCGACTGCGAAATGGTAAGCAGCTTTACGTTATTTTTTTCGCGAAACTTGTACGTAACTTATTTGGTATTCACATTTTATACTATGAACTAAAAATTGTGTTTTATGTTACAATGTATGCGATTGTTACACACCCGAAGGATGTTGTTATGACGCTGGTCGTCCGTCTGTCCCCGTCCGTCCATTCGTCCGTCCGGTCGTTCGTTAGCAATTTATGTCCGGAGTATATAGAGATCTGTCACATTTGTGATGCAATTTCAATCAAACTTTGTGGTATATGTTTTCGAAATATTTTGATACTATTCAGGATGATGAGATACTGCTATTCTTCAGTAATTTATCTCCAAGCGCTGTTGGGGTTATAGGAGGTACTGACAGGGGAAATACAACTTTTATCATCAACTGTGTCCAAATACCGAAAAGCGGCGAGTTCACAACTGTCAGAGTTTCTTTTGAAGCAAGGTAATGTGCAACTTATTTTCATCCTTATTATACCCCCACTAAACGGAGTTTGGGGGGGGGGGGGGTATATAGGAGTGAGCTTGTCGGTTGGTCGGTCGGTCGGTCGGTCTGTTGGTTTTATGGTTTCCGGATGATAACTCATGAACGACTTGACCGATTTAAATAATATTTGGTACACAGGTGCAACATAAAAAAATACAGGTCAAGTTCGACTTTGGAGTCAGTAGGTCAAAGGTCAAGGTCACAGTGACCCTGAACAGTAAAACAGTTTCCGGATGATTACTCATGAACGACTGGACCAATTTAAATAAGTTTTGGTACACATCGCTGTAACATCATGAAATACAGGTCAAGTTTGACTTTGGGGTCAGTAGGCCAAAGGTCAAGGTCACAGTGACCTTGAACAGTAAAACGGTTTCCGGATGGTAACTCATGAACGACTTGACCGATTTAAATAATTTTTGGTACACAGGTGCATCATCAGAAAATACAGGTCAAGTTCGACTTTGGGGTCAGTAGGTCAAAGGTCAAGGTCACAGTGACCCTGAACAGTAAAACGGTTTCCGGATGATAACTCATGAAAGACTTGACCGATTTAAATAATTTTTGGGGTACACAGGTGTTACATCATGAAATACAGGTCAAGTTTGACTTTGAGGTCTGTAGGTCAAGGTCACAGTGACTCGGAATAGTAAAATGGTTTCGGATGATAACTCCTGAACGACTTGACCGATTTATAATATTTTTTGTACACAGCTGTAACATCATGAAATACAGGTCAAGTTCAACTTTTGGGGTCAGTAGGCCAAAGGTCAAGGTCACAGTGATCCTGAACAGTAAAACGGTTTCCGGATGATAACTCATGAAAGGCTTGACCTATTGAAATAATTTTGGTACACAGGTGTAACATCATGAAATACAGGTCAGGTTTGACTTTGAGGTCTGTAGGTCAAGGTCACATGACTCGGAACAGTTAAACGGTTTCCGGATGATAACTTAAGAACGCTTGGGGCAGGATCATGAAATTTGATAGGGAGGTTAGTGATATTAACATGTTTGAAATAAACCTATTAAATTTAATAATAATCCATACTTTCCAACCTTACATATTTTGTGTGCTATTAAAACAATACATTTACACAACTTATTGTATAATAACTGAAATGTATGTCCTTGTGGCCATTCCTTTCTTATGGTTGCCATACTTCTGTGACAAAGCTGTATTGTGGGGGTATAATTCGTCACTCTTGTGACAGTTCTAACTTCAAACGAGATCAGGTAACTCTCGATATTAAAAGCTTACTGTGCATGCCATTTTTGTGTTCTAGATTGTTAATATTCCGCCTGACCGTGGGATGTCTCCCGTACATAACCCAAACTACTTGAGATCGGCTGTTATGATGTCATTGAATGTGTTTTTCTTTACAGACTCGGTCTTGATTTATCAAACTTTCCTCACGTTGCTATTTCCTCCAATGTGTATGAAGATGTTTTAAGCAAAACTTTGGCCACAGAAGTTCCGGTAGGGACACCATTGTTTTGGGTAATGGAAACTGAATTAGGTAAGTTTAACAACATAGATCCCGTTTAAACCAGTCTCGATGTATTAGTATGGCTGTATGGGAATTAAAACGAGTAACTTTACATTTTATTTTATTTCGTATCTAGGGGTTAACGCTTTTTACGGTTATTTAACAGGCATGCAGTTTACTTAACCATCTTTCCTGTGAAGGACCTGTTCTTGGACCCTATTTTCCGTAACAAACTGCCGGCTTACTTATATTAAAAGACGTAGTTGCAGGGCTCGAACCCATGACCTTCAATCAGTGAGAGGTTAAAGTCATTTCAAGCAAGCGACTCTAACCACTCGACTACGAAGGCAGTATTCTTTTTTTTATCATTTTGTCAAGGCAGCTCTGGTCACACGCTTCTGAAAATAAAATGAAACTCAAGATCTTCAGGCGTTTAGTTGGCAAACGCTCTGAAAATGTCATCAAACTGAGGTATTCGCTTGTTAAACACAACACTGAATAAATATTTTTTTAAACAACGCGCGAACCTGCTTTGCATCGTGATTTCCGACGTCTCGTTAACGTCTGTTATGGTTTAGGTTTTTAGTCAAAATTAAAAGTCCCAATAAATTGCCACGGAAATTTCTAAAAGTATGGTAAGCAGAATGTAGTAGAATTTTAATCAAAGACCCTCAAACCGACATTTTATTCGTTTACATTGCAGACGACTTCGACCTGAGACCAGACGAGTGCTGGGTGTATCGAGGGAAAACAGTGTTAGATAATTCCCCAAGGAAATACTTGATAAAAGATGGGTCAGTAATAAATATTACAATTGTTTACGTTTAGCGATTTAAAACACAGAAATATATGTGTTTTCATATTAAAGAAAAAAAATACACGGTTGTCTAGAGTTAAATAAGAGGGCCCTGATGGCTGTATATCGCTCACCTGAGTACCATTGCACTTTTAAAGTAGGTCAAAATGTCATAATCAAAGTCGGTCATATTAATGTTCTAAATTAGTTTCCAAAACTGCACAAAAGGTCTATTTTCATCTACCTAGCTTGAAAAAAACAAATCAAAGGTCAAGGTCACCCAAGGGCAAAGTTGAAATCTGCGTTCAAAACTGTACGTATAGTTCACATGTCATTGTAACAGTTGTAGCCTCAAACGGCAAGTAGATCAGTATGTCAAGGTTAATGTCGAATCTACATGCATAACCGTTTTCTTTGTCCAAATTTCATAAATGAGCTACCAAAACGGAACGCAGGTCAGTAGATCAAGGTCAGCCAAGGTCAAAGTTGAAATATACGTGCAAAACTATTCATAGCTCAAATTCCATTGCTGTAGCTTCACAAAAAGAAAGTAGGTCAGTAGGTCAAGGTCTGCCAATGCCGAAGATGATATCTACATGGTAAACTGTATACTTTTATTGTTGTAGTTTTAGAAGCAGAAAGTAGGTCAAGGTCTAGGCCAGCCAATGTCAAAGTTGAATTTCTTTGTCCAAATGTGATTGCAGAAACTTCAAAAACTTAACGCAGGTCAGAAGATCAAAGTCAGCCAATGTCAAAGTTGAAATATGTATGCAAAGCTATCCATATAGTTCTATTGTTGTAACTTCAAAAAGAGAAAATAGATCAAGTTCTGTCAATGCCGAAGTTGATGTATACATGGAAAACTGTATACATTGTCCGAAATTTATTGATGTAGCTTCAAAGGCAGACAGAAAGTAGGTCAGTAGGTTAAGGTTAAGGTCAGCCAATGTCAAAGTTGAAATCAGCATGCAAACTACGCATATATTTGAAATTGCGTTGCCGTAGCTTAAAAAAGTAGAGGTCAAGACCAACCTCACTATCTGGTTTGAAGATCAAAGGCTTAATAGTCCTCCAGTTACTGAACATAATAGATCTGACCTTGACCTTTGACCCAGTGACCAAAATATCAATAGAGGTCACCTACTGGTTAAAATCAACCTGTCCAGAAAGTCTGAGGATCATAATGCCCAGTGGTTCTCGAGTAGTTTAACCTTGTTATCGTATGGGCGTGGACAATTTTGACCCGCGGGACATAGGGTGAACAATTTTCGTAGATGACCACCAGGTAAAGCTATATTTTGTGGACGCAGTTTTAGACAATAATATTTTGCTCTATCTCTACATACAGAAAAGCGACCGCCAGGCCGTGTTTAATTTTGACCCCAGGGCCATGATTTGACCTAACATTGTAGAAACTTACAAGAAAGTATTACATACCAAATATCTAAGGTACATGCCTTTTGGTTTAGGAGTGACCCCGTTCAGGGTCAGTTTTGACCATGGGAACATTATTTGAACAAACTTGGTAGAGGTCCACTTAACAATGTTATATCCTGAATATCTAAGCTCTAAGCCTTGTAGTTTTGCAATAGAAGATCTTTACAAGTCCGTGTAAAGCAAGGGACCACTGGGGTCAATTTTGACTCCAGTGGCATAATTTGAATAAACCGTGTTAAGAGGACCACTAGACAATGTTACATACAAAATATTTAAGATATATCGCCTTGTGATTCAGAAAAGATTTTCAGAAGTTTTTTTTTCTATTTTTAGCTCTGGTAGCTATATTATTCAGTCAATCGAAACCATTAATTTTGAACACGTTTAAGAAAACGTCTGCCAAGTTTGATGAAATTCCATGGAATGGTTTATGAGAAGAAGACATTTGACGTCATTCGAACGACGTACGTTGGACATTGCTCACTCAGGGTAGCTAAAACCTAAATACCAACTTGGCATATACATTGAAGATCATATGGTTATATCATTAAATTCTGCAACACGGTTGTCTGCATGATGTTAGAATCTTAAGAGACTTTCTCCAAATGGTTATCCTTGAATTATTGTACAGCGAAAATTGTTGCTTGCAGCGTTATCTGTTTTATCATTTTTAAATTAACAGATGCTCTTTAACAAAAGACTTGGTACAAGATTTTCAATATTATAAGCCTGAAATCGGAACTATGGTTTGGACAGTACTGAGCTCCTTCCGGTTCTATGGCTCCGAATTTGTAACCATGCAGTGTAGAGTTCGAGTGTGCCTGAGACCCTCGACTGCCTGCAGAATAGTGAGTATCATGAATAATATTAACACGCTGAGATTCTACAACATAGGCGGGTCTGTGTCTCAGTTGGGAAAGTTCCATTATATGTTGATATCATAACCATTTCCACTGACCAATCGTCTCGATCTAGTGTTATCAAGCCTCGCTCAGGTAGTATGCATGGCCTCGTTCTGGTTTGTTTTGGCCTCGTTCTTAATTGACTCCAATATTCTCCTTCTTGTAGAGCATATTAGATGATTAACACTGCCTTTGAGTTGTTTAAAATGTCCCAGGGCTTATGTTTTCTGTTGTTGTATTGCCGAGCGAAAAAAAAGCTTATCTTTTTTCTATAGGATTGTTCGGACAAAAAGAGACGACGTCGTATGAATCACAGTGGAGACGGACAAGTTGACAACAGCACCGGTGATTTGATTGAAAGTAGAAAGACTGAAAAATTTAGGGTGATAACAAACAATGTTCGAGTTGTAGAATATGTAGAGTCTAGTGTAAAATGTACAAGAACGTCCGAGTCAACATGTTTTGGTGAGTTCGAGTTAGTTTATCTTAATTTGGTATAGTTTAGTATATTTAAAGCTCATTTGTCATAGTCAATTCTGAACGAGGCCAAAAACAAACCAGAACGAGGCCATGCATCCTACCAGAGCGAGGCTGGATTAGTATTACCAGATCGAGGCAAATTCCTGGAGAAAACATAGTGTTGTTGATATCTTCACATAATTGTCCGTGATGATGATTGGTCAGTTATGTATGCATTTGAACACGCCACATGTATCAGTCCGTCGTTTATCCAGCGAGGCTCTGTATAACTTTGTCTTTCATAGCGGATTGTGAAATAACTCCATTGAATTATCATTCAAATTATTCCGATCTGCCTTTTAGTATGAAATAAATAGAGAAAAAAAAGGTGACACTTATTTTTCTGTCAATTAATATTCCGTTCGAATAATTCAATTTTAACTTACTTGTGAACGAATATGAAAAGTACGATTGTTTCATTGTTATACTTTATTTTCAGAAATGGAGTTTGTTTGGCTATTTATGGTGTGGATTGTGTTGAAGATATTTTGACATGCACCATTAAGGGGCACCATTTTATTATTTAATGCACTTTTGTGATATCCTCTATTTGAACAGGGGATATCACCAATTCGAAAAGGTGACATCACCTATTACGTCCATGAATACACGATGTCATCCTGAATAGGTGAAGTCATGTATTTCCATTCAACTGGTAATATCACGTATTCGAAATGGTGACATCACCTGTTTTAGTTAGTGATATCACTTTTAAGAATTGGTGATATCATCATTTCGAAAAGGTGATATCACCCATTAAAGATAAAGTGTTTTAAATGACTAGCTACTCCCTTGTGAAATGAAATTATTCTTATTGGTGACCATCTGTTCGAATTAGTGATATCACCTATTCAAAATAGTGATATTATGTGTTCCCTTTGAATAGGTGATATCACCTATATGAATTTGTGATAACACATATTCTAATTGGTGGTATCACTAAATCAAATAGGTGATATCACAAAAATTCATTAAGTAGTAATCAGGCACCACATAAAAACCGACTTCTTTCTAAATACAGATAGACTGACCTCGATATTCTTAAAGATCGATATCATTTTCGTTAAGATCAGCATCGTTTTGGTTCACACGCGCTGTGCACCCAGTGTTTTCTAAGGACACATTACCAATCTGTTTCTCTTGATTTTGCCTATTAAAGACAGTTTAAAGATGTCTTTATGTAAAGGGAGTGTTATTGACCAGTTGTGTGTGCAGGTATATGCAAGATACATTTACTCTGCAAACGATTGCTGATCAGTCAGTCGCCCTGCCTTGAGCTAAGAGTTTGTGGCGGTAATCACTTGCAAAAGAGTTTGCAAAGACAGTTATCCTGAATTGTAGAGACATACTTTTGGAGCTTATCCGAGTTAGGCCGCCCTGAACTATTCTATTGCAGATGAGGTTTTTTTTGCGCGAACCACTTCAACTGATTTCGAAGAAAATATAATGACCATGAAGTGACAGCAAATTTTTGGGGCCTATTAATGAATGCACTTGGTTACATATACCAAGTATGTTCTGTATAAAAGGTTGCGTTAGCACTAAACCATTGCAGAGTTATGTCCCCTTACCTATGTTTATTCCATGCGGAGTTTTGGTTGTATTTGTCCCAATCCGCGGTTGTCTGGTATAACATTGAATCGTAGCAGAAAACAGACACATGTAACGCAAGTATCGAATGGTTAATTATGTCCGTGATACATGGCAGGCACACAAGGCTTATCAGCCAGTTTTAAATCTGGCGGCGAACTAGTTTTTTCATTTTAAAACTGGACTATTGCTCGCTAATGATATTTTAACAAAGCCGTATCTCTTTTACGAACTCAATATTGGCGATATTTTGAAGTGAGCTTGTATTTACAGTTTCTGCTCGTAGAATATATTGCATTCTTTCTGGTGACGACTTGTCTTTGAAGACTTGAGGTCAATAATTATGAAACTTGGTATGTTAGTCACCTTGGTGACCTTCAACCATATCAGCCTAAAATGTTTGCTCTAATACTGAGACAACCTGTGCTAATCGAAACCTTTAAGAGTCACTGTTTTGTCATGTTAACTAATCAAGAAAGCGCAGTATAGGCGACAACAAATAAAACTTGTTCTTCTCAGTTTAATAGAAAGATGCTCTTTCAGCTTCTTCTCATTGTCAGTTGGTTAGTTATGAACCTAGGCTCGTGACCTAGCTTAGGACCCTGGCTATGATTATGCCATTTTTGTGTCGCCCTTTTGGAGAAAAGGCGATACATAGGGATCGCTTTGTCCATCAATTCCTTGGTACGTCACCAAAACTTAACGTTGGCTATAACTTTGCCATTTTTTAAGATTTCTTCATCAATTTTTGGAATTGTGCTGCCTATGACAAAAGCGTCGTGATACTGTCAAATTGTGTAGGTCAATGTCATATTGACAGAGTTATACCTTTTTTGTACTTAGATTTTATCACGAAATTATTGGTAATTCTGACAGTGTAAGTGGGCGACATAAGTGTTCTATTGATAACTCCCATATTATTTGCAAGGCGGCTCCGTAAGAGCTATATGACCCAATAATTATATACATACAGTCAAATCTGTGAACAAATACCACTGTTGGGAAGCTACAAATCTATTATTTGTTTGCAGGTGGTCATTGTTCACAGGTGTTTCTGTTACAGATGTTATTTTTTCTGAGGTGGTTATTAACACAAGTTTGACTACTTGGCGTCTTAAAATGTTTGTTCTCTAGCTTTGTCTGTTGTACTCAAGTACATCCTGAGCTAAAAATACCAACTCTTTGAGACTCTAACCCCACTTAATGTCTAAAATGGCCTTTCTAAAGAGAAAACTATCCGGTGACACTTATAGGCTTTTGTATACCAGAAATTATGCACTTTACCAATACGTTTAAATTGCATATAGTTAAAGGACAATTATGGGAAAGGAATGTATGATACAGAAGCAACTCTTTCTTTAAGAATTGTTGAATTAAGAACCTTAATATTAACATTTTAGCGGACAAATTACTTACAAGGGGAGTTATTGTTGATGCCTGGTGTTCGTCGTCTGTTTGTCATATGTCTGTCTGGCCACACTTAACCTTGTGTCTGCAATGGAGGCTGTATTCTTTTACTGGATCTTCATGAAACTTGGTCAGAATGACTGCCTTGATAAAATCTAGATTTAGTTTGAATATGGGTCATCTGGAGTCAAAAACTAGGTCACCCGGTTAAATCATAGAAAAACCCTTGTATATGCAATAAAAGTTGCATTCATTAAACTTAGACAGTATAATTTCCTTGATACAATTGAGGTCCAGTTCGAATATAGGATATCTGAGTTCAAAAACTAAGTCACGAGGTCAAATCATAGAAAACCCTTGTGTATGTAATACAGCTTGCATTTTTCATTGTATCTTCATGAAACTTGTTCAGAATGACAGCCTTGATAAATTTTGAATCGAGTTTGAACAAGGGTCATCAGGGGAAGAAACTAGGTCGCGGGGTCAAATCATAGAAAACCCTAGTTTATGCAATAAAAGTTGCATTTTTCATTGAATATTCAAGAAACTTGGTAAGAATGATTACCTTGATGAAATATAGGACTTTGAATATGAATCATCTGGAGTCACAAAAACTAAGTCACGCGTTCAAATCATAGGAAAACCTTGTGTACGCAGTATAAGTTGCATTTTTTATTGGATCTTCATGAAACTTGGCCAGTGATTAATGAAGTTTAGGTCGAGTTTGAATATGGGTCATCTGGGGTCAAAAACTAGGTCATCCGTTTAAAAACCCTGTGAATGCCATACAGGTGACATTTACATCCCAATCTTTATAAAAATTGGTTAGAATGTTGTCAAGTCTGAGGAAAATCTTGTTGGTACTCTAGAAATCACATTTTATAGCCACTCATCATGTTAATTGGTCAGAAGTTTTGTTTGCTAAGGTCAAACAGAACGTTTGTGTTTATGTTGAAGGGTTGAAGTCTGGTAACATATGGTCATAAGCAGGTCTTAGGTGAGCGATATAGGGTCATCTTGGTTCTCTTGTTATGTTAAAGTTTTACAAAAGTTTCGGTTAAACGTTGCTTCGGGGAACATTTCATTATTTCTAACAATATAACTGTGTTTAAACTGTTGTTAAGGTTTTCTTTTGTTTGTTTGTTGTTTGTTTATTCGTTTTATTGTGTTACTTGGCATGCTTCTGATTTTTACAAATCTATTTTAATATATGAAAAGAAGAAAAAATTGCATGTAAAATTCCGTAGTTATGTAAGATTCTTTAATTAAAATGTTTTAGTGATGTTTTATCTCAATCGGGTTCCTTTGAATAAAGAACATTTTCAAACACCCTTGTCTATGACAATATTGGTGCAGTTTTTTTATTAGAGGAATTGACTCCAGTACTATAGATAGATAGGTAGATAGATAGATAGATTTATTCTGCAAAATAATCCATCATTACAATACAGTACATTTAAAACAAGTAATACTAGCACATACATAAAAATATCACAGAACCCCAAATCTTAATCTAAAAAAGAATATCACCAAAACAGATTAAGACCATAAAAAATTGGTACTTATTTACCATATCAGTCCAACACCAAATAAGTGTTGTTTTTTTGTTTTTTTTTCATTTACTAGATTCCTCATTATTATTTGGAAACCACTCTGTAGACTGTAAGTATTGACTAGACTTTATGCCTGGAAAGCCCATGAAAGTCATCACGGGGTCCATGACTAGAACATGTTTACTTTTACATCAACACATACAAACAGACATTTACAGAGAATATAAAAAAATTTTAAAAATTGAAGGGCAAGGCCAAGACGGCAGCATATTGTAATTTGTATAGAAACTCAAGGCTAATAAACTAGACAGGAAGCTAAACCAGACTATCAGGTTCATAATCCTGTCAAAAGTATTAGACTGAAATGGTTGAAGTACCGCATTAACAGGTGTCCACTATGCTTAGATCAATATCTACTAAGCTAATACCTTTTCACACACCTTTTAAAACTGTAGTGTCCTTTTATAGACTGTATTTTCTCAGGAAGTGAATTCCATACTAAAATACTATTATAAAAAAAAGAATTGGCTGTTACCGAATTTATATATGGAGCATAAAAATTAGAACTATTTTTCCTTGTACCGTATGCATGTACGTCTGATTTCTTAATAAAATGCTCATTTAAATATTTTGGACATTTACCATAATATACCTTATGTACATGGTTAAGGCTCAGCTGTTCGACTCGATCTTCAATTCGTAAGATACCAAGTTTTTGAAAATCCGTATCTGTAAGAGAAGTCGTAGCAGACACATTCATTATAAATCCGACAACTTTGTTTTGTGTTATCTGAAGCCTTGTTTTAATGGTTTTACTCAAACCATTATACCATGCAGAACAGGCATAGTCAAGTACATACTGCCTGTACTTCCTTTGATCATTTTAAGTGTCATTAAGTGTCGTGTTTTATTGACATTATGCATTTTATGTGTTACATGTGTGTATGTTAGATCTACTTGTTTTTGTTACAGTTGTTTTTGATGTCATTACGTATAAATTATATATGAACTGTCAAAGCAGACAGAATATAAATATTTGTAAAGCTTCCCGTATTTCATCATCCATTCAGTGTAAATTTCACTGACCTGTATGTCTGTCAGTTCGCAGTTCCATCAAACGGCATGTGATTTGTGCCTTCGGAACAACTTCAACTTCTCTCAGTTATAAATTGATACCGAACAAACTTCACTTGATTAAATATTACCCGTACGAAAAAGTTAGGCGGATTCCGTCTAAAATAAGGCGTATTCCGCCTAAAAAATTGATGAAAAATTCATTTTCAGGCTAAAATAAGGCGAACATGGAATTTCTTCCAAATTCCGCCTAAGGGCCCCTATACTCTTAGACGGAATCCGCCTAAAGCCTAAGCGGAAACTGTAGAATATAAATTGCATGTGCTTCTTAGGCGGAAAATGCAACTTGGTATCAACTCTTAGGCGGAATTATTGCAACAGGAAGTTCTTTTGTTACCATTCACCAGCTGTCTGATGGGATAATGTTCAAATGTAAAAACTGTGAAGCACATGGCAGACATTTTAGAAAGTTTTTGACCAGTGTAATATGAAATATTTTGATGGTATACAGCTGTTTTTTGTGGTAAAAAGGACAGTTTCATTGCAATAGTGAGTTATTGATAACTTTTTGGAAAGGATTTACATCTATCAAGGCTGTGTTTTGCTATTAATAACTGGAGCTCTGTAGGAGAATGCAGCAGACTGCATTAATGGTAATATTAAACTGTTCTAAGTTGATCTAAAGAAGCAATTGTTTAAGGTAAATATGACTTTTAAATTTGTTTCTGACATATCAGATTTAATGAAAAGATCACTTATATTAAGTTAAACCTTTTTAAGCATTAAAATTTTATTTGTTTTTGTGAACCAGACTTTTGAGTATATTATAGTTCAGAATGCAATAATGGTGACAAATAAATCTCTCAAGTGAAACACAAGACACAAACAAAAGTGACTAATGCTGTCTGATTTAATATCCATTTTTATGAAATGCAGGTTACAAAGTAATTTTTCTGATTCAGTAAACAGATTTTTTTTTCACCCAAAAAACCTAGGCGGATTTTATTCCGCCTAAATATAATACAAGGCGTAATTTTTTCCGCCTAGTGTAGGCGGATTCCGGTTAAGCTCATTTAAATATTTCGAAGCGTATTCCGCCTAGTTTCCGCCTAAGAAGCACTAAACAACTATATTCAATTTAAGACGGAATCCGCCTTACAGCTAAGACAGATTCCGCCTATAGTCAGGGCGTAATTTTCCGTACGGGTAACAACAGGGTAAAATTATCTCAGCCGGGAGCACCCGCCCTGTTGGCGAAGGTTTGGACTCTCGTGAAGCACGTTATTCTTGCTGTTTTATTTTTGGTGCCTAATGTGTGCAATTTGTACATCGAGTCGTAAGTCGTAGAAAAAAAATCGAAATTGGGCTAAAAAACAAAAGTGTATAAGCTAAGTCGAATTAGGCTTCGATTATTGGAATGGGCGCCCGTTATGTTGGATCGCAGAACAAGAGGAATCAGGTTCGATATCTTGGTCTGGTTGTATATATGTGCTCGCATTGTGACATGATAAATAGTGCAGCGATGTAATATAGCTAAATTGTTCGCTAGATGTATTTTGCCGTATGAAGTTTGGTAGAACATACCCAGGACTATGAATATTGATCGACCCCTTCTGTGCTAAAACCCACATCTAGCAATTTGTAATCGCTACCATACTAGTCAACCTTTATTGTCACTATGGAAACTGACTATTTAACTGCTATAATGCTGGTTGGTAGCGGATACAATGCACCAAGACCAGATTGTTATCATTTGCATCTACTCAGCTTTAATGTTGGGTTTTCATTGGCCTTCTCGTCAGTTATTGTTCCCAATAGTGAACAGTTGAACCCGTGTTAGTGGTTACCTTAATTAAGAAACCTTGATTAAAGAAGCCAGTACTGGTGTAATCCAATTGAAATTAAATAAAGTTCCGCTATAAAGACCACCTTCGATATTAAGACCACCCTCGATATTAAGACCGTTCCCGATATTAAGACCATACGCGATATTAAGGCCACCCTCGATAATAAGACCAATTCAGATCTCTACGCTTAATTTTATAGTTAAAAAAATATCATTATTAAGTTCGTTTCACCAATAAGACATTTATAATGGTCCGAGGGGAAGACGGTCTCATCACAGGAAATTGTACTGTATACAAAAACACGTCATTGTAACGAGCGTTATGTCTTATAGCTGACTCCTTTAACGTCTCAGGGTAACCTCGAATTTACTTATTTAGAAATGAATTTACGGACAAGATATTTTGTTCACTCAAAACAATGTTGGAATATAAAAATGCGTAATCAACTCGTTTCTTCGCGAAAAATTGTTGCCAGAAAGCCTTTCATTTTTACTAAATTTCAATTGAAAATAATACTGCGCTATATTTCTAACATGGATAAACATAAAATAACAACGTTCGGAATCTTACGTTGGTACAGACAAAGGTCATTTCTTCTCTGACAATATCTTGGAAAAATAAAAGCTACTTGAAATTGTGCTCCTGGGACTTAAATTTCCTGACAAAAGCAACATATTTCCACGGAAAGAATATTTTGTGACGATTCACACATTATAATATAGATGTACTTTCAAAATGCCTTAGAAGTCATTTATTTCTTCATCTATAATTTAAGTACAGTACATTAAAATATAAATTATAAAAATGTGATGTTTGTGTGTAAAATTTGTTATTTTGCGTTTGTGTGCACTTATGAATGAGTTTGTCCATGGTTGTTACTCTCGGAAAAAATATTCTAAAGAACTGTGTCTGTCTGGTTTCCATTTTCAAACGCATTGTTTGGCTCGTCTGAGTCTACTTTCGTGTCGTTTTGAAACGCTTTGTTTGATTTGACTGTGTCTCGCTTCACATCAATTTCGAAATCAGTGTCCTTTGGAGGCTTATAGAACCATAAAGCGCAGAAGAAGAAAGTCACAGAACATATCTTTGAAACCAGTCCGAATATAAAGTAGTTCCGGCTGACTACAGAAATGTCGTACAGCCAACATGAGGTATTTTCCCCGCACTCTGTCTGCCAGATTAAACAACCAGCGTCTGTAGCCACACCCATGATAACTGCCCCGGGGACCGTGCCTTAAATGTAAAACTCTTATTTAACAATAATTTTAGCATAGTTATAACACAAAGGTATAACGGAAACGCTTATAATCGGATGACAGATTGTAAAACTATCATTTGACCTTGATTTCAAAGCAGGCATTAGAGTTTCACCGAACGGAAGAGAAGCATTTTTACTTTACAAAAGTCCATATTCCATTTGTATAGAATGGCACATTTACTACTCCATAGAACATGATTGTGTAAATAATACCCTCGATCAGACAATTATTTTAGAATTATTTGTCGTTGAATTTTCTGCTTGTATCTCATTTTATACTGAGTACTATTGTAAAATTATCGACATGCCTTCACACATGAAAATTACAAAACAAACTTGATTTGTTTAAATGAATGAATTAAGATAGTGTTGCGTTAAAAACAATCCGGAAAGCATGCGGCGTATACCGCCTTACCACAGTAATCAAACTACGGCTTTCGCATAACTTCCCGTTTTGTGGGGAAACATAATGCGCATGCGCATACAAAAGTATAAAATGGTTGAAATTACCGAGTAGACGAATAAAAAATCTGTTTGCACCGCACATAAAAGCTCTATGGTTTTCATGAATCGACCTGAAAAAAAAGAAAAACAATGACGTTTTTTTTATACAGATTCTAGTATCAGTTCAGAAAATGGATGTATTTGGCTCCTTAAACTGCAGGTGCAAAAAGTGGTAATTCTTTACACTGAGTAAACTCCGTGTATATAACAACATCGAATATAGCGAAATTCCGGATTTAATGAACAAACTTTCTGGACCCGATTTTTTTCTTCTTTACAAAATAACGAAAATGCTACATTGTATATGGATATAATTTATTCCGGATATGAGGAACACATTAAATGGTCCCAAGGAGTTCGTAATATACGAAGCTATGTCTTACTTCTGTTTTAACTTTTAAGACTGTTAAAAAGTAGAAACTTGGTGTATTAAAAGAACATTCTGACAAACTCATCATTTTATCTGATTATCATGGGTTGTAAATATTTCAGTTCACTCAAACAGCGATGAAAGTAGGGTAATCCGAATGAAAGATGGTGATAAAGGGAGACAACTAATGAAAGTATCTAACTGCGTCACGTGACTTTTGTAACAAAAAGACTTGCCTTAGGACAGCTTGTTCTGCCGGTATATCTGCGGCAACCGTGGCGAAAGCGTAGACGAACAATAAAAACACAAAAGGGTATAGTAAAGTGCAGCTTGACTGACAACTTCCTCCCCTTAACTCGAACGAAGTTGTGTTCACTTGTGGAGAAATGCAAGAGCAATTTGAGAATTTACCCTGAAAACATGTCGTAATGAATTACAAAATTATAGATTAAGGTTATTTATTACCCAGCTTAAAAAAAGCTCAGTATTTTGAAAATAATCATAAATGATCATGTGACTGTCGGTCATAAAATGTAAATTCCTATATATCAGTAATTTGTGTACCCGGCTTAGGGTGTGCAGTCTGTCTCGGACTCGAACCTAGCCCTGAATGCTTGTAGGACGAATACTCTGGCCTACCTGGCCAAGTTAAAGCCAGGACACACACACCTGCTAAACAATAATATTTATCATCGAATTGCATGACTTCAGCACTTAAAAACAAACAAATTCACAATTGCATAGCAACGTTAAAAGGTCAAAGGCCACGGTCCCATATTGCAACTCTTAAGGTCATACGGAGATGATATGCATTCTGACTGGTACTTGAACCAAGGGTCGTTCGCCAACATCAAATGCTCTACCTAATGAGCTACCCGCCGGCTAGACATTAATCCCCAAATGTGAACAAGTTTGTACCTACGACATAAACGCACGTTGCGTTTTAAATTTTACATTGTGTGTATAAACAAGGTTGGTTTAGAAATATGGACAAAGAAATGTTCCGTCATAAGGCTAGTGACATACTACTTACGTCATATCCGTTTGATACGTCCGTACATCCGGCGAAGCATGGTGAGAAGTACTGCACTCCTGAGGTGTCGCATGAAAGTTCAAACTTCTCTGTGTTACACCGACAGCCCGAATTACATGTGGCGTGAAGTGACCTTTCAGAACTGGAATTTTAAATGTGCATTATCGTTGAATGTGACACTTTCGCATGACTTATAGAGGAGCAACAGATTATACCAAAGGTGAGTGTAGCGTTGCAGTGACCCTAACAGTGAACTAAAATGCACTTTTTGGGTCCCAGGAAAGCTACAATCACCTGTTAACTATACCGGCTACATGTATGCTGTGGGTCTATACGTTTTATCCAAGCCGGCATAAATTTGGCGTTCACCCGGCGTACTCCGTTATATCGAGTCCCGAATATAAAGGTTTTTGCCGGTGTACGCCGGCGCGGATGAAACCCGGCTATAGCTACTTAAATACAGTTGGATAAGATGGAACTTATTGTGCAAACTGAGTTTTGTGGCGATGTCACTTGAAAGATCAAAGAAATACTTATAACATAATTTAGCGGCATCCAAAGACCAAAGTAAAAATTCTAAAGACTTGGGTTTGTTTTACTTTAAAATCAGTTCTTTTAGAAATACAGTAACTGGTGTATGCTCGCACAAAATACAAAAAGAAATGTAACTAAAAACTTAAGACGTAAACAGACATGATTTTCTCGAAACTTCAGATAAGCATGAAATCAAAGCACTGAAAGGTTCACATTCCGATTTATACCTCTCCTGATATGGCGTATGAATACCAGCCACTGTCGTCTGCCCGCATGACATCAACATCATACCAACACATAACAGGCTGATGAAACATGAGCCGAATGAGAGTTTAAGCATGCCCTTGACCTTTAACCGGAAACAACGGCAGACAGAACCTCCAAACAACATTCCACCCGCCAAACCCAGCACAATCGCGGCACCTGTTGGAGAAAATCAATGTCGTTACATGCGTTCATTAAACTATGTCAATGAAGTAATAAGCCCTTGGATTATGTAGCTGTATCACACATGAATTAATGTCTTTCTTACAAGGCAATAAGACCTTCTCACAAGTTTTGTCGATATCCCGAATCCCAGAGGAGAAGTAGAATGGGGCGGGGGCATGAAATGGGGGAATGAATATTAAGTTTTCGATACAAGTGCCTCTGTCTTTATTATCAGCGCTGACCATGATAAGTTTGCACATCTGTGTAGTTAAATCATTATAATGCACTGTTCACTATTCAGTCAGTACATTTTCACTACAGACCCATTTAGAAAATTAAAGGTACTGTCTTAAAGGGGCACTCCTTATAACTGATGTCGGACTAAATAACAACCAAAACATAAATAATAGAATCTTTGTAAGTATTATAACTTAACCTAAAAGTTTAAGCTATGCATTCCAGTCATTATCGAAACAATCGGCGTTTTAAAATATGATGCAGTACCGTAAACCATACATCACTCTTTGTAGAGTTAATGTTGTACAATTAATGGGTGGATGCGATTTATTACAGAAGGCCTCTATATTGATTAATTGTGGTAAAATGAGGCATTTTCGTCGTATGATCTTCTTTAACATTGTTTTTATTTATCATTTTACATATTTATGTTTCGAGAATATAATTTGCTAGATATAGGGAGTGCCCCTTTAAAGAAAATAAATTAAAGTCCTTTTGAAAACTGCAGGTTAAGACTGAAATATAAGCAATTTAGGCAAGTTTATGACTATTAAAGCAGTAAGAGAATATTGAATCGCATTACTTTACCCGCAAAAAGACCGGAATTGGCCGAAGAAATCCGAAAACCATTCTGAAGATATTTTGCACCGAAAACACTCAGTCCGGTTATAAACATAGACTCTGTGATTCCAGCAAGGGTAGTAAAAAAAAATGGTGGATTGTGTAGAAGGGCCCAGAATACTTTATGCATTGTCCTCAATGGTGGTCTTTCTGGCTCGACTACAACAGGCTTGATATTCGAACCTTTATGCATCTGAGATTCGCGAGATTCTCTTACCGACTTCGAGGCTGAAAATGACAACGAAAACAGATACATGTAATATGCATTGGATGCAACTAAAATCTATTTCTTTATATCAGCAGTATGAATTCGCAATGCAAGCGAAATATTTACTTTCTCTAAAATCCAAACAAGAAGGTGTTAAGTTTTCAGTTTTGTAAATCTATTAATACTCTTTTTACTCTATTTTTTGGCAATAGATCCCCTTCATACCGGAATAATCCTCGTAACGAAATTGTTATCGAACTGTCCGGCTTACCAAGGTTTAACTGTAAAAAGCTAGCAAAATATTTCTGAAATATTGCAGTCCAGATATACCTACAGTCCGTGCGTTGACTTTGAATTGTTAGAATCACCACAAAAAACATTTGCAACAGCGACACAATCACGTATCTTGCTATTTTTTTTTAATCGTATTCATTTGTAGAAAGCAACTAAATATTTGGTTATGTTAAATTTGACAAGGAATCATGGAAGAATCTTTACATACTTGGTAGCTCTGCACCAAACAGTGACAGTGCCAATGCCGCGACCACGAAGAGAAAGGCTGACAAAATGGGTCCTATCCACCATGCCCCCACCCACCTGGTATCAGTTGTTTCCAATTTCAAACTGAAACAAAATGTAAAAAGTTATCGTTGCCATAGAAACGTAATGCCTTTCATTTTACAATGTGTCATGAGCCTGAAAAATGATTCTTTGAAAAAGTTATTTAAGTGTGCTAGTAAAAAAATATGACACAAAGGAATAAAACGTCCGTCTGTTTTATGGAGAATTATAACAAACGTAAATGTACATGAAACGTCATAATTACTCATTACAGCAGACGTTAAACGAAATCAAATACACCAACTGTCAAACCTGTGAACAAAGGTCATCCTTTTTGGAGACAAATTGTGGCCTTTGTTGACAGATGACCTTCACTCGGAGGTTAAATTGTTCATGAGTGAGTGAGTGAGTGAGTGAGTGAGTGAGTTTTCTTAGTTTCTTAGTTGATGAATGATTGAAGTTCTTCTCAATTATGTATTATTATTGTTAATAGAAGGTCTCATGGTAGATAAGAAATATGTTGCTTTATGTACATATGCTTAATGAGTTAGCTTCTTTAAATAAAGAGATTATTATTATTATTATTATTATTATTATCATTAATATCGGTTTCTGAAAGACTGGCCTTTTCTCGCTGTGTGACCTTTATTTGAAGGTGGCCGTCAGCACAGATTCAACTGTATATAAAAACATGTTTAAAACCTTTCACTGTGAACTTTATCGACATCCACATAGATATTTAGGAACAGTCCGCCGACTAAAAATCCTACACCTGGACCAAACGCTGAAAAGCCGAAAAATATTCCTGAAAACAAGAAAAGAAATATTTTTTTCCCAAATTCGAAGACGTTTTTTACTTTTCTGTAGACAAACAAGTTTGAACGGGACTGTCTTTCAATGTTTACAAGGGTTGGTCGTCTCATTTAGATCATCACTCGGAATGTTTTACATGTATTTTCTACGGAAAGAGCCGAGTAATGTTCAAACCGGGATGATTAATATATAAACTCAGCCATGAACAACTCGCCATGTATTTTTCTTAGAGAAAAGTAACTCGAAGATCGTTTAAAACATACTTACTACAATTCATAATATTCAGTTGATTCACGACGACCTCTCGCGTACCTTCAGATATGACGCTATTGACGTCATGGATGACGTTAGATTACTCTCACATTTTAAGGAAGTCCAATCTAACCTGATTCTTGACACTTATATGAATATTTATTCTATGCAATATCTCTATAATTATGTAAACAATAAAGGCCTAATAAACGATAAAAAACAACAATAAATGCCTACCTAAGTACATGGGTGACAATATAGAGGGAACGCTGTCATCTATATAAGCAGTTCCGACGGTGTAAATGGTGGCGCCACCAATCCCGAACAATACGTTACTTAACGCAAACAACCATAAATATTTCTGTAGACCCGAGCTCACACACACTTCCGTTGAGGTAGTGTTTTCAACTGTAGTAAAAAACACAACAGTCTATATTTCAAATTAAAGAAAAAGATCTAAGTAGGAAGTGGTTTTTTTTTTAATTCACTACTTCAAAATTGCTGCCGAACGAAGAAGGAAAGCATGCGTGTCTATTATAAACAACGGGGTTGACCCGTTCTTTGATGAACAACAGTTTGACCCGCGGACTGATCACAGACCATTGTGACGTTGACGTATGCCACATGACGTTCTTTTCATCACTAAGCTGAAGTTTAGTAAAACTTCGATAATAATATTTCTATCAGCATGTTATAAAAGAACGAAACTAACAAAGGTCTTCGATTTAAAGGTTTGTATACATGAACCACGATTGCTTGCAAACTTAACAAATCAGGTTAAATATTTATAATTAGATACCGCGATAATTGAGACATTTGTTTCCAGTATTGTGTGATAGTCTGCCAAACAGGCATGCGCAGGAAACTGTTCCCGCAGACTATCCCACAATACTGGAAACAAAAGTCTCAATTACCGCGGTATCTAATTATAAATATTTAACACATGGTTCTGCAAAGCTAATGTATGTTTACGAATATCTTAGAACAGAATTCGAACGAATTTTTTTCAGTGCAAAAAAGGCAAATTTATTACCTGAAACCAATATCCGACTTTTAATAGCGTGGAATGAATCTGACTGCATTAAATTTTGCGGAATCCCTGTGATTGCGAATTTGCTTTAGTGTCAAACCTGTCTTTAGCAGCCAGCAAAGTGTTCATGTTTTAATGTAGGCGGTTTCTTAGTACAGGTTAATATAAATATGTCAACAATGGTGACGGCCTTTTGTAAGTGATCACAAACTCAGGTTCAACTGTACATATGCACATTTTGTTTGCAATTTAATTTGCAAAAAAAAGTAGATTAATGCTATGGTAATATATTACAAAAAAAACTTTCTAATTAGTAGATGCCACCTGTTGCATATCATATTTCAAGATTCAGTATACAATGCACGCTGTATTGCCAACTTATTTTGTTAAGGATGTTTAAAAAACATCTGGTTTTATATCGAATAATTACCTGATTTATCACATGTTGATATTTCACCTTCTCCCCATTCATAGAGACCCGTTGTAAAATGAGGTATTGCCATGGTAACCGAGCCGGCAATCATGAACAAAGCAGATACTGCTAGCCACCTGGCCTTGTATCTTCCTGATCCCAGGTAACTGTAGAAATGATTCAAAATAAAGTTCAATCGTTTACATGTTATATATATTGAAATCACTGTAACCTCTCATTAATTGAGAGTCATATGTTCAAGCCCTGCTACTGACTATGTCTTTTTATGTGAGAAAGTTGATAGTTTCTTACAGAGGGCAGGGCGCAAGTTCTGTTTTTCCAAGGCAATTTGTTTGGAAATATGCCCGCCTTTGTAACTCAAATACGGTTAAAACATGCGTTAAACCAACGAACAGCAACATCAAAGGAGACAGTTATATCAAAATGTTATAAGAATTTTTCAGAATATTGAAAATTACTCCTGCAATTTAACGCAAAATGATATGCGCCATGGTCGCATACGTCAGATCGAGGCAATCGGGCATATTCGGCTATCTCCGGTATACTTCGAATGAAATACAGCCCATTGATACACCAATATAATTCGGTTTGGGCAAAAAACATGTTTTGAATGTTTGGGCTACATTCCAACAATATTGCATCACCCAAATATTTACTTTATGTATGATATCGGCGGCATTCGACTTCAGATGATTTAATATGGCGCTGATGACGTCATAATGTTCATTGAAAGAGTTTCAGTGCATATGAAAAATAAAACTACCTTACTAAAACACCAAAGAAGGCAGCTGAGAAATCATACGCGGAAGAAACAAGTCCCATCTGTGTGCTCCGTAACTGAAATCTCCTTTCTAGAGTTGATACAATCACGTTGAACACGCCATTCACAACAAAACCTAAAAATAGTAACATATTAATGCAAAACACGTTCGGAACAATAATCAGCCGTTTCCATAAACAAGTGTTTCCATGTACGGGAAAGACCTAGACTTAAAAAAGAATGTTGAGATTGGGAGAATTATTTTTTCTCTTGAAGTCCTGTTCCTCTTAGACAAATATCTCTGTCAAAATATGTCTCAATCCACGCTCATCTCAACTGAGAGTTAAAGGAAGGAGAAATTGTAAAGATGTTGTTAAATGTCTAGAAAAGACACGAGCTAATGACTCGTAGGACTGATGCCAGGTATAGGGGTAAGATCGAATAGTGTTCCAGAATGGTTCAAACTACAAAAAAGTACCATTACAAGCCTTGTGGAAAACTAATTAACATGTCAAAAGAACGTTCTGTGTATAACAGCGGTATAATTATTAAGTGTTTCAGCTAAACTTGTGCATGTAAAAAAAGGCTTTAAACAATATTTTATTGCTGTTGGTAGGACGAATAGGGTGAGATGGTCTGAAAGCTGTTTGAACTGGATTACTGTTACGTACATGTAGTAATCTAAGACAGTTACATGTATCCTCAGTACCATCAGCCGGATTATCTTTCATTTGCAATTGTGCACTCTTTAGTATAAGGACATTGAAACTTTAACCATTCAAAATTTAGTGATAAAATAAGCCGTTAGAATGTTAGCCTTTTTGTGCTGTAAGAATGCAAACTGAAAACAACTGAACTATTCAGAAGAACGCGGAGTCTATCAGAAACCTTCATCCTTAAGAAGTGCATGTACATAAAAGCAGCTGAAAACATTAGCGCCTGACAAGTGCATAGAACTATTACTGTAAAGAAGGGTATAGTAAAATACCATTTAAACCTATACAGATATTTACACCAATGCATGAATATGTACAATAATTAAACACATTATCCAGAATTGTGTCCTTAGGCAAGACACATATTTCCACATTGCATCTGTCTCTTCGAGATTGATTCCATCTGGAGTCTCGAGAGTGATTTATATACGCTATAAGAACCTCTTTCGCAATCGAGAATAAATGAGAGTAGAAATGATAAATGATCTAAGATTGAGTAAAAAGTACAAACTCTACTTAAAGGGGCACTTCCTACATGCCACTGGGTTTTGTGTTCAATGAACGTAAAATGATAGATGTATTTCAAAGAAGAACCTATGGTGAAAAATGCCTCATTTTACCACAATTAACCAATATATCTCTAGGAATTCGCGTGTAAGGGTTAAGGTGTCGGCCGCTTATACAGGAGGTTGCGGGTTCGAGCCCCATTGGGGTCACGACCGTACTTAATCATTGACACCAGTACTGTTTTTTTTCCAGGAAGCGGATTCGAGAGTGACTCGATAAGCTACATACTTTCTTCACAATCGAGCTGAAATAAATTAGTATAAACTAAATCGCATCCACCCATTAATTGTACATTAACAACACTACATAGAATATCTCGATTATTGAGTGGTTTTCGGTACTGCCGCTGATTTTAACGGTAATGACTGGGAATGCATAACTGGGGTTAAGTTATAATACTTCAAAATATTCTATTATTTATGTTTTGGAGGTTATTTAGTTTGACATCAGTTATAGGGTATAACCCTCTAGCATAATTTTCAAAGAGATATTTCACTGTGAAAATATATAATGTACACACATAATTGCAAATGTTTCTTTTTTGCAATCAGATAATATCGGAATGATAAGTTGATACTTGAAGTAATCATTTCATCGGAGAAAGTAATGTGAAATGACTTACATTGAATTATATGTGAGTAGTGGCACGGCAAGATAACTGGTTTTAAGAAAACATCCATCAAAACAAGTGTCATGCGTTTATAAAGTGCTATGAGCAATTTTGATGTAAAACTGTTCTATAGCGCAAGATTATGCTGTTCAAGAAAGATGTGAGGGACTGGGATGTGAGGGAATTTTAAATTGGAGAAATACCTGCTACAAATATGGCGGAGCAGTAATTTTTTCAATGCTTTTTTCAATACACTCTCTGACAACTATGAATTAAAGACAAACATCACCACAAACTCCCCGCAGCGGTTACTTCCCGTTAATTTTCATTTTGAGAGCAGAGCTCTTCCAATCAAATCAAAATATGAGGAGTTTGACGTAGAAATGTGGTAATAAACCTACTCTTACTGGCCATTGAAGGCCTTCAGGATACTATGGCCACTGTTGCCACAGGAATACAGAAAATTGTTGAAGCAATGGCGCTTCACTGGTTCCGTATACAAGCCCTGCCACGAATTATGGCCGCGAGATTAAAAGGTCATATGACCAAATCAGCGCTAAAAGCAGTGATGATGAAGATGATCATTTATCCTTAAATTATAGGGATACTGATGACCTTGAGGACCAGATGCTTATGACATAAGGAGCCTCTCTCTTGTCGCACCAAAGAAAGACAAATTTAAAGACGCATTCAACAGCAGACACAGGGGATAAGTGTTAGGGCCCGACGGAAGAAGATCTGCTTGATCAGACAAACAAGAGGATGTTGGGCCCGACGTGAATTACAAACTTGCAAAGATAGTCAAAACAAAGCTTTTGAGAAACAACTCATCAAATATACTATAAAAGGTTAACATGATCTGTATCCTAGGCCAAACAACTGTTCAAACGCCATCAGATTTCAACCTGATGAGCATCCAGCGAGACATTACAAAGGGGTCATATGTAATCATTCTGCTAAGTCCATTGAGTCATTGAGACTCATCTCCGCAAGTGCTAGGATGCACTGTTTTTGCTTGGAAATGTCAATACCAAACTTTCATTGCAACGGAGACAGTTGCTACGCCCCATACATAAAAGAGATGCCATCATTTGTGACGCAAATATCCCTGTCACTGATCAATTATTTGGTGATGACTTAAGCAAAGCTTTGAAAGAAGCCAGGAAGACTTCAGATGTTGGCAGGGAGTCATATTACCAGCGACGTCACCATCACAGACTGGGAAGTTTTAAAAAACTGGAGAGTGGGGAGAGCCCCACCCCTATACAAGGGGAAGACCACTGCTCCAAAAAGGAAATAACAATGAATGCATCAAAGTTAGCAAAGAAACAGGTCATAGTTGCAAAGAATATCTAAACAGTAATCATCGTAGCTTTCAAACTTTTGTTGAAAAATCATCTACCAAATGCCACTTGACAATAGCTCGGTTTACATGTGGCCGTATACAACATTACCTTAGTCATTGGCAGACTACCTCTGATATAGAGGTGTTGCAGTTTGTAAAAGGATTTGGCAAATATACTTTGTTTCAGAACCTTTTCAAAGCTTTATTCCAAAACATACTGGCTTTACGGAGAACGAACATGTCATTGTTACATCGAAAATTAACAAACTACTCGCAAATGGGGTAACAGTAGAGAGTTCTCATGAACAAGGTCAATATACATCATATATATTTCTATGACCAACAAAGGATGGCACCTATCGTCTGATCTTGAATCTTAAAAAAGTAAAGTTACACTGTACATGTTTACAGCATGTCCTAATGGTTTGGCAATAGCCCGAGAGTGTTCATTAAATTGCGAGCGTGTATTTACCCTTTGAAATCGGTCTAAGAAACATCACATTCCCTTGTTTTTCGTGGGTTTATTTTGAATTCATTGTCTATGACATTAGCAAAATCAGCAAAAATTAAGTATGTTATCTCTGAATTCTGCAATAACAAGAAACGAACAATACGCCAGGCTTGCAAGGTCATTGGAATGTTAGTTGCAGCTTTCCCTGCTGTACCGTACAGTAAACTTTCCTGCTGTACCGTACAGTAAACTTCCCTGCTGTACCGTACTACGTCAATTAGAAAATGAAAAGATCTTGTCCCTAAACAGGCATGTGGCAATTTTATTGACAGTTTATTTCTGGTACATGTAAGCTAATCCTTTAAAAGAGATTTACAACCTTATGGTGGCTGAACAATATATCTGGCAGTCATGCGCCTGTATCCCATTGGGGAACCTGACCTTATCATTGAAACTGGTAATGGATGTTCGTGAAAACTTCTAAATGTTACTGCTGAGGCCCATGGAAATAATCTGAAGCTGCATATCACAATAAATGTTCTAGAGTTACAAGAAGCATATTCTAATTTACGGATTATGTAATGATAAAAGAAATATTCATGTGCTTTTGCTAATTGATTCAAAAACTGCAGTCTCTTACATATGAGAACAAGGAGGCCGTATGTCTATATCATGTAACAGCATAGCTAGGGAGATATGGATGTTGGCGCATAAAAGGCAAATATGGTTAAGTGCTTTTCATTTACCAGAGGTATCAAATGTTACTGCCGAAAGAGCATCATGGCATTTTGCCGAAAAAAACTAAATGGATGCTAAATATTGAGAGAGAGAAAAATATAAATCTTTGCGGTGTTTCAATTTTTATCCTACAAATGACTTGTTCGCCTCCAGAATGAATAGACAATTGTCGAAATGTGTTTCGTGAAATCCTGAGCCCGAGGCCGGTGCCATTGATGCATTTAGCCTGGCTTGGAATGATTATGATTACTGCTATTGTTCTCCACCTCTCAGTCTCTACCAGCAGTGCTGCTGAAAATCAGTCTAGAAAAGATAACAGTTCCAGTATTTGTAACCTTTTGGCCAACACAGACATATTTTGCAACGGCAATGAACATGCTTATCAACCATCCAATTTTGGTTACAAAGAGCAAAGCATTGCTGACTCTTCCAGCACAGCCACAGAAAGTACATTAATTGTTGAAAAAACTAAATCTACTGATATGTCTTTTATCAGGAGATCAATCCAAGGTCACCTGAATCAACTTCAAATATCATGTACACGGCCAGACGTGACAGCACCAACAGAAAATATGAAGTATTACTTCGCAAGTGGGAAAAATACTGTTGTGAACGCAAGATGAATCCGTTTCATACAAAATGTAAGTCATGTGCTTAAAGATAAATAGCATTATTTAACGTCGCATAAAATCAACAAACTACAGCTACAAAGCTATTGTGCGGCAAACAGAATCTAGTAACCATGGTAACAAGTACTAAACTTTTTACTCGTCTTTGGTATGACGCGGCCAGGGATCAAACCCACGATCTCCCGCACACGAAGCGAACGCTCTAACCACTAGGCTATCGAGGCTTGTTTTCTTAATCTCACTCTATGACCAGAATCAGGGCTATCACTATCAGTCAATGAATTCTCCGAAAATGCTTTGTCTGGTATGGTAAAGCTGACAGATAGTAAAAAGAGCATAGGGAGGCATCCTAGGATAACAGATTCATGGAAAGACATTCACTACCAAGATATAAAGATATACTTTTACCTGGGTTGGATTATTTGCGTTCTATTGACCTTTGTGAATATACTTGAAAATGCTATCAGCAACAACACATTTAGCATTACTTTCAACGAGTGCAAACATTTCACGGAATCAAGTGTGGAATTTTACATTAATAAGCTTTTGAAGCGCTATCAAGGAAAGCCAGGGCAACATTTATCTAGCATTCATTTTAATAAATCCATGAAGAAAATACAAAAAACTGAAGATTTGCGGCACTCAGTAATCCAGATGGATTTAAGTATGTACTGTTAGATAAGTGGAATTGATAATAATCAGTTCACTGCGAATAAATAACACGCGTTCTGCAATAAAGGCGTTAATTAGTGGGATGTAACTTGAAAACATTCTGAACAAGATAGGATTGTCATCCAAGAAAACGTTTCCTCTGGACTAACATTTAAAATTTGTTGAACACTAATTAATTTTTATTTACTAGAAATAAAGATAAGCAAATGCATGAAAAATAAATAAAAATTCCAGTCATGATAATTTACTTGGTTTCTTGTAAAATGATTTTAAAGCGTTAAATGAGTCTCATGTGGTTTAGAAGTAACCTTGACAGGTGATGAAGTAAAATGTTATGATTGGACGAGACTTACCTGGAAGTTGAAGTTGACTTGTTTAAAACTGACCTCTGACTAGAGTCTAGCTAGCGCTCTCTCTCTCTCTCTCTCTCTCTCTCTCCTCTCTCTCTCCGAGATTGATTCCATCTGGAGTCTCGAGGGTTAATTAATATAGGCTATACGGACTTCTATCGTAATCGAGAATAAATAAATAAGTATAAATCATAGATTACTCGTATCTAGGATTAAGTATAAAGCGTTTTATAGAAACTCTATAACTTCCCTGTAAAGTAAACAAAATGTGCGTTGTGTCCTACATAATTGCAAATGCATATATTATTAAAACGTTTAGATCGGAATGATAAATTGAAACTTGAAAGTAATCATTTCATTAGAGAAAATAATGTGAAATTAAATTATAATTTTATGTGGTTAGTGAACGGCACGATAACTGATTTTAAGAAAATATCTATCAAAACAAATGTCATGAGTCCCATTATCAATTCTTATTTGATGTAAAACTGCTTTTTAGTGTTTGACCCCATATGCCCACCAATCGAATCGCTCAGATTTTCAAATAAACGTCTTTCTTTTTTATTAAAACTACCTACTTGAAACACTTAACTCATTAAGAGTTCGCTCTAAATAGAAAGCACTTTAGCTCCGCCCACAATCACGGACCTATACACATAGGTCCGTGCCACAATACATGTCGGTGGCTATGCAAAAGGTCAAATAAGGTTAAACACTAAGTACCCTTAGGGTTTCTTATTTGTTAAAATTTGACTTTATAAACTCTAACTAGGGAATTAGAATTTAGATTGGAAAACACGTGCTACAAATATGCACTGTAAAAAATAAGTGTTAATTATCTCTGAATATAGTGTAAACCAGCTTGGAAAATGGTGTTACCGTGTAAGTTACACCGTGTGCGAGTAGAGAATCACCGAAATGCAATTTTACTCCAAAATCAGTGAAGAGATACTCTCGATCTGGCGTTTTGTAAATCCGTACAAGTGTAAGTTGGTCAGATACACCGACTGGGATATAGTAACACGGAAGTGTAACTTTGCCCTAAAATCAAGTCAACTGACCAAGGACTTGCATGTGCCTTAATTCTATGCCGCATTCCATGCACATGGTTATGGTCTCAAATTGTAGCGTGACTAAGACGGACACATCCGTGTATCATACATGAACACTTTGCTATTATTCGCGAAATTATGAACGAAAAGTCTTTTCGTGACGTTTAGTTATGAAACCCGTCAGAATGTTGTAAGGAGTTCAGATAAGTAGTTCTTTGAAAATTTAGTTACGTAACCACTGACTAAGATCTTCTTAAATATTGGTCTTACACAAACCATCTGTTTGACATTCTCGAGAAATGTGATGGGAGTGATAGGACCAATGAGTCAAGATTTTACCGTCATGAATTGATGAAAGGGTTTATATGTAATGAAAGTGTACGCTTACAAAAACGTGTTAAATAACACCATGAACAGTGTCCTGCTTCCCCGATAGAAGGGTGTATTGTTTCCATAAAAACAATAGGGTTACTTTACACCAAAATGGGTGGCAACCCAGCTGCCACCCATTTCAGTGTAAAGTTTCCTTTCTGTTTTTACAGTGTGGTGGCGCAAGAAGTTTTTCGATACTTTTTTCAAACGATAAGAATACGCTTTCTGACAGCTATGAATTGAAGACAAACGTCACCACAAACTCCCCGCAGCAGTTACTTCCCCTTAAAGTTTATTTTGAGAGCGGAGCTCACCCGCTTTTCAGTGTTTCCCACCTATCTGAGATGAACTGGTTAGAAACCCAGAGGTAGTCTCGCGTGTATCGGTGCTATACGCCGGGCACGTAGAAAAGAACCAAGGGGTCTATTCGTAAAAGAGCTATGGTCTGGTACCCGGATTCCCTTGTATCTGCTTCTGTGTCTAAAATAAAGGACCACAATGGAAATAAGAGCTTGCTCTTTATTGTGTTATCCTTGGTACTTGGTACTGAAATAAATACATACATACATCCAATCAAATCGCTGTGAGGAGTTTGACGTCACCCTGGTTATAGACAAAGCAGAGCGCATCCGTCAATTTATTATTTTTTAATTATGAGTGTTTAAAGAAAGAAGCTATAATTATGATAGTCTGAATTTGATCCTTGAGCTACGACCTTTATGCATTCCTCGGCCTTTATCGTTGTTTTACAATAAGCTAAAAGTACATTCACGGCTCAGTGCTTGAAATCGGACTTAGTGATACATGTACCTTCAAGATAAAGATCGAAAATTTGAATACGTTTCTTTGAAAATTTACAAAGGCATGGTCTTTTAAAGTCATCAGTTCAACGAAAACACAAACAAGATTTCATTTACGTCTGCTGAAGTATTTTGGCGTCAGTGTCAGGTATGTGGCTTTGCTAACAGTTGCACATTCGTTTGCGGTAAGAATAAAAACAGTGCACTTAATTTTGCAATTTGAACCTTTTTCATATCGATGTCTAAGGGAGACAATTCAAATAGTCACGCACCTGGAGAATCAAAGAATAATCAAGGGAGACTATCTAGTTAAATGCTTCAATAATTTTGGCAATGAGCTTGGACAATCAAATGTTTGGCAGTAAAAACATTGTTGCTGACGCAATATGAGATTGATAAGAAACTTAACATAACCTTTCAAAATTTCGAGAATCTTATAGGAATAGGTTGCCATGGCAATATAAATTACTTTTTCACAAATTTTCGCCTTGTCATTAGACATCTAAATGTATAATAGTCTAATAGAATTGACTCTTAAAAACCAGCTTTTGACAAACCGAGGAAAAGTCATGATATTATGTGCATTTTAGATGCAATTATTCAAAAGCTGCATTTTGTACTGAAGTACGATTTTCCCACTTTGTTCCTCGTAATGATTGTGAACATTATGTACTTTCACATACTTTGCTCGTCATCCGTGATTGTTGTAGCGAAATATAATAGAGAGGGTACGTACGAGGATACAAATGTGAAATACACAACACTTTTACAATGTATAGCTGCATTCGAAAATAATCTTGCACAGACTGGTACATGTATCTCCATCCGTGCTATAAATCATGGATTGTAACATTAATAACCATCAATAACGTACGTTGTGTACGTTTCTAAGCAAAAACACATATTTTTACGCCATATTTGCCCTGATGAGCAGGAAAAGCGAAACCGGTTGGCAAATAATGTTTTAATTAACACATGCACTGTGTTGTATTTCTTTTACTATAATTAACTTTTTTCGGTCACAGTTTTTGATTTGTTCACGTATATAAATATATATATATATAAATATATACTACTACGATATATATATATATGAAAAATGTAAAACGATGTGCCGGAATAAGTAAATTATAAATTTGTTCACGTATATATAAATATATAGTTAGAGCATAACCCTTTATATGCTAATAGGTCCTTTATAGACATATAAATCTTAACTTGATTTAGTAAAGGGTATTTACCTTGATTTAGTGCATAAACCATATCTTGATTTGGTACAGGAACATTACCTTGATTTAGTACAGGAAGGTTTCCTTGATTTGATACATGACATATACATATATCTTATACAGGAACATTACTTTGATTTAGTGCAGAATCCTTACCTTGAATTAGAACATAGAAGCACATCACAACCAGCATCAATTTAGAATTGTTGAATTTCTGTAAAAGATGTGGTCGGCATTTTCCGTAACCACATCGGACTTCTACGTCATCACGTTCCCGGTGGGTCCCCTCACTGTCCTTAGATTTTATATCCATTTTAACAGCTTCCTTTAGTGTGCACTTATTGTAACCTGTCCAAAAACACAACACTTTTTTTGTTTTGCTTTGCTTTTTTCCCCGATGTATGCAATTTTCAGAAATGTTATAATTATGTAATACACGTCTGGCTATGAGCCTATCAAGATTTCATCTGCAATATTTTGTTAGAAAGTTTTTTTGTATATAAAAATGTATCCGCATCCAGTACAAAGCTAAGCTACACTTACACGACCTATAAAACATTAAACTATTTACAAATAAACTTTCGAGCCGCTTGAAACAGGGGTAAATGAATTATTTTTCATTCAGGCATCACGTATTAAGTAAATTACTTCGCTTGAGTACCAGTATTTGATATGCTGTCACCCAAAAGTACACAAAACAAGTCGTTTTAAGTAATTTCATAGACGAATGGTAACAATGTAATTTATACCAGTAATTCAACATTTTCTCAATTCGCAACTTCATCAGATATTTAATTCTATCCAGTACTATAATTATGTCCTTAAATAACCTAATTTACATTCTAAAAAAATGAACAAAGACATGACAAATGAACCGCCTACGCCGAGAATTAAGTATTAACGTCCGTCTACAAACAATGAACGGAAGCTCAGATTGGTTTATCAACGTTTCTCATCAATTCGACACACTTTTATATAAATACTAGACATTTTTGGCCGAAAACATAAACAAATAAATAAATACGTGTACGTTTTGGTCCGTTAAAGATGCATTTATATCTTTATTTTTAACATTCAACTGTGTGAACTAGATACACTCAACAGGTTTAGAAACGCAAAAGTGGCAAAATATTTATTTTAACAGTGTTATCGTGTTTCAAATTTATTTAAATTAGATACACAACAAAAACAATATAAAATTGAATTCTTGTATAAGTTTCAATAATTCATAGCAAAACATGACTAAAAAATAGAAATAAAAACAATAGCATCATTCAAATAAAAATGTTCAACTGCGTTTCTAATACCGGTTAAGTGTATTGTTTCTAGGTACAGGTTGATCGAACGGTTCGATCAGGGAAATTAACTGTTTCTTCTTTTTTTTACATTTCTTCCTTATATTGCATCGAATTTATGAACATTTATTAGGCGGTTACCATGTAATATTCGGAACCCATTCGCTTCTCTCCAGTTAATGCTTAATGTATCACCTATAGATAACCAAAGATTGTTAAGTTATAAACCTTAGTTTTTAATTAAAAAAATGGACCACGTAAATCTACCAGCAATATTACAACGGTATTTAAAATATTCACACCATTACGCACAGCGTAGATTCCCAGACAAACAGTGCACAATCCTCTAGTGAAGAGAAAAATGAAGCAGACGAAATATACGATACAGCTGTAATATAAAATATCCGATGAGTTATGCAACAAATAATCATTCCATAAAACAAGATATTCGACGTATTTACAATCTTTTAGCTTATGCTATTATGTCTGAAAGATTCACAGTGAATGTTACTAAGCTAGGATATTCCCAATAACAAAGATTTCTCATATATTCCACAACACTATTTTAGTTTGCTACGCCCAAATAATCTGAATAGCTCATAAAAGTAAGGGACACAACTGCTTTATTACTTTATGATACAATTTCTCTTTCCTTAGGCAGTTTCTTACCCTTAGTTACAAACGTTTCCTAGTGACCATCATAATTTTTAATGAAACAGTAATTAATAATTTTTACTCCTAGAATAATAAACAGTGCCATAGTTATAACCCACAAATAACAATAGCTGATGAAATTGTTGTTGTGTGTGTTTTTGTTAACTTCAGGGTTCATATTTTAAAATCTGAGATATGTTATTAAATAAAAATATTGTTTAATTGTTTGTTGCGAGTACAACTATATATATTGCGTATTTATGTCTATCACACTGATGTTTCGTGCATCTGTCAAAAGATACAGGGATGGGTGCCTTTGTATGCACAATCTCTCAGGTCATCATTCGCTATTCGACGATGTGTACCAATATAGAACAAAGAACAGAATAGATTTGATTCAGTATCTCTTTCATAAATGTATATTCAGGCGCGTAGCTGCCGTTACGCACAGTACGCCGCAAGCAAAGATCGAAAACTTAAATGTCCAGAAAATGCAATAAAAATGAAAGGGTGAAGGGGGTGAGAGTCACAAGCGATAGATCCGAATCGTACATTTTTGTTCTCGCAAAAAAAACAGCTTTAAAATGCTTAAATATGCTCGCTCGCTCAAGTAGACAAATATGGAATTTCATTTTAATGAAAGCCTGCAGTCTAAAAACATAATTTTCTCAAAGGACGAGCAGATCCTAAATATGTTTTTCTAGATTTTCTCACTTCGCTTATTGGAAAATTTCGCGGAATAATCATTTCAAATAGATGTACTATAAAAGAAATCTCCTTGCGTGAATTTAATATTAGCGAACACATTTGTCTGCCAACAAATCGCTAAGTTTTCGTCATGGAAAAGTTATATAATTCAGAGTAGCAAAATATCTCAAATTTGTCGTGCAAAAGTTATATATAATTTTAAGTTCCAAAATATTTTAGAAGTGCTCACTGAATAATGTTCCCTAGCTGTGAGTAGTGCTTACTTAGCAATTTCATTGCGAGAAGTGATCACTGAACAGTACTCACCATGAGTAGTGCTCACTGAGTAGTGCTCACTGAACAATGAATACCACTGTTAGTAGTGCTCACTGAACAATGCTCACTGAAAAGAACTCACTGTGAGTAGCGCTCACTGAACAGTGCTCATTATGAGTAGCGCTCACTGAACAGTGCTCATTATGAGTAGTGCTCACTAAACAGTTATCAACGTTAGTACTACTAACCATCCAAAGTGCTCACTGAAAAATGCTCACGGTGAGAAGAGTGCACTGAAAAATGCTCACGGTGAGAAGAGTGCACTGAAAAATGCTCACGGTGAGAAGAGTGCACTGAAAAATGCTCACGGTGAGAAGAGTGCACTGAACAAGGCTCAATGTGAGAAGTGCTTACTGAACAACAATTACTGTGAGAAGTGCTCACTGAACAACACTCACTGTGAGAAGTGTCCACTGAACAATGCTTACTGTGAGAAGTGCTATTTGAACAACACTCACCGTGAGAAGTGCTCACTGAACAGCACTAACTGTGAGAAATGCTCACGGAACGACACTCATTGTGAGAAGTTGTTACTGAACAACGCTCACTGTGAGAAGTATTCACTGAACAATGCTAACTTTGAGAAGTACTTGCTGAACAACACTCACTGTGAGAAATGCTCACTGAATAAATCTCACCGTGAGAAGTACCCACTGATCAATACTCATCGTAAGAAGTACTTACTGATCAATGCTGACTGTGAGAAGTGCTCGCTGAACAAAACTCATTGTGAGAAGTACTCAACGTGAGAAGTGCTCACTGAACAACATTCACTGTGAGAAGTGCTCACTGAATAACACTCACTGAGAAAAGCGCTCACTGAACAATCCTCACTGTGAGAAGTGCTCACTGAATAATGCTTACCGTGAGAAGTGCTCACTGAACAATGCTCAACGTGAGATGTGCTCGCTGATCAACACTCACTGTAAGAAGTGCTCACTGAATAATACTCACTGTGAAAAGTGCTCACTGAACAATATTCACTGTGAGAGGTGCTCATTGAACAATACTTATTGTGAGAAGTACCCACTGAATAATGCTCACAGTGAGAAGTGCTTGAACAATGCTCACTATGAGTAGTGTTCACTGAACATTACTCACTGTGAGAAGTGCTCACTGAACAATGCTCACTATGAGAAGTGCTCACTGAACATTACTCACTATGAGAAGTGCTCACTGAACAATGCTCACTATGAGAAGTGCTCACTGAACATTACTCACTGTGAGAAGTGCTCACTGAACAATGCTCACTATGAGAAGTGCTCACTGAACAATGCTCACTATGAGAAGTGCTCACTGAACATTACTCACTATGAGAAGTGCTCACTGAACAATGCTCACTATGAAAAGTGCTCACTGAACATTACTCACTGTGAGAAGTGCTCACTGAACAATGCTCACTATGAGAAGTGCTCACTGAACAATGCTCACTATGAGAAGTGCTCACTGAACATTACTCACTATGAGAAGTGCTCACTGAACAATGCTCACTATGAAAAGTGCTCACTGAACATTACTCACTGTGAGTAGCGCTCACTGAACAGTGCTCATTATGAGTAGCGCTCACTGAACAGTGCTCATTATGAGTAGTGCTCACTAAACAGTTATCAACGTTAGTACTACTAACCATCCAAAGTGCTCACTGAAAAATGCTCACGGTGAGAAGAGTGCACTGAAAAATGCTCACGGTGAGAAGAGTGCACTGAAAAATGCTCACGGTGAGAAGAGTGCACTGAAAAATGCTCACGGTGAGAAGAGTGCACTGAACAAGGCTCAATGTGAGAAGTGCTTACTGAACAACAATTACTGTGAGAAGTGCTCACTGAACAACACTCACTGTGAGAAGTGCTCACTGAACAACACTCACTGTGAGAAGTGTCCACTGAACAATGCTTACTGTGAGAAGTGCTATTTGAACAACACTCACCGTGAGAAGTGCTCACTGAACAGCACTCATTGTGAGAAGTTGTTACTGAACAACGCTCACTGTGAGAAGTATTCACTGAACAATGCTAACTTTGAGAAGTACTTGCTGAACAACACTCACTGTGAGAAATGCTCACTGAATAATGCTCACAGTGAGAAGTGCTTGAACAATGCTCACTATGAGTAGTGTTCACTGAACATTACTCACTGTGAGAAGTGCTCACTGAACAATGCTCACCGTGAGAAGTGCTCACTGAACAATGCTCACTGTGAGTAGTGCTCACTGAACATTACTCACTGTGAGAAGTGCTCACTGAACAATGCTCACTATGAGAAGTGCTCACTGAACATTACTCACTGTGAGAAGTGCTCACTGAACAATGCTCACTATGAGAAGTGCTCACTGAACAATGCTCACTATGAGAAGTGCTCACTGAACATTACTCACTATAGAAGTGCTCACTGAACAATGCTCACTATGAAAAGTGCTCACTGAACATTACTCACTGTGAGAAGTGCTCACTGAACAATGCTCACTATGAGAAGTGCTCACTGAACAATGCTCACTATGAGAAGTGCTCACTGAACATTACTCACTGTGAGAAGTGCTCACAGAACAATGCTCACTATGAAAAGTGCTCACTGAACAATGCTCACTGTGAGAAGTGCTCACGGAAGAGTACTCACTGTGAGAAGTGCTCACTGAACAAAACTCGTAAAAATAAAAATGGCGTGATGTAAAAAGGGGGAGGGGATACTTCTTTAAATATAAATAAATTCAAATCATTTTATATTAATAGAAATAGTTTTTTGAAAAATTGGGACGGTTTAGCGACCGTGCGACCACATACACGCATCGCAAAGGAAACTCCCAATTTCCAACGAAATCGGGAAACAATTGCTAACTTTAGTAACCTGTCAAGCCTCCCCGATGGGGATGTGCAAACTGGTTAATAAGTTAACTTTTAAATATGTAACTTCGAAACTTTTACTACAGTATATATAGCAGAATTTTGTAACATTTCAAACAGTAAATAAATTTCAAAATATCAACAGATTGAAGTTAACATTAACTTATATTTCTATTTTCAAATGGAATTGCACCATTCAAATTTTTAAAACGTAAAAGAAGAAAGTGTTTTGATACAGTCACAGCGTTTTCGTTGTGCTTGTACGTATCGTGTACGTTTTACCTAGCAAACACCACTTTACATCTTATACAAATGACAATATACATGTTACATCGAACCAATTCAAAAGAACAACGAATGTGAAAGAAAGGTGTCAATCGAATGCTTTTGTCATGTCAGGATAAAATCTTAGGGACTGAATGAAACACTCTTCAATGATGATCATAAATGTTTAGTTTAACAGACAGAGATACAAGTTGGTCTTGTTTAAGAAGAAATCTACCAGATACCCAAGATGGCTGTGCTTTTCCTTCCGAACCTTATATTTGGTCCCGCCATTGACTTAATTATACCCAGTCTAATGGTGTAACGTTGTGCTGTAATCTGCTATATCATAAATATATGTTTTTCATTGGGAAGATCCATGAGCGCTTAACTATTTTATAGAATATGAAATATATAATACTTAAATTTATTATTACACATACGTTGTCGACTGTAATTAAAAGCTGAAAGTCTTAAACTTTGTCGAAGTATTACTTTACGCATTATTGTGACAAGGGGAAGAAGTATGTACTCTATTTCTTTTTCTTGTAACGTAGTTATTTCCCTTAGATCTGAAGTCTATTTGAACTAAAATATACTAAAAACCTTGCCTTTAAAAAAGATAAGTAAGTTAAACGAATATAACATATTACCGTCAGCTTTTAATTCACACTTTTACGCCTGGACAATATTGCGGAAACAATAAATTTACATTGTACAGTTTCGTTACATTGCCTTATCATATATTAGTTCAAAACCAAACTCGTCTGCGAACGAACTACTGTATGCATAGCCTGTAGTTAAACGCAAATATAAAAAGACTACACATGTACTAGAACTCTGCGTACATCGTCAGTAATTATAGCACGAGACGGTAAAAGACGTACCAGAGAGCCTGCCTGACTAAAGGGCGTATTGGACTTGTGAACGTTCTTTACGGACATAATCAAGGAAAGAAAGAGTTTAACGTTTGATTTTACGTTTCAGGACATGCAAGACTATGTATGCTTAGAATACGATTTGAAATTATTTGAATAAACGCCGTGATACCTTTAAACTTTTTTTACATGATTATATCCCTTATGATAACAACAATTCATTAACCGAAGAATGTTCCCACTAACAGTTACTTGTTTTTTTCTAAATTAAAGTTTTCACATCGCACAGACTGGGAGAGAGAACTTTTCAAAGTTTGACAGTTTTGTAATTTCATTTCAAATCAACTTCTGTTTGGTCTACAATGGATACATGGGGATTCTTGGAAACGCATCTGAATTGTTCAGAAATTGCTAAAACCACTGAGCTACCGGGGGCCTCGGTCGCTTTGCCCTGGTCCCAAAGGGGGTCCTACGGTCCCATCGCCCCAGCAATATATGTGCATACATATCAAATAGGTCTAGCTACGCCCCTGTATATGCATATATAACTTCTTGTATTCGGCAAGCAGCCCCCATAATTTGACTTCATTCGTTGGCAGAACAGAAAAGTATAGAACACAAAAAAAACTTACTTTAAAGATTGGCCTCAATATAATCGAAATAGAATCAATACCAAGACTAAACAATACTCTCTTCTTTCTTTTTTAATGTTCGAAGCCGTTGTCCTAGTTTCGGACATTATTATTTTAACAAACATTCACACCAACTACATACATGTACATATGTAACTAGCGTGATTAGAGAATGCTTTCACTTGTTTTCAAGGTTGAAGTGTAAAAACGAGTTGTCAAAATGAATGTTTATCTATTGTTTGTCGGTCGAAACTTGAAATATCTCCGTCATTCGAACAATTGTTAACTGATAAGAATTTCAGTAAATCCACTTCCTTATTGTTATGTGCGCTAACTGCTGTTTTTAAAATTCCGTTTAAATTTACCATCGGTGGACTATGCATTTAGTGTGGTTCTACAATGACATTAACTTTGAAAAACTATTTAAGGGGCCTATCGTATATAGTTTCCTTTAAATGTTTGTTATAATTATCATATTTTACTAGTGTTGTTTAATTGAATGGAATGTAGCGTACACTTTCCTTAACTTGTTTGTGTATGTTTGCCATGGCATAAGATGCAAACTCAAAGAATTCTGTCCTGTATTCGTTTTACATTAAGTACTTCGTCGCCAGCATTTTCAAAAGATCTGATAAGATTATCTCCCTTGATTATTACACCTTGATTATCTATTATCCATGTCTGATTGGATTGTCTCCCTTAATACAACGCCCTCTGGAAACGCATGATCAGATGGAAAATCAATATTAGATCCATATCGATTTGGCAAGTCAGTGGCTGAAGAAATCCTTAGTTCTGCTACCTCTATGCTTTAATTGCATACATTTTTACGGTGACAAAAATATACCCAGATCAAGATTATGCGAGAATTTGACGATATTCTTTGGGTTTGTTTCATATATCAAGGTGAAAAGACAAAGCCAATAGGGGGGAAACCATAATGCCACATCCAATCTTCTAGACCTTTGGTATATCAGGGAATCCAGTGTACCAAGCCAAGCAGATCCTATATGATCTAACTCAGAACCGAGTCTTGGCTACCATGCCAACTACAGGAAGTTGAGAATAACTTGACAGTGATTTGATGGAAGAGTAGACTAGTAATGTGTAAAAACAATCAAACCTGTGAACAAAGACCACTGATGGAAAGCTGCACATGCGTTTTTCTGTCTGCAGGTGGTCTTTATTCACAGGTGTTTCCACTACAGATGAATGGTGCACCGTGATCTCACTGCTGGTCTTTATTCGCAATGTGTTCTTTATTCGGACGTGGTCTTTAACACATGTCTGGCTGTACGCTGACTTTTAGAGGATTAAAACCATTCTTGTGAAATGATTTACCTTTTTACGCAATAAATGTAAACGTTGTACACATAAATCTGATACGTCACTGTCACATTCTCCTAAATTAACTGTAAGTGCCATACTTATTACTCAGTTTACAGTTGTCATATTGATTACTGTTTTACAGTCTCAATCTTGTGTGGGATCAAAAAAAAAAATACTCGCAATAGTTTATCAAACAAATTAAGCCTGGCCTCCGTGCATTACGTGCGTGATTCATATGCATACATTCATAATCTTAAAATGAGGAAATATGACTGTCAATCAATCATAAAAACAACTCAAGATCATTCAAGTTTAGCATTATAATTCATAGTAAAATGTATTTTCAGGCACACATGAGCTGTGATGAATCTGACACAAACAACAAGTTCACAGTTTATACTTTATTCATATATTTTATTTTTGTTTTAACATTAAAATCTTTTATCTATCTCCGATCAAATGAACACAGATAATAAATCCACACACATCAGTAGTTTCAAGAAATGACTAAGAAAGATGAACAAACTAGATTAAAATAAGAAGATACGTAAACATTATGGTATTATTATATAGGTGTATATTACACATCGAACATTTTATCCCTATTTTCAAACCTGAGAGTGAGTAATTTTACACATATGGCAAGGTTTCTATAAACATAAAATGGCTAAGTATTGGTACACGTATTTTAGCTTAACTTTTGTAAATATTTCACCATCAAAAGTATGTACATGTACATGTAGGTTTGTACCCGCATTGGTTAAAAAAACTCCGGTAGCATAGCTTATGTTTCATGTGAGTAAATTTTGCTCCCACGTAAATACTTGTTGACAAACTGTTGCATGTCTATATTATGACATCATCGTAAAGATATTACACTCATGTTACTATTATTATGTTTCACGTATTTTTTATTTCATCCAAACATTAAAATACAGATGTTTATAACTAAACGTTAACCAACTGTAAGCGCGCGTGACCACCGAATACAGTTCGGCGTAACCACCGAACACAGTTTCTAAGTTTCGGACAATTTGGTCATCATCGGAAAATTCAATCGGATAGTCTCGGCGATTTTCAATGGAAAATCCCACGTCTTTTTTACTCTTATTTCCATGGTTACTTTTTGTCCAATTGTAAACTGGGAAATTTGAAAACATCAGACATTTTTTACGTATAAGTGACAGCAGCAGCTGTTGAAGTTTGTAGCAGCACTATTATCATACCACGTGACATGCTATAAAATACAAATTCAACTACATATGATTTTTTTTCCAGCTCTTTGTCGTTCGTTTTTCATGCCATAAATTCAGTGCAATAAACTTTGAATCAAGTATTTGAAATGCACGCACATTGACAAGTTATGAAAAGTTTGATGTACACAAATAAAATTAGACAAGATTTAAAGTATGAGGTTTGTGTATATGGTAATACTGATGCAAAATATTATTCTTTCAAGCAAATTTATAGCGCTATAAACATATTTAACAGTTTTATTTTAGGTATTTAGGAATGCTATCAATATTACGTAAAAAAGTATTCCGGCTTCGTGTGCCATAGATATTTCCGGCTTCATTGGTATCAAACGCGTTTCTACTGACCAATATTTTGTTTATAAACATCCGTATATGGAAATTCTTGATTATCAGTTTAAGAATTTAAATAATTCATTCAGAAAAAAAATTGCAAACTTGCTTCATTAACATCGCTCGGACAAAGCGTCTATTTTTACTTCCTGATATACCCCTTGATAAAGAAGTAGAGCCCAAGTGAGATATTTAATGCTGTTACAATGGGCTCAACTTATCACACTAAAAAAAGAATTTCAAATTTCAGAAAAGAATATTTGCCATTACATAATATAAAACTTTCAATTATTTGTAGTAAGGGTTAAATTCAAATATAGCTAGATATAGTGACGTCATGTGGCTATGCATCAACGTCATCTTTTAAATCTCCAGCAAGTTCGTCAGGTGGACGTAACTCAACCTGAAAGTTGTGAGTTTTCCCTTCGGCACTCAATTTTTTCTTATATACAGAAAAACAGGCTCCAAGAGCTAGTGCCATTTTCCGAGCATTTTGGGTAGAATCCGCAATGAACGCGTGACATTCGGTTTTCTTCTTCCTGTATCCAAGTTCATTGACAACTATGAAAGTGAACACACGCCAGTATTTCATATCTTGGACACCGTATGAAATGAAATCGATTGGATTAAGCCCAAAGCTCACCCCTTCTTTCATTTTGTTTGAAGGATGTTCCCTGATGTCAATTCCTTTCACGGAAAACACGACGTAACACAAAGGCAGCTCAACTCTGTCCATAGAAACTAAATCGTCTTTAACTTTAGCAATCAATTCGTCAACAGGTCCCCGCACGTGTTCAAGGCCATATACACCTTTCGTCTCCACATGTCCAATATACTTTGCTACAAAATATACTGGTAATCTGTCAACTTTGATTCCACGAAATTTTGATAAATTTGTGTCCCTAGACCCTTTCTGTTTCTTTTCAAACTTAGTCAGTTGTTTCAATCTATCAAACAGCGAGACTTTTTTCGCACTTTTTGTCAATGGCTTTTTACCATCCTCTTTCTTAGACTGAATGGTAACACGTTTCGCTTTTGCTTCGGCTTCGCCGTTCTTACTTCCGTCTGAATCTTCCCCACGTGACCCTGTCTCGTCTGCATCTCCAGCAGGCATTTCCGGTATATCAGAGTCTGGTTCTAGATTTAATTCATCAAGCTGATTTACTGCATCTTCAAATGCTGTATCGGGTTCTATCTTGAAATTAGAATCCTCAGTGACAAAAATGTCACCGGAAGCTTGAGATCCGGAAGCAGACGATATACTCCCGTTCTCGGCAGAATCTACACCTTGGTCAATATCTGACATTTTTTCTGTTAACGTATTCTAACACGTTATACAACAACTTTGGTATCTTTTTCAATAAATCCACATGCTTTTTCTCACATAGATTAAATCTTCGACTGTTTTATAACTCCATATTGGTCTAAAAGGCTATTATTTTTTCCCGTACCCTGTGCTACACTTGTAAAATCCTTTCAAGTATGTAAAGTGTGTTTTAAACCCGATTTATTCCACACTTGTGAAACTGCTGTTATCGACCACTTCTATTTTCAATATAATCTATATTGCACAGTAAACAAATGCCTACATTCATCTGAGTCACAAAGAAACGTAACTTCATAAGCGTACAAATATGTACATGCCTGAATAGTTATATATAAAAGCTCCAGTATATATGGGTATTTTGTTTGGTCAACCCTAGGGGATGCGTCCTTAATGAACCGGCTAACTTTTAACACAAGATAACGTCTTCAAAGTCATCCAGATGTGCAGCTCGGCAGTCTGAAATTACACGTTTAAAATGCATGTGAACAAAGGAGTTATATCAACGTTCAGTCACTATAACGATTTAACTATAAATGCGTCAAATGTTCATGACGAAAAAAAAACAACCTAATTTCGTGCTTCGAATGAAATAACATACCGAATACAGGTGAGATGGGACTCATCAATTATGCATGTTTAAATATGGTTGACAGTTGTCATGGTATCTTACATTTAAAATTCACAAAGATTGAATACGTTGTTTTGATAAGTCAGTGACCTCACAAATTTTGATTTTCGTCAATTTTTTAGATTCCAAGGAAAACTCTCGCCAATTTAAAAACCAAACAGTAAACGCTGATTCTATTGCTCCCGAATGCTAATATGCTATTGCCATCATCGTTTTAGAACAGAGTTCGGTTTTGTGAAGTTTAGATTCAAGAATCATTTCGGAGAAAAGGCGATAAGGGATCGCTTTGTCCTTCGGTCCGTCCGTCTGTTCGTCACAAAAACTTAACGTTGGCTATAACTTTGCCATTTATTAAGATTTCTTCATCAAACTTTACAATTGCATTGCTTATGACAAAAGGGTCGTGATGCCGCTAAATTGTTTAGGTCAAGGTCACATTTGACAGATTTATGTCCCTTTTTGTAGATTTTGTCACGAAATTATTGTTTATTCTGACAAAATGTAAGCGGGCGACACAAGTGTTTTACTGAACAACCATTTAGTTCTTATAATACGCCTTCTACGTTTTCAAAATATGTAAACTTTTACCGTTAAAGATTAATAATGAGTCAAAGAGGTGCAGCTGTGTTTAAAAAACACTTTGTCAAGGAGCCCATACATTTTGATATTTCATTTTATCAAAGATAAAGATTACATGTCTCTGCTGATTTTTACATAATTCATACCCAATACTTTATGGTAGTTATCTAGCTACCCATAGTAATAATGCAATCTTTAAGATAACATTCAGTATATAACCAACTTGTTGCCTTTCTATTCATGAATAATGTTATTTAAGTGCCTCATTTGTCATCTTTCTGCGGTCGTTTATTAATTCAAAAAAGTGGTATGCCTAACTTTAGTGTGTTTGACGTTTTAATTCAAACATAATGTTCTTCAAACAAAATTTAGTCGAAGCTTCCTTTTAACTGTTTATAAAACATAATTATATAGCATCATAGACCACTTCTTAAGTATCCTATACCCATTAAGTTTCAATATTTACAAAACACTTTCAAGTGACAAAAATGTGATTTTTTTCTGGTAAGCCGCCCTACTTTTTACACAAATGACATCTGAATATATAGTCAAAAGCGGAACCGTGTCTATACAATACTTTCTTTGTCGGTGTTTGCGTGACCGAGTTTTGTGTTTGCTTATATGTATCATATTTGAAGTATCTGATTTCTAAACCGATTTAAAAATACAAAAGAATCGTGTCCTAAAGTTTTCTATGAAGAAATTTCATCTCTGAAATTACGATGTTCTGTTGGAGCCATCGACTTTTCTCTAATACTGTATTTGGCAATAACGGCGGTGCGTCAAGTGACGATGGTGATACGTGAGAATTGTCACCGTAAAATTGGGTAATGTCATCGTAACATCGCGTCATCGTAAAATAATATCATAGAAAAGACAATGGACCTAACGGTACACCGTAGAAATATGATGCATTGATAATATAGTAATGTATAATGTATGAAAAACATTATTTTTGTAAACTAAAGCGCTGGTGAGTAGTATGTAACCATGGTTTTGAAAATAAGCAAAATTAATACTTGTCTTATTAACTTCCTAACAGCTTGAAAGGAAAGATTTTTAAACTAAATACCACCTTTTTCAGTACATATGGCAAAATGACTTTGTTCGATTAACGATCCACACGTGGTATGTGTAGTTTATGATCATGGAGAAATGGAGAAATGAAGAAAATACGAAATACACATTTTACTATCTTCAACGTGTCGATATGCTTGCGATTTTTTTTATATAACATTCAACCTGTAAAATCTAATTATAAGTGAAATTGAACTACTCGTTTTAATAGGTTTGAAATAGCTCTTAATTTTAATACAATTTTAATGTAAAAGTCTAACTTACCTATAAAGTTTCAACGCCGTCCGGTGTAATTACCTGCCTTGTCAAAACTTTTGTAATAAACAGCGATATTTAATCCTGAATATAGCCTTAAACTTGTAAATAGCGGAATATAAACACAGGTTGTATTATTGGACCCAGTGGCATTTTCACCTGATGTAAAATTACACGCGCCTTTTGAAGTGTAAACTTATCGACGCACCTTTGTGGAATACCGCTTCAATAGAGCAACCATATCAAAGTTATCGATAAAAGGCTGATTATGGCCCTTATATACGTAGGATTGTTAAGGAAGAACATTTGTTAAAAAATAAAATGCAAATACAAAAAAAAAACCAATCTAAAATCCTACTACATAGACTGTTAAAACACCATTTTAGTACAGTTTTATTTAGGTTTCTTTCTGATAAATCAATTAAGCTGTTAATTTCCAAACATTGATTTCAAGCCGATCCCAGATATTGACAGTGAGTGTACTTAAACCGTCGGATAACTGCCAATCAAGAAAGATTTCTCCCGAAATTACTCATCTATTGAATCAATAGTAACCTGATAGATTCATATTGATTGGGCGTTAAATCTCGAGCTTTTAAATTGTTTTTCTTAAAATTCAGTATTTAATGAAACAAAAAATTTTGTGAGCACTTACTGAATAACTTTTTTTCCCATGATCAAAATTTTTAAGAACAATGCAGTAGAAAGCCCTAATCGTTTACGTTATAGATATTGCAAAAATTCTTTATTCAAATTTATGTTTAAGAGAACAAAAAAGAAAATCAACTATTTCTAATAATTGATTCAATTGTGAATAATTTACAAGCAACCGCTTTTCGAAACTTGAACATGGTCGTAATATACGGACCCTGCCAAGAAAGACGTTTAACCGGAAAATATTAATAGCAGATTTTTTTGCAATCTGCCGTTCCCTTGATTTTTTCACAGTCTTAAAATGCTTATGTGTCGGCTATATGTGCACCCTTACCATGGGCAAGGATGCGCCCCCTAGCCATGGATATGGATGAGCGGCCTAACAATGGACAAAGATGCGCACCTTAGCCATGGTAAGTGATGAGCGGCCTAATAATGGACAAGGATGCGCACCTTAGCCATGGTCAGGGATGAGCGACCTAACAATAGACAAGGATGCGCACCTTAGCCATTGTCAAAGCGGCCTAATAATGGACATGGAAGCGCACCTTAGCCATGGTCAGGGATGAGCGGCCTAATAATGGACATGGAAGCGCACCTTAGCCATGGTCAGGGATGAGCGGTCTAACAATAGACAAGGATGCGCACCTTAGCCATGGTCAGGGATGAGCAGCCTAATAATGGACAAGGATGCGCACCTTAGCCATGGTCAAGGATAAGCGGCATAACAATGGACAAGGATGCGCACCCTAGCCATGGTCAGGGATGAGCGGTCTAACAATAGACAAGGACGCGCACCTTAGCCATGGTCAGGGATGAGCGGCCTAATAATGGACAAGGATGGGCACCTTAGCCATGGTCAGGGATAAGCGGCATAACAATGGACAAGGATGCGCACCCTAGCCATGGTCAGGGATGAGCAGCCTAAATGGACAAGGATCGCACCTTAGCCTTCAAATAAGCGGTCTAACAATAGACAAGGACGCGCACCTTAGCCATGGCCAGGGATGAGCGGCCTAATAATGGACAAGGATGCACCCCTTAGCCATGGTCAGGGATAAGCGGCATAACAATGGACAAGGATGCGCACCCTAGCCATGGTCAGGGATGAGCGGCCTAACAATGACAAGGATGAGCTACTTAGTCCCTAACCATGAACAAGGGCAATAAAAACTGACCGCTTGATCCGATAGAGATAGTTAAAGTTCTTTTAATGTTGTTAATGCTTTGGGCGACGTGTTTGGTATATCCGGCTGCATATTAACCATGCCCTTATGTACCTCGCACTGCAACAGCCCTCTGTCACGCTATCAGTTCTTGTGAGCTCAATCCCTCCATTTTCAAGTTTCTTTTGCCTGTCTTGGATAGCCTTGACTTCGGCTCAACGCATCGCAATCGGGTCTCTGCTATGTATTGTCTGTTGATTTTTCCCCCTTTTTGTTGTACTTATGCTTTTAGATTTAAGAGGATATTGAATGTACAATGTCGAAACAATAATCTAGCATTGATATTTTCGCATTAGACTTGGTTACAACTTTAATCCTAATCCAAGATTAACAGTGTTTGTGTTGTTGGAGGAAATTCTAATGTATACAAATATCATACACATTTTACACGATAATTGTAAAAAGTGATGAGTAAATTGCATATTTTGAAAGTTGATCGACATTAAAATTTGCAAATAAATAAATAAACTTCTGTCAAATTAACCCGGTCAAAAAAGTTTTCGGCACGTGATTCTGGGATTTATCTTTGCGCACGCGCGTTGCCAGGAAACCTAGAAACGGAAGTGGATAATCAAAAGTAGTGTTTTTCAATTTTAACATCGCAAAAATAACAGCAGTTTACGGGTAAGAAAGAAAATGTACGGTGACGACAATGGGTCTGACGGGCCAAGAGGAACTTTCGAAATTTACAGGGCTGAGGCAGACTCTTTATACAAACAAGGAGAATACAGGAAAGCAATTGAAAGTTACACTCTTGTAAGTATGACAGTGATGGTGCAGTAGACAGTAGACGATTGGAGTTAAACTTTTTATTTGTTCTAGTATAATTAACAGTGTAATGAACAAAAGCACCTATAATGATAATTTACGTCTACCTAGGATCAAATGTGTTTATGGGAGAAAATGCACATACAGCACATTAATTATTGTTAAACTGTTAAAATGTTTCAACAAATTGAACAATGTCATTTTACACCTGTATCACGATTCTATGACATAAATTTGCAAGTTGTAAGAAATAACATATTGTACATAACTTGGTATGTATGAGAACTGTACATTTGTGATATCCATCGTGCAGTCAAGTTTGGTTTTAGTCGTGAAGAATTACAGCTGATTCACCCCCTAGTCGTTTCAATACCTAGCCATTTCAACTCTAAGAAACTTAGGTAATTCAACCTGCTTAGCTGAATGTTGTGCTTGTGTTTCTAAGTAGGAGGAATAGGGGAGTAGCTATCTAAGCAGAATTTGCCGCATGGCACTAAAAATTGCAAACTACTGGACAAAAAATGAGGGTGGCATCTCCTAATAAAAATCTATTTAGACACAAAAACAAGCATTCGCAGCATCAAGGGAGAGATGCTAGGGTCCGTCACAAGCAGATTGGTGAGCACAACCAACCTGTGAATTCACTTAATGTAACATAGGAGGAATAGAAATTACCTGATTATATACTTTATTAGAAATTTCAAATTTTTAGAAGAATTTCATTATTAATCATTTTCACCACTTCAACATATTTTTGTCTAATCTGTAAGTGTTTCCATTTATTCATCACATTTTTTAGTGTTTACATTATTTTTTTCTATTTCTCTTGATGTTTGATGACTGCAATCAACTATAAAGAATCAAGTAAAACAATAGCACATTGCACACATACTTAATCAGTATATTAGCAATGGGAGGTGAAATGACTAGGGGTGAAATGTCTAGGGGGGTGAAAAGACTTGACACCGTCATGAACACATTCATAACTGACCATTTGGGAGTTAGACTGGCAATCAGTCATCAGAGTCTTTTCAAACATTATTTTTTTCCTGAAAAAGTCTGATATAAACAAATAAAATAAAAGGAACAACACATCAAACAATGTAATAGTGTAAGACTATATGAATATATAAAAAATTATATAGTTGAAATACTTATATCCTTAAACAAACAGAACTGTTAGAGTTTTCTAAGAAAATACTAGATCAATCAATATTGTCCTCATAAAAAACACTCTCAATTAAGATATTAGATTTCCAATTGCAGGCGCTTGAGCTGACTCCAGGGGATAGGAATTGCCTGGTAGCAAGGTCAAAATGTCACCTACAGCTTGGAGATATGGTCAGTGCACTAAGTGATGCAGAAGCTTCTCTCGAAGATGACAAAGACTATCATAAGGTAAAGTTGGAGTGTAACAAATAATGAGGGCTTGTTAAAAAAAAAGGGATCAGGCAGGGCTTTACATTGATGGGAACCTAAGATGTGTAAGCTGCAAGCATCTATGTGTCACGACTTGCAAGCAACAATATTTGTCTAAGTTTTACAATGGATTTTTCCATAATCAATTTCAGATATTCCAAGTAAGATTAGATAATCTTTATTTTATAAGCACTCTGGTGCATTTTAAAGGACTTTTACTTTTTAACAAGCTATTGATTGTTCATGGAATGCAGAATGACAATTTACAGCAATAGCAAACAATGTAGACTTATTAAATATTGATCATTTGTTATTTGCATAGATACATACATTACAGACTGATATCTATAGATTTGTAGTTATATTAAGTGGTAATAACTGTTACATTTGAACGTACAATCAAACCTGTGAACAAGGACCACCAAGGGGAAGATTTATTTAGCTAGAGTGGTCTATGTTTAACAGGCATTTCAAATAAAGATAAATAGTGCGCTGTTATGTTTCTGCTTGTCTTATCCATATGGTGGTCTTTATTCGGAGGTGATCTTTAAAACAGGTATGATTGTTAATGTTTATTAGTTTGTTGTAAGGTACCTATGACACGACGTACTGTTAACAATGATAACTTGCAATATTTCAGGGAATTTACCAAAAAGCACAGGCTTTATATTACCAAGGAGATTTTGAGCTGGCCCTTGTGTTCTATCACAGGGGTCACAAACTTCGACCAGAGTTACATGAATTCAGACTGGGCATACAGAAAGCACAAGAAGCAATAGACAATAGCGTTGGGTGTAAGTCAACCCAGATAGTGTTCCCTAACATGTATGAATTTAAAATATCCGTCAGATGTTCCAAGAGGGTTGCAGGAAGTTCTCGGAGCTTGCAACGACGGAAATCTGACTGGACTCTCAATAAAGTTCTCAGTTCTTACAGCTCAGACTCTACCTCTGCTCAATCTAACTGTCTTCTACCTTTCACTAACAACACCTCTTCTCAAAAAGGTAAATGTATATACCACATTGATTCCTCACCTTTCTTTCTGGGTTCAAAAAGTTGCCTATTTATTTTCAAATCAGTCATTATGTATCTGTTTTCTATTTGATTGGGGAGATAGGCAGTATCATCCCATTGGAATTGGGCAGTATTGCCTCACCAAATGGGCGATTTCACCTATTCTGATGGGGTGGTAACTTCCTATCTCCCCCATGCAAAAAGGCAGTATCTGTTTGCCAGGTCTGTTAATAAACATACACTGAGGCAATTTTATATTATAATATAGGCAATAAATTTGTACTTTCAGGTCATTTAAGCCCCATGCAAAAATAGTTATAGAGACAAACTAGACAACTTTCTGTTTGTCAAAAGTAGGGCAAACTAATATTAGGCTTTGTAGAGTTACCAAACCACTTTGACTACGATCCTATATTTGTGTGCAGGTCTGTATGTCTAAGTATTGCTCACTTGATTTCATTAGTCTTAGAACGTAAACAAGGTAAACTCAGTGACCCACATCTTTACAGGCAGATTTTATACGGTCAATAAATTAGTACACTGGCCTACATTCCTCAAACTTGGTGTGCAGGTTGGTCAACTCCAGTAGATGACCCTATTGATTTTGAGGTCAGTAGATCAAAGGTCAAGGTCACAGTAACCTGGAATAATAAAACGATTTCCGGATGATGACTCAAGAATGCATGGGCCTAGCATCTCAAAACTTGGTTTGGAAGTTAGTCATGATCAGCAGATGACCCCAATTGATTTGAGGTTGAGGTCAAAGGTCAAGGTCACTGACCCACCATTGTTAAACAGTTTCCGGAAGATTACTCCAGAATGTGTTGGCCTAGCATCTTAAAACTTAGTGTGGAGGTTGGTCATGATCAGCAGATGACCCCTATTGATTTGTCAGTAGGTCAAAGGTAAAAGCCACTGGGGCTTTTTGTTTTGGCCACATGAATTATTTTTTAGGCCAAATTGAAAAAAAATTAAGGCTGTTAATTTTTTTGTGTGGCCAAAAACTGTTGTTCTTTTTCAGGCCACATGTATTTCGTCTTCCACAAACATACTGATTGCATCAAAGGGGGCATACATGTTTTACAAACACTTCTTGTTTGTTCAAATAAAATGTATACATATTGATTATTTTGTGAATATAACAAGTTAGCAAATACATTATTGAGTTAAACAGAAAGAAATGAAATTTCATTGATATGTATCAATTTGACAATATTTTTTTCTTTTTCACATATGTCAGTATACATGTTGAGTTGTATATTACAGCTCCTGACACAGTTAAACTTACCACAGAGGGAGATCTGTCTTACTTTGATAATTTACAAGATGATGTAAGTACTGGTACTCAGTTTTAGTACCATTAATTACTGTGAAAAGGTATGTGTGTAGGAGCTTCACATATTTTAAAAAATTCAAACGTTGATAAATCTACTAAATGCTCGATCTCTTTTCAGTTTTACACAAAAAGTGTAACTATTTCTGCATCATGGATTACAATAATACCCATAAGTAGTTAAACAGTGACTACACTTTGTACAAGAAATTTTCAGTAAAAAGTTGAACAATCTACAATCTTTAATCTATATTACAGTCTTGTTATCTGCCTTGTGTTAAATGTCCTGTGAACCCATTGTACATTAAGCATTTTAGCACTTACTTGTACAGATTTGTAATCTATTTTAATTTATTCTATGTTGCTAGTTTCTGTTATGGTCAAAATGCATTAACGTTAACAGCAAATTTTATGATTATGTTTTTTTGTGTACCAGTGCTTGTACATGTATAATTATATATTTTTAGAAAAAGATAAAACGTAAAACAAATACGTATGGTCGGCCAGCTGCTTCACAATTCAGTAAAGCACCAACACAGCGTGTATCAGTGGGCAGTGAGAAAACCATCAAACAACTTCTGGGTGAACTCTATGGCGACAGACAATACCTTGAGAAACTTCTTAAAGAAACGGGTAAATATTGGCTGTGTGCAAATATTACACTAAAGCCTCCTTTTGTTGAAGTTGTTTGTATGGAAGCCGTCACTGAGCATAGTAAATAAAAGTCACAAATACGTAAATCTACACAGTGTAAAGTAAAAACGGTTTAAGTTGTAAGAAAATATACACTTCGATCATGTAAAGGGAGGCTAATACATCAGTTAAATAGAGGGAGTATGAAGACAAATTACTCTCCCTGAAACTGCACACCTCAATGTTTCTGCTCGCTTGTTCACTGTAGATTCAATACAGGTTTAAATCAGGTTTTTAATTGCTGATTAATTAACGGGCAGGAAAATTATTTCTCTTAATTAAAGGAATTAATTTGTCCCCCCCCCCGGGGAAAAAAATTTTTTTTCCCCCCCCCCCCCCCCCCCCCCCCCCCCCCCCCCCCCCCCCCCCCCCCCCCCCCCCCCCCCCCCGCGGGATTACTAGAGTTCCTTTTGACCTACATCTCAAACTTATGGTAATGGTTTATTCAGATGATCCAAATTATTTTTGGGGTAGTAGTTCAAGGTCAAGGTAAGTTGACCGTGGTAATTTTACCGATGATAACTAGAGTTCCTTTTGACCTACAGCCCAAACTTCATAGGAATTGGTTTATATAGCTGATGATCCCTATTGTTTTTGGGGTAGTAGGTCAAAGGTCAAATGACCGTTGCCGTCAATTTCCCGGATGATAACTAGAGTTCCTTTAGACCTAAGACCTCAAACTTCATAGGATGATTGGTCTATAGAGCAGATGATCCCTATTGTTTTTGGGGTCGTAGGTCAAGGTAAGGTACAGTGACCGTTGCTAAATTTCTCATTTCCGGATGATAACTAGAGTCCTTTTGCCTAAACCCTAAAACTGGGGGAGAAGTCCATTCTCTTTCAGGACGATAACTAGAGTTCCTTTTGACCTACAGCTCTCAAACTTCATAGGATGAATGGTCTTATTGAGCAGATGATCCCTATTGTTTTTGGGGTCAGTAGTTCAAAGGTCAAGTCCCTGGCCCTTGGTCCATTTCCCCGTACAGTGCCTGGCTTGTAACATATTTTAATTGGAGCTTAATAGAGAAGGCTTTACCCTTTATCATCTTGGAAAAACATTAAATATAGCAATTAACTCACTAGATATAAGTACAGGTTAAAGTTGTGTATATTTTTAATGAGATTATTACAAGAAAGTGGTAGCTTTATTTGTTACTAAGAGATAATGACAATTAGATTGCGTGAACGTATCAAAGGTGATGTGACTATATTTTGTGTCGCTCCATATCTCTTGTACCCCTTGACGGATTTTAGAATAATACCACAAATGTTCACCATATTGAGACGACTTGAGAGCGCCGCACTGCGTTAACGACCACCTTTGTTCAAGGTCAAGGTACAATTAGAGATCAAAAGTCATTACTTATTCGTGTCTGAGCTGATTGTTCAGCAACTGTGAGGATGTAACAGACACATTCCCCACTCAAAATGGAATTTAATTATTTACTTCACTTCTTCTCCAAATATTATTTTAATATCCTGTCTCAGTATTACAATCATTGACAAACTGCCATTTGGGAGACATTTGTTTTTGTGACAAAAATAACCATCTAGTTTATTACTGAATTAATACTAAATTCAATGTATATGAACAGTTTAGTGTCACGAAAGTTGCCTATTTGACCACTAACAGAATTTGAAAGAAAATATATATACAACAAGTGTAAGAAATATAGGTTTTAAGTAAATCATTTTACTATCTGTTGTGTAAATAGGGGCAATGTAAGAGCTGTATCCCTTCTGTAAGACCCTTCAATAATATATAGAAGTAAATTTATCAGTAAAAATTTACAATTATTTTGTTACAGATCCGAATTCAGAGATGGGTAAAACGAAAAATATCAACACTAGTCAATGAAGGTTTGTCGTACCTGGACACACGCTCGCCGACTTCTGGAGACAACAGAAACCAATGTACGCTCGTCGTCACGACAGACTAATGCAGAGAAGAAAACGTGAATCTTCGTCCCATAAAATCTCACCAAATGATTACATTATTAAAGAACTTGAGAAGATTGACCAGGGTAAGAATATTTTGAGCTTTGTTCTTTGTCTCTTGATCTCTTGTTAGTTTAACCTCTAAACAAATGTTACTCATCTTATAGTATATTGCTATGAAAAGAGACTATTTGAAATTATATCTAGATTTGTTTCTGTGATTATTAAGGAGCAGTATGGCTACAGAAGCTCAATATACTTCTGAATTCATACTGGCCCCCTGTGCGTATAACACATTTTGCATACTCAACCAAGTTTGTGCATAAAATGGTTTTAACTACTAGCACGGTACATTGTTAGAAACAAACAAGCCATAGTTTGAAAATGATTTTAAATCTTTACAAAAAAACTTGTTTAATACAATTTCATAAAGAATTTATGACGTCACGTCCGTTGTTATTATCCATTGTTTTTATAGGTTTTATCCTGGTGAAGGTGTCGGCCAAAAATAAAAAATTTTATTATATATTTAATAAAAAAAAAAAAAAATTTTTTTTTTAAAGTTTCACTCGTATAAAGACTTTATGAAATATTACAATATGGTAATGATTCAAAGTCTGAGCGTGAGGCTTATACAGTTGAGCATGAAAAACCTTTGATATTTGCACACGGCCACTGCCTCCAGGTTGTTAAGAAAAAGTGCTGGTTTATTGTTCAAGCAGTTTAACTTAAATGTCTAAGCTTGAAATTAAAGATTCTGAAAATGGAACAGACAAAATTGGAGTGATATATCAAGTACATTAAATCTTTCTCCTGCGTAACTTACAGCGCAGGTTGAGGGTAGGTACCAGGAAGCCTTGAAGAGATCGCAGAAATGTTTGACGACCGTCCACAGTTTCTCGGAGGATGACGTACCCAACAAGGTGGAGGTGATTGCAAATCTACACAGCTGTATCGGTAACGCACACCTAGAGATGGGCTCGTATGACAAATCCCTGGATAGTCATCACACTGATCTGCACTTGGGAGAGACAAAGTAGGTTCGAAATAATTGTCAGAGTAAATTTTTATACTATGGTATGATGAAAACTGTAGCATAAGCAGGGCTAGCTCTGGCATTAGTCAATGCCAAAATTTGCTACGAAAAGTTAAATTGACTCAAAAGAAATTGAATTTTGGCTACAATTTTTAAAGAAAGGACATGTTTTGTCAGCGCTACATGGAAAAAAAAAGGCTCAAATAGACAGATTGGAACTGAGGTAAATGGTCACCACCACCATACAGCCAGTATTGTTAAAGCCCTAATAGTCAGTTTAAACTTTTGCCCTGCTGAATTTCTTACATGGATTTTGCCTCCATTACCATTTGTTCAAAAGGGACAAAAGTTTTTTGTTGTCTTGGCAACTTTCTGGTATATACAACCAGACTCTGAAACTCTGTTAACTGAATACAGAACAGTGCAGACTATGATTAGACTGTACAGCGGTGTATGCAGATCATGATCTGCACTGTTTGCAAATTTCGAACTTGGGGCTATACAATCTGTGTTAAATAGATAAGTGGGAACTAAGACTAATGATATGTAAGTGACATTTTTCTCTCTTTGTTACTTAGTGATATGATGGAGGCAGTGTCGAGAGGTCTTGACAACATTGGTCGTGTACATGCAAGAAAGGGCGCCTTTGCACAAGCTATAGAAGTGTAAGTAAGATTTTAAGTGGTTACATTGTTACATTTAGTACCAGTTTAATGTGCTGATCAAGTTATTTCTCTTTTTGACCGATATAAATGAAAATATACCTAACAGAAAGGGTTAATTTTCAATTTTTGACTATGATAGTCAAAAAAAGACTTCTACAGATTTTCTCTATACAGTTAACTCCATATATAACAACTGCGGTTTTAGTGAAATTCTGGATATAAGGAACAAAGTTTCTCTACCCATGTTTCTTCTTTCTTTATTTTATATGAAAATGTTATATGAATATAACAAACTCCGGATATAAGGATCAAATTGAACGGTCCTATGGAGTTTATTATAAACATAGTTTACTGTATTCGCTGGGAATAGAACTGTCATGCAGATTTATATATTGTGGTTGTAACTATAGCAATGGTCATTAAAACAGCAATTAATGTCAGTCAGTATTTAAGATTATAATGGTAAGTTTGAATGATAATGTAACTTCAAACTTTGGTGTAGACATTGCTAAGAACACCAAAGGAAAGAATTTTGTTTCAATTAAGCCTAAGGTAATGTATATGTAGACATTGTAAGAAGAGAAACAGTCAAACCTGTGTACAGAGACCACAGACTGGACAAAGTTAAAGTCATCTTCGTTGACAAGTTGTCATTATTTACACTGTGATTCAATTATAAACGAATAAAAGATATCTTTTCATGCTAATCTTTATTTGCAGGGTGGTCTTTATTTGGAGATGGTCTTTAGCACAGGGTTTGACTGTACTGTTATTTCTACACAACTGTAAAGAGACTTGTGTCTAAGATTTAATTCATTGTACATACATTTCAGATGGGAGCGTAAGTTACCGATGAGTAAGTCACCGCTAGAGAGCACATGGCTGTACCACGAGATTGGACGATGTTATTTGGAGCTTGACAAGTACACGGAGGCAAAGACCAATGGCGAGCAATCGGAGACTGCTGCAATAGAAGCCGAGGATCAAATGTGGCAGTTACAGGCTCTCGTACTTACTGCCCAAGCAGAAGGTATGGTCTACAATTACAATTACAAATTCAATTCATTACAGATTCATTCATAACGTTACAAATTCATCCATTTCATTACAAATTCATTACTTACAAATTCATTCATTGTGTATATTACAAATTCATTCATTACATTACACATTCATTTATTCATTACTTTACAAATTCATTATTTACATTTCAAATTAATTACATTACACATTCATTACATTACAAATTCAATTTTTCATGCGTCCAGATATTTTAGTGAAAGTAAAAATATTCATATGTAAATGTAAAAAAACCATAATAACATTATTCTGGAAACTATGATGAAGATTGTACTTGTCAGCTGACCAAATTAAAGGAATTGTAATACATTAAGTCCTTAATAGATAGAAATGGATGTGGTCATCATGGTTAGAAAAGGTTTGTCTGCCTGTACATTACTGAAGTACTAATGAAACAGGTGTTAAACCCCAAACACAAAAAAGAGAAAAATTGTAAGACATTGTACATTACTGTATGCTGTATTTTCAGTGAAGCTTGCAGAACTTCAAGCAGCAGTGGCAACATTTGACAAGGCATCAGAGCTTGCCAAAGCACAAGGTAAGACTTACACCTGATTGCCTCAAAATCCATGCTTTGCAAGTCTTAATTGATGTGAGATAAACACGCACATTTAGATTTTGCCAATTCTGATGTGTTCATAGATGGATGTTTAATACTGCTTTTACTGTACATGTATATATGGTAAAATTTGCAAACATGTCCACCCTGCCAAACACAAAAAGCCTGTATTAAGTCAGCAGGTGGACTTTTTTCATGAGTGATTTCACTAAAATCAAATAGTGCATGCTTTTTATCTGTGCTGGTTTTATGTGCACGATTGTTTTTCATGGGGGAGTGGTCTAGAACGCAGGTTTGACTGTTCAGCTTTTGTAGAACCATTTCAATCTGAATATGATAGATGGGAGTCTGTGCAGTCTTATGATGACCTGCACCACAGTCTGTCTGATACCCAGTCAGTACATATTCACTGAGCACCCCCTTTAGAACAGATAATGGAACGTCCCTTTTCAATTATAATTCTGCAAAACACCCCTATTTAAAGAGATAGACTTGCCCAAATTGGAAATCAGAAGATCCCATTGTAAAAATATAGGTAAAAATGGGTTAATATCAGATTTTATATTTCACATACTAGGTGATAAATCAGCTGAAGCAGCCATCAAGAAAGCGATCGATGAAATTAACAACAAAATTATCGCTGATGGTATAACGTCAGAGGAAACTGGAGACCAAACTGCGACGGAGAAAGATACTAGCGAGAACATCAATACAACAGAAAAACAGGAAGTGAAAGCAGATGAACAAAACACTGACACTGCTAAAGAAGCTGATTCCAAAGAAGGTACAAGAACGATTGATTCCATTTTCCCCTTCAATATTCTTTATGTACTGAATAATGTACTTGTACCAGCATTCTACTGGTGGAAATCAGATTTGTTTTACCGGTAGTTATCCCATTTGGACAGAATGTTTTGTTATAATGTTATTATAATCATTATTATTATGATTATTCTTCATTTTTTATTATTATTATTACCTTTATTATCATTATTATTCTTATTCTTATTATCCAATACAAGGTAAATGTGAGGCTATGGTTATGTTCTCTCTGCATCTATCACACATTCTTGTAACAACTATTTCTTAGGAACCACTGACTTTAATAAAATTCCATAGACTGCTTCACTATCAAAAGGAGATAAGCACATCATGCTTCAGTAAAGTTATTTTTCATGGAGTTACTGCCCTTTGATTATTTTTTTCACATACATTCATGTCTGTGCTATTTCTCATCAACCTCAGGCTGGAATGCAACACATTTCATGGGATACTTTACTAGCTAGCAAGCAAAGATGTGCATATTAACAGTATGTTCTGGTTCAATGATTTTTCATTGGATTAAGGCCCTTTCATATGGTCAAGTTTCACACAAAACCTTGCCTTAGAAGGGGGGGGGTTGGCGCCGGGTCAACATGGTTCTTGCTGTAAATTACTTTCAAACAATAATAGATATTGTAGTTTGTTTGTTATATTCATATTGATTCAATAAATATTTCTTTTTTACACTGTAAATTTTGATATTTGCAACTGTAGATATACGTTTTTAATGGTCTGAAATTTTTTTAACAGTGACAACCATTTAAAACCATTTTTAACCTCGACTATTCGGAGAATATGGAGAGCTATTACAGTCACTTGTGTGTCCGCGCGCTGGGTCCTTGGTTAAAGTTTTGCCTGCTAAGTACTATCATGCACATATCTCAGTAACCACTTATGATATTGACTTGAAACTTTGTTCATGTCTTTAGGGGGGTCACACAGTCAAGCAGATAACTCTTGTATAAATTTAGTACTAATAGGCCCTTTTTGACTTTAAAATTTGGTCACCCCCCCCCCCCCCCCCCCCCCCCCCCCCCCCCCTAATTTTGCCTGCTATGTACCATCATCCACACACCCCCCCCCCCCCCCTTGTGATATTGACTTGAAACTTTTTAATGTCTTAAGAGGTGTCACACAGTCAAGACAGATATCCCTTGTTTAAATTTATGCAAATTTGCCCTTGTTTCACTTTTGAAAATTTGGTGAGTTTTATTTTTTTTTTTTATTTACAAAACCTTTATAGTATTTTTTTCCCTGCAGGGTAAATTTTGCCTATCAAACTTATTTCCAAAATTTATCTAAGTTATGTTTTGACTTTTTTATGATTCACTTTCCTATTTTCTTATGTGCGATTTTGTTTTCTACCTGAAAAGTTTTGTTTTTTGCAACCCCACAATAGCGGCGCTGCTTGTTACTGTCGCGATTGTCAAAATCAGTAAACAGTGGACCCTTTTCTAATGATCAATGCTTTAAATGCGATCAATACTGATTGTCCAATTTTTACGACTATATATATGTTATTTAATAGTTTCAAATTTAAACGAAGAAACCAATCAGAAATGACGTTATGTCAGTAGAAATTGGGAGTTGTCTATTTCAAGATTTTCCAATTTTCTATCTATTCGTGAGTTTTTGACTTCGCAAACGAGCATTAGCGAAAATGAAAAACTCACAGAAAAAAACAATAGCATTTTACAGTTATAACATTGTTTTACTTAAAAAATGTTTTAAAAAATGTTTCAGAAGTAAAACCAGCTGAGAAAGATCCGTCAAGCGAGAAAGTTGAAGACAAAGTTGAAGACAAACAGGATAAACAGGACCCAGAACAGAATACCAATGAGAATTCAGCTGTACAGCAACAGGATAATAAAACTACAGGAGAACAAGATAATTCAGAGAAACCTGCAGAAACTAAGGCTGAAAATTAGCTTACAACTCTTAGATAATAACCTCTTGCCAATGACCTCAGATGCCAACTTTTCTTACCTCTAACATCGTAAATGTGTTCATAGTATATATGTAGTGTAGTTTCAATACAATGCTTTTCGTATTACAATATAGTTTACTAACTGAAATTCATCCAGGACATGTTAAAATTATTTTTGAAAGAAGTTATCATTTGCATATTTTTTCAAAGTATTATGTGAAATTTAACATTGAATTTTTTACATTTTTTTGTTAAAATTGATGATTCAGTTTATTTTTGTTACATAAAACTCGTTAAATTTAAAGAAAATTAAAAAATGGAAAAACATGATGAAGTGTTGATATTTTTTAATTGCAAGATCCAAAGTAAAAAAAATAATGAATTCAAAATCTGTAGTTATCATTGAGTTAAAACATGTTAATAAACACATACCTTTTTAGGGGTTCAGGTCAGAGTGGAAAGGCAGAAATTTACCTGATATTTTGCCATTTTATTTGAAAAGTTATTGACCTAGATAAATATTCTTCTGATAAATTCCGTGTAAAACAAATTATCCCCTCTGGTGAAAACAGGGAGAAGTTTGGGACATATTTTTCCCTAGTTTGCCCCTTTGGCTTATCCCTGTCTTTTTTAAGAACAATTCATAAGGTACTCGTGTAGTAAGCTTTCACAATTGTAAGCTTTCTGTCTCTCGGTCTGTGTACAGAGTTGGCTTGTTTACACTCTTTCAAAACAGTGTTTATAATTTATACATAATTCATAATTATGGTCATACAAGTCCTGAAAAGTTGGATTATTGGTGACATTATATTACTATGACAAGATTTATGGCCCCTGATTTATAGGTAAAATATATAATTTTGTCCTTGAATTATCGAAAAATTATGAAATAAGCCTTGTCCGATCTATAGTTAAAACAGGTGAAATAGCCATAACCTATGAATCTCTGCCGGGTGTATTTTGTGACAGTTTTACACTCTGCTCAGATTGCTTTGTCCCTTGGCTCTCTGTAATAATTTTGGTTTATTTCTACTTGATGGATTTTAAACAATTTTGGTATGAATGTCACCCTGTCACTATAGTTGATCAGTACTTGCATCCATAAGGTTTGGCAAAAAAAGTGAATGGCTGGACCAAGATGAAATGTTACAACAGATCTTTACATCGCTACATGACAGAAAATACTGGATGGATTTCAGAATGTTGCCTTACCCCCTCGCTCCAACCCGCATCATTTGCTGGAGACGGATCCTATTTTGGGGTTTCTTGTGGTGGATTGGCAGCGTCTTTTGATGTCTCCTGTCTAACTCTGACTTTTGTCCAACACTAAACCTGGTGACAATGTTCACGTGCAAGACACAGTAAATGTCACTGAAATGCTTAAACGTTGCCAAATAAACACTCGGTCCACTCTCTCCTTCAAATAGTTGTTATTCCTATCAAGATCAGACTATGCCACAACATTTAAGGACCGTCATAATGTCTTGAACAGCTAGTCCCTCCTTAGGTGCTCGGGAGTTTTTGCCGTGGAGTTGCTGAAATCTTAACAAAATAGCAGTCCGGTTTCTTCCTTGAAAAGTTACATGTAAAATCGCAGCAATACCAGGCCTGGTCACAATGTTAATGGGCATAACTCAGAAAAATTCGTTTACTATCCAGTCACTCCAGAGTAACTGCCCTTTTACCAGATAAGCACCGTTGCTAGTTTGTTACTGGATCTAAGTTGGTTACTTCGTGTTTATAGTCAATCCATATCAGTTTAGCTGATGAAGCAGACAGGCAGTTCCAAGCACTGTAGAGTTATTGTCATATTGGATTTCAAAAATATACCAAATTGGAGCTCGTCTCTCTCATACCCGAAATGTGTTTAATACATAAAGATCGTTACCAAACCTGGTCGAGTTGTTTAATAATTTTTCCAGAAATCATTCATTCATTGTGATATCCTTTTAATATTACCTTTGGGGCATATTAAAATTGCACCATCTGGCTGTACGTCCCTGTGTCCGTCCTTACTGTTTTCGTGTCCGGGCTGTAACTTTGTCATGCATTGAAGGATTTTAAAATAAGTTGGTACAAATGTTCACCACGTCAAGACGACGTGTTACGTGAAAGATCAACGTCATTACCTCAAAGGTCAAGGTCACACTTAGAGTAAAAATTTAATGGGACCCTGTATATAATGCATACATTCGTGTCCAGACTAGCGTTGTCATGCATTGAAGGATTTTAAAATAGCTTGGCACAAATGTTCAGCACATCAAGATGACATGTGGCGTGCAAGATCCACATCCCTACATCAAAGGTCAAGGTCACACTCAGAGTTTTAGGGTAATAGAATCCTGTATACATGGTAAACCTGTCATGCTTGGAAGCATTTAAAAATTGCATGGCACAATTGTTGAGCACATGGAGATGACATGTCATGTGCAAGTCCCGTGTTCTTATCTTGAAGGTCAAGGTCACACTTAGTGGTCAGACAGTTCCGAATCCTGTATATACACATGTACATATGTTCGTGTACGGATTGAAACTCTGTTATACGTTGAAATAATTAAAATGAATTGGAACAAATGCTCAGCACATGGAGATAAAATGCCATGCGCAAGACACAGACTGTGAGACACCTCTTTGGGGGCATTCACCACTTATGAGAGACAGCTATTGTTGTCACATACCATGTTACCAGCTGGCAATGCACTGTTTTATATGTAAATGCACTGTGGGTATGTATGTATGTATGGTATGTATGTATGGTATGTATGTATGGTATGTATGTATGTATGTATGTATGGTATGTATGTATGTATGTATGTATGTATGTATGTATGTATGTATGTATGTATGTATGTATGTATGTATGTATGTATGTATTTTAGGTTTTCGGAGGATAGTGCAAGATACAGAAAGCGTCCAAATCCAGAGACACCCCTGGTTCTTATACATGCCAGGTGTATAGCAGCCATACATGGGACCTCGGTTTTAAAGGCTCATCCGAAAGACTGTTAGTAATTTTAATTGGTAAGCCCTCTGTCAGTGCTTCATAAAACCTCTACCAATTGAGCTAACCGGACTGTCTAGCATCATATATTGATGTCATGTTGCTTAAATAACTCGACCCATTGATTGAAATGTCAAAATCGCATTTGGCTGGCTATTTCCACCCAATGAAAAGATTGCTAACTAACTGACACTTCGAGGACATATGTCATTTTACGGTGACAACCATTTTTTATTTTTGCTTTATTAGCTGGTTACACAAGCGCTCCTGTCAACACTTCTAATAATAGTTGATCTTGTCAGCTTGTAAAACAAACACATCCTGAACCTTGGTTCTAATTAATTGTGCCCCAACCACCAGACACTTTGACATTTTTGTACTTGTTTTTCCGTTTTAACTGTTTGCACGTGACATTACGGTTGTATTAAAGAGATCATTAATCAGCTGTCATGAACACCATACTGCTGATGTCACGTGTTCTATGACAATAAAGAATTTGCTTGACAGGGATATTGCTTTTTCATGTTATATATATCATAAATTTGTTATTTCAATAATCATTTTTATTATTGCTATTACAATGTATTATGAAATTATATAAAAGGTAAAGTGTTTGTTTATTATAGTGTCAACTCTATTTTAAAGGGCCAGTCATTTCTGACTTATGAGACACCTTCTTTTTTTGGAGCACATATACCTCCCGAATCCTATCATTTTAATGCCAGGCACCAGGCAAGTAGGCACACCGTTACCATTACCCTGCTGGGATTCGAACCTTCGACCTCCCACTCCCAAGGCGGATGCCTAGACCACTAGACCAAGGGAGACGGTTAAAAATAATTTTCAGAATTTTAACCCTTTAATTTTCATTGTTGAGTCTTTTTTTCTAATTTTTCATTTTCTACGTGTTTACTGAAAACTGCAAGCGGGAAGCACAAACGTTATGCTGACATCGGTCGGTAGTCTTTTCAAACAGTTCAAACAATACTCCTTCAATAGCATTTTCATAGAATTTTTTTCACATCTCCTACCCCTGACTCTTAACTGCTGAGATGCTTTTTGATAGTAAAAATCTTGGATAGCAGGATTTCACCGTGTAATGAAAATAGTCTTATTTACACGGGAACATATGATTTTTAGAAAGTCATCTCAATCACAACTGACTTTGTAAGACTTTGTAAATCGTACATGTTGCAAAAATATATATACAGTTAACTCCGGATATAACGTATCCGGTTATTGCGATACATCGGATATAATGAACACATTTCTCTGCCCGAGTTGTTTTTCTATCTTAATTTTATAGGAAAATGTTTTATGGATATAACAAACTCCGGATATAAAGAACAAATTGAAATGGTCCGAAGGAGTTCGTTATAAACAGAGTTTACTGTATGGCTATCGCTCAATTATGCTTGATAAGCACTCTCTCGTGTATTTCAGCCCAGTTGGGATTTCTGTACACGTGTCAGCGGCACAGATTTCCCATCTTGCTAAAATCATAAAGGCTTTAATGATTGTGACTAATCAAAAGTCATGAACACTAATAAGGAATAAGTACGCCCCATTTAAGATGGAGGGGTACTTTGGTTTGCACATGTGGTAGACAAGACCTTGTCCAATCAATAACTAGAGAATGAATTGGCGGGTTGTGCCGGAGTGGTTAACGCTCTGGACTACCAATCCGGAGGTTAAAAACCCAGAGGTAGTCTCATATGTATCGGTGCTTAACATGTACCTGGCATGTCAGGAGTCTTGGCAAGTTCACCCAGGGAGAATTCCCAGGGTCGGCCGGGACTTATAAACAATCAAAGAAAAAAAAAAAGAATGCGGTGGCACAGGCTCCTCAAACTTTTGAGTTTGGTGGGCAATAACAAGTAAATGAACACTTTGACCTCTATTGATTTTGAGGTCACCAGATCAAAGCAAAACTTGTACGATCACTAGGTAGAGAATGTCTTAGTGTAGTGAGTAGTGACCTCAAACTTTGTAGGTAGGTTGGTGATGACCAGTAAAAAGTCTAAGTTGATTTTGAGGTCAACGTATCAAATATCAAGGTCACGGAGACCTTTAACACAAAAACCGTGTCAAATCATTAACAAGAGAACCCTAGGACCTTATGTCCTAAAACTTTGTAGGTAGGATGCTATGGCCACTAGATGACCCCATATCCTTTTTATGTCAAAGATTAAGGTCACAGTAACTTTCAACAGAAAAAAACGTGTCCTGTCAACATTTAGAGCATGCATTGGCCTAGAGTCCTCAAACTTTGGAGGTAGGTTGGTCATGACCACTAGATGATCCCTTTTTATATTTGAGGTCAAAGACTAAGGTCACTACAAAAATGACAGTTTGAAGGCTGAATATCCTGTTTAACTATACCGTTACAGACAACAAAGAACACAAAAATAGTGTATCGAAACTTTCTAATAATTATGAGGTTGGGGTTTTTTTCCTTTTTTTACGCTTTTACTATATAACTATGTGTTTAGAGCTACAATTAATTTAATAACGGTTCATGGGACTTTAAAATTTGATCATTCCACACGGTGCAATACCGGCCCGACGAATCCGCAAACAGTGACATAAAAAATGATAACTTTAGTTTTTGCAGAGCATACTTTCAGGTCCCAGAAGCATATTTACAATTACAGTGTAGCTCTTTTTTACCAAGAAAGATGTCACACCGTCGGAAACTTTATTTGTACATGTACCAAAACCACGAATTGAATACGAAAGAAATTAATATGTCAACATTGTTTTAGGGTTCGATCATTATCCCATCATAATATTTATTTTACAATATCAGTAAATTCAAAAAGATCCTGGGACTTAAAGATAAATGTGGATTGATATTTGGCATCCAACTTTATTGTCGTCTTTGAAAAAAAAAAAAATTGTTAATAGAATAGTATTTCTTGGAGAATAGATGACTCCTTAACCTATATTATGATTGATTGCAGGTGCGCTCACCTGAACACAAAGGTGAGTTTCAGCCCTGTGAGCCTAAAGATTATTACGCTTACCTAAGAAAAAAAATTCACACCTAAACACAAAAAAACCCCGCCCCCCTAAATTTTTTTACCCCCCCTAATTTTTAATAACCTATTTTTTGTCGTTTGCAAGGGAGCGTAGCGTATTGAAGACTGTCAGCATGGGTAATTATTCATACAAACACGGCCCTTTTGAAAAGTTTCATACAAATTCTCCAAAACGTCAATATACATTTTTCTCACGTTGGAAATGTCAATTACTTTGATAACACAAAACAGGGATGTTTTGATCACTTTTATTTTCATCTAAATAACAAGACAAAACAGTTTAATACAAATAACCCTCACACGGTGTTTGTCTTTAGAACGTTTTAAGTTACACGTGTCAATTTTAGAACGTTCTGTCCGACGAAGTATTTCATTAAGTTTGTCCTACTTCAGAACGTTTTTATTAACAGTAAATGCGCTATTCTCTATAAATTGTAAGACATCAGTTAAGAATGTTGAGGACCTAAAACGATAGATGTGTTTCTCTTCAATATCCTCATAATGTCTTTATACATACTGATTTTTTTAGAGATGCAGTGCAAACAATTATAACTGTTGCATAGCTACTGTTATCGCGTTCTAAAAGTAATGCAAAATGCTGATCACCTGGTATAAATTCAAACTAGTTGATAGTCAAATACACAAACATGTACTGAGAATAGAAATTTGATAAAAGAACAGAAATACAATCCTAGAGCACTTTGCAAAAATAAGAACTGTTATCATGGCATAACCCATAGAAAGTTCTAATATACATAATAGAAAAAATAACTTTAAAAATTGCTAGGTATTAAAACTCTTTAAGAAGGCATAATGAAGACTTCTATTAAATGATACAATCCGTCAATAGATAGATAGAATCGCGGACCAGAAAAAAATAATTTTACACAGGATGTATACTAGTATATAGGTCCCACTATGTAGAACGCTCAAGCCATTCCAAAACTGAACTCCGCAGTTCAAAATACCATAGAACATTTTATTCGACTTTAAAAATCATGTTCAAACATTGTCTCTCATTTATACTAGGTACTAGCAAACTTATCTGAATTTAATCAGAAATCGTGTTCTTTGATACCATCCATTGTTGTCTAGCTCCCAATTTATATATTAATTTATCCATATATACATTTGAACATACAGTCGGTTATTCATATACATCTCATTTTGAGCAATTTAATACCAGATTATATATAAAATTATTATACTGTAGCAAACTACATGATCCACGGGTTAGTAAACCCGTATATTTAGAGTCATAAACTAACATAGCAATATGACAATCTTGAGCATGTCTGAAATTGCCGTTTCGGCGACCGTCCAAATGTTTTTTTAATCACAAATGATGGAGTCAAACGCCGTTTAGTAACAAAGTATGGCCTTCAACGCCGTTCGATCGTAAATAATGACCGATACGCCATTTAATCACAAATGATGACACATACGCCGTTCAATTACAAATGATGACCAATATGCCGTTTAATCAAAATGATGACCAATATGCCGTTTAATCACAAATGATGACCCATATGCCGTTTAATCACAAATGATGACCCATACGCCGTTTAATCACAAATGATGACCCATATGCCGTTTAATACAAATGATGACCCATACGCCGTTTAATCACAAAATTTAATGATGAGCCAGACGCCGTTTAATCACAAATGATGAACCCAAATGCCGTTCACAAAGATGAACACAATCGTCTTTCACAAGTAATGAACGAACACGCTATTACATGTAATTACAAATGATGAACCAAAACGCCATTTTCTCTCCTGAGTGATTTTTTCTCCTCAACTGCATTCTTCAGTGATTCCAACCATTCTGTAGCCTGAGTCTGAGACACGGTTTTGAGCACAAACCATTTGTTAGAAGTTCTTAGCAAAATGTTGAAAATACCTGCAAAATAAATTCAAAGTCGTCATGAAAATCACTGGGAACAAAATAAACCATGATGTATATGGGAAGTCCATAGTGACGGATCGAAGGTTGTTCTATAGAAAGTAACAAACATATCATATGTAAAAGAGAATAGTGTATAAAGAGCATCGCACAAAAGGAACGAAGGCGCATAAGAAAATAACACCTATTCAATCAAGCCTGAAGAAAACGCGTATTTAGACAAATTATGAGAGAATTGCTCTGAAAGTTACTAATGTAATATACATGTATATAAAATTTGTATTGTAAAGAGTGAGTATGCAAACGTTTCTTCACATTTACTATGTTCTGTTACACTTGCTATAAAATAATTATGCTATCCTTACCATTCAGTCTCTTCACCGCCACCTCTGATATAGAATCAACTGGCAAATGTCTCCTGTATGTGCTGTTGACTTTACCCCATTGCAACACGAGCTCTCCCTCGTTTCTGACTGAAGAATCCAAAGCAAGTGAGACTTGAACTGTATGCTCCCATCCCTGGCTTGTCTGTTTGATGAAAGAATCTGTAAAAAATGATACAATTGAAATTTTTCTTTGAACATGCTTCCGGCGCACTCTATACTTCAGGGTAATTAGTTACATGAGCCTATTTTGTGCCAAAATAAGTAAAATGTAGATGAATTTCGATGTTCTCAAAATAATCCTGATATAGCACTGTAAAGTGAAAAACACAGTTCTGAATACATGTAAAAGTATTGGAAATAATGATATATTTGTTTTTTCAAGCTACTGATTTACATGTGTCAAAACACACGTACTTACCTTCTCGAAGAATCGTGAGTCCACTTCCTGGGTTGTGTATGTTGTACTGTTGCCCTGTTGACAACTTCCTGGTCAGATCTTGCTGCAAAACTGACAATTTTGATGATTTCTTTTGTTTGTTATCTAGCGGCATCTTTTGCTGACTGCCTACTTTTCCTTCGATGTTTTGCTTACTATCAGTATTTTTCACTCTTGAGTTAGTGCTCGTTGAAATGCTTTTAATAACAATGTTTCCAGACAAGATATCATTGATGTCCGCGCCAGGAAAGTCCATAAATGCTTTCAACAATTCCATCATCCTTCCAGGAACTAGAGATGCATCTTCGTGTTTCACAGCCGTAGAATTGTAACCGTATTGAATGGCGACTTTGTTTTCTTTAAGGTCGTACATAATGTACAGCGTGGTTTCATATACGTATCTTGTATGATGCACGTTCGATACTTTTATAGTCACTCTATTATGTTTGATTGTCTGATTCAAGTGAGCCATGTTGTCCATGACTAGTCTGTGTCTTCCAATATGTTTCTTTAATTCTTCTGACGTCATTTCTTCTTCTATTAACGCGTAAGGATACGCGCTTTGTTGCGTCACCCGATTTAAGCTAGCAGAGTTTTTCTTGATGTATTCACTCACTTTTCCCATGTTTCTTAAATCTCCAATTACAGGCATGGCGTTAATACAACGCGTTACAAATGACTTCAGCTGGGGGACATGACCTCTCATGTCAACGTTAGTGACCAGTGGTATGAAATCTTTTTTTGTTTTCTCATGAAGTAGCACCATATAGACAGACAAGATAAAGTTGTATAAAGATATTCCTCCTGCTTTAGTGTAGTTCATAACTTCATCTACTAGATCTGTTGGAATTTCTTCTGTTATTTGATACCAGTTTGCTTCATCTAAGTCTGCCTCTAGATCATCACCAAATGTGAACGGCTTAATGTCCTGAGATAATTGCATTTTCCAGTACTGTCGTAAGTCAGACATTCTCGGCGACAAAGCTGTCCGGACGGCATCAGATGGTACTATGCTCGTGTCTTTCTCTGGAAGAGGCTCCTTGCAAATGTAAGGTTTCATGTAGGAACCAATATCGCGAAAAAGCATCGCAACACCTGATAAATCTGATATGACGGAATGAATATACATTCGCATTCGGGTTGTGGTTTTCTTGCATGCAATTTTAAAACGAATTGGTAAATCGTTTGTCAGATCAAAGTGAACCTGATCTCTGTCGTCTTTTTCATCCCCATTGCAAATGCTGTCAAAAGGAACTTGTTCCATATCAACATCAATGTCATCATCCGGAAGTAGTCTGGATTCAAATGTACCGTCAGCTTTGTTTAATTTGTAGATTCGACGAAGCTCTGGGTTCATTTTGATCAGATGATTGAGCATTACCCTCCAGTCTTTAGGTTTAAGTTTTAGTCCAATGACTTCATAATCTGCCTGTCGTGATAAGTTTCGACTGTATTGGTTCTTCATGTAATCAGTAAGTAAACTTTTCTGCATGAAAGTTACAGTTCCTCTCAAGTAGTCCAGTAGTTTCCTATTTTCTTCTCTGCCACTTTCAACGGAAGCTACTCCTGTTGTCCCGCTTTGTATATTTTCCGAAATATATACAGCCAAAGAAGCAATTGTTGTTGAATCTGACAGCAAGGTAACAACGGGAATTCTGACTTGCACTGTTTCAAATACAGAGTTAGCAAAACTCATTGCGGCCATAGAATCAATTCCAAGTGAGACAAACTGACTTTCTGCGGTAATCGTATTATCATCTACAATGAAGGTATCTGCTACCATTTTCTTTAACAGTTCTACAAGCATTGTCTTCTGTTCGTCAGCTTCAAGTTTGTTGTATTCCTCTACATTAAATTGATATTTGGTGTCTGTCTTTTTAAATCCACCAGCCTTAATTCCGTACTTTTCTATCAACCCAGAGAACTTGAATGGGTATGTTTTTACTGTTGGGTGAAACTCCATCCTTCCCCAATCAAATATACCAAATGTTACTTGCGGTGGGTTCGTCATGACAGCCCTCAGAAAACATGCCCTTATATCTTCCACACTAAGGTAGTAAAAACCTTGACTCCGAAAGTTTTTCTCCATTTCTTTATCCTCTGCAGCCATGCCCAGAGATAATGTGCTCCAGTTTATACTCTGTCCACACAAGCCTAGACTTCGTCTGTAGTGAGCGAATGAATCCTGGAAAGAATTTCCTGCTGCATAATTGCACTGACCAGGATTTCCAAATATGGCAACAATTGATGAATGCAACACAAAGAAGTCAAGTGGCATGTCAATTGTTGCAATATGCAGATTCCATGTTCCCAGCACTTTCGGTTGCAACGGTTTCTCCAAATCTTCCAAAGTCATGTTACTCAATAGCATGTCATTTATGACACCACCTCCATGGAAAACACCTTTAATTGGAACTTCACCGAGTTGTGATTGGAGGTCCGTCAGAGCCTTCTTAAGTATATTGATATCACTAATATCTGCTTGCAGAGTAATGATCTTGCAACCGTATCTTCTCTGGATATCAACAATTTCCTGCTGTTTCTCATTTGATGGTGGGCGTCTAGAAAGTGTAGCTATATAACCCGCACCGAGCTCGCTCATCACTTGCAAAAGTTCCCAACCTAAGCCTGTCAATCCTCCAATTAAGATATAACAACCATTCTTTCTGAAAACCTCTGTTCGAAATACTTTCAGTGGAATATAGTTTTCGCTATTTTTCTCCTCTTGCAAGGATAATTCTGAAAAAGGCAAACTTAAAACTGACGCTTCGCTTTCGTCACCAAACTCATCGCTTGTTTGTCCACTTAAAGACTCTTTTAGCTTGTTGTCTAATGATTTAAACCAGCTGTACACTTTTGGAACCTTGTCTATCAGCTCAGTGTATGTAAATAACTTCTCTGTAATGAATACAGTAAGTGCCAATCCTTTCATGTTGTGATGCACCCACCTTTGCATGTATCTTGGGAAATACTCTTCAATACTGACTACTTTCTGAAGGCCTGAGAATCTCTTTCGGAGAATTTCGACATGTTTTGCAGTCAACGTAGATAGTACTACCAAAGTGTGCACAGACATGCTAAAATCATTTGAAGGCTCTGTAGCTTCTTCTTTTGTCTCTATCTCGACGCTCACTTTCTTCATTTTATTGAACATTTGTTTCAACACTGTTATCCAAATACTTGAATTATCATCAACGATGACCAAAATACTTGATGATTGTTTACATTGTTCAACAATGTTCCAAAGAATTACTCCAACAGTCATCATACCAGGTACGTACGTCTCTAAACACTCGATATCAAAAGTACACTTTGACGGAACTGAAACCACTGAGGCGACATTTACGGGAAAGCAAAATCCAAGTTTAGGTGTCTTCTCCATCAATTGCTGAGGATTTTTGGATTTATCTTCCAACCAGCCAATACCTTCCAGACAAACAACTTGAAAGCCGTTTTCGTCATTTTCAGGCCAATAGTTGTTTTCGGCATCTTCAGATACTGTCGAGGTTGGGTACAACGCAGAATCATGGAGAAAAATAGACTTCATACGGACTTTGCAAGAATTCGGCAAACTTTCATCTTTCTCCTTTTTTGACTTGAATTTAAAGTGTGGATTTATTACAACTGCAGGACTGGTGGATTTTAAAGCAAGAACCTCAGTTTGCTCGTAGTCTATCTCACGTTGGTTTGGCTCAATGTCTTGTTCTGGATCTTCGATCATTTCATTGTAGAATATATTTCCACAGTCTATCAAATATTCATTGTAATTAATTGAATGTTCATTCACGAGAGATCCAAGAGCGATTGCGTTCTCATCTGTCAAAGACATGTCGATAAGTCTTATGTCGTTGTAAGCCGTTTCACCAAGTGCTGATCTGACCATTCCCCAAAGCTCTCCACCACAAATATTTGAGGCATTTATATTGCGGTCAGTTGCAGATCTCACATTTTCTGTTACCACATACAATGGAACGCTTATCATGTTCTCTTTCAGCACTTTTAACAACAGTGACAGTGACATGAAAGTATGTTTTGCCAAATGATAAACAGACTTATTTGCATTATTTATAGTTTGAATGTGATAACAAGAAGCGAAAATCACTGCGCCAATTGCTGAAACTTGCTCGACGGCCATTCGATACATTGTTTCTGTGTCTTGAAGACTGTCATTCAGTTCATACGCAAGTGCGTTGGTATCTTCTGCGTATCTATAGCAGTTGATAAATCGCTTTGTCCCAAATATTACCACCTTTTCACCATTCTGCTCTTTCTGGTTTTCGTCTGAAATGTTTTCATCAAACTGTATTTTGTTCCATGTGACACCATAAACAATACTCTGATTTGGTGCATCCGATATTCTTATAGTTTTGGTATAGAAATTTTGAATTTCTGCGATGACATGGCCCTCCTCTGATAACAGCAGCGAATTGTAGTGGTTTCCAATTGCTGTAGCTTTTACCATTTGTGAGTATCCGTACATGCGACCTTGTGGTGGCCTATTTATCACAATCGAGCTTAAACCTTTTGGTAATGTAGGTCCATCTGCCCCGATCGTACTTAGAATACCAAATGTTTGGAACAGTGCATCTATCACAGACGGATGTAAGTGTGTTGATTTACCTTGAATTTTTACCTCTTCTGGTAGAATGAATTCAACAAGACATTCGTGAGATGATGACCATGACTGTTCAATCAGACTAAGTGATTCTCCGTAATTGAAATCGATTCTTTCCAAGCAAGCATAGCTTTCTTCCTTATTTTTATGTGTCTGGCATCTTGACTTTATCGGCGCTATGTCGATAACTGTTCTTTCCGTTGCAACACGTCGGACGATAGTTCCGGAACAAAGAGTTGTCTCGTCTTTCTTTGCCCAATACCGATGTCCGTCAATATCCTGATCCTCCGTTATTTCAATGTCTATTTGATACTGCTTCTCATCTGGTGGTGTGAAAGGTTTCAAAAATTCTGTTGACACCGAGAGCTCGTATGCATTCAAGTCGGATTTTCTTTGGCCACATTCAAAAGCAGCCTCTACATATGTCGCGCCAGGAACCAGGATTGCATTAAGAAAGTAATGGTCGTAAACGAATGGTGTTGTTTCTTTGTCAATCATGATACGAAATTCCGCTGTGCCTCCAACATTGTTGCGTACATACATATGCGCATCAGAGTTGTTCGGTATACCTTGCAGCGACTGACGTGAAGTCTCAGGGATGTACAGTGATTTTGTCTTATTAAAACCGTAGCGTGGTGATGCTATCATATTTCCTGAAGTGGAAATGACTCCTCGAAAATCTATTTCCGAGCCCAACTCGTAGAGTGTGCTTAAAGAGGAGTACATACTCATACATTCTTTCTTGCCATTCATCGACGGAAGGCAAATTCCCTTAAAACCTTCATTCATAATGTTCGGTAGATGCGCACGAAGGACCTGTCTAGGGCCAATCTCTATGAATACATTTGTAACCCCTTCTCTTGAAGCTTTAATGATGGATTGCATAAACCTTACGGGTTTGCGTATATTCTCAGCCCAGTATCTGCCTGTCTGAAATTCATCCTCTTCCGCTATTTCACCTGTAACAGTTGATACGTGCTCTATACGCCGCACTCCTTTCTGTATGGTGTTTAGCTGTCTTTCTATTATATCCATGCTTGGGTCTACCTGATGACTATGGTACGCACATTTCACAGACAATGGTCTTATCATTATATCTTGATTGCTTTCTTTAGCTATTTCTTCAAGTTCTGTCTTAATTTCTTCCATAACGTCAGCGTCTCCTGAAAGAGTACACGAGACTGGGCTATTGTAGACAGCAACTGTGACTTTATTGTCATATTTTTCACATATACCTTCGATGTTCTCAATAGCGTAGTTACCCGCAACCATCATTTTACCGCCTGTCATTTCCGCTAAAATCTTTGACCTGTAGTAAATGACATCTACAGCATCCTTCAATGGAATGGCTCCAGATGCATATGCTGCGGCTACCTCACCAACAGACTGACCGACGATGGCATCTGGAAGAATGCCCCAACTCCTCCAGAGTGCAAAAAGTGCTACCTGTGTGCAAAATATTGCAATATGGTTCAAAAAGGGGTCACTGTAATCGGTGTCTTGCTCGAACTTCTCTGCAATACTCCAACCGGCGAGAGGTTGAAGATATTTGTCAACAGTCATGATGGTGTTTCTGAACACAGGTTGTGTATCCATCATTTCACGGCACATACCTTGCCAAGTAGTGCCAACCCCACAAAATATAAAGACTTTGCGAATGTTCGTCATGGTCTCTAGTTTGTCTATATTTTGCAATTTCATCTTGATTTGTTGGTCAATATCCTCAACATTCTTTCCGAATAACAGGGTCCTATTTGAATAGTGGTCTCTATGAAATGCTGAAGTTAAAGACACATCCTCTAAATTGGTTCCTGCTGAAAGATCTTCGCTCAGGAGTTGCATTGTGTTTTTGAGGGAAGTTGTATCTACGGACGATACACATACAGCTTTATACTCATACTTATAATTGGTAAGTGGTGACCTGAGACAAGATGAAAGCATTCGTGTGTTCTGCATAACAATGGCATGGCTATTTGAGCCACCGAACCCAAATGAGTTCACACAACATATTCTTTCACCGTCCTCATTTGGCAGCCAGTCAACCACATCAAGGGCGATGTCTAGCCCATATTCATCTAGCTTTATTTTCTTATTAAGATTTGATTTGTCCTTCTTAACGTGGAGACTCGGAACAATTTTTCCATTCTTCATCATCAACAAAACCTTTATCAGAGCTGCAACGCCTGCCGCGGATTCTGTGTGGCCGATATTTGTTTTAACCGATCCAATCGGAATAATTTTACTGTCGGAATGGTTCGGACTCGTGTCTTGTTCCTTTTCCCCATCTGATTCATCACTATTGTGTCCATTTGGAAGATCGGTGTTATGTACGTTTGGACTGGCGTCATTGTCCTTGTCTTCATTTACATAAATGTGTCCAACTGTAATATCGGTGTTATCGGATTGCTTCAGACTCGCGTCTTTGTCCTTGTCTTCATCTGATTCACCATCAGTGTCTGTTTTTTGTTCTTTTTCACTGTCAGAAGATTCTGCTTCTGAAGGATATGCGCTATCATCTCTTGACAACTTTTTCTGCATGGTTACCAATGACTCTTCACGGTATGAATATATAAACCTTCCTAGAGCATTTGCCTCTGTAGGATCACCAATAGGTGTGCCAGTTCCTGGAATGAAAACGTTTTCCATACTTCAATGTCTTCTAAAAAAAAAATTTAAGAAAAGCAAACAAAATGCATGACTTTAGACATGATATTATCATTTGGGATATTCTGATTGTAAACATTCCATAAGTTAGTATAAAATAGACTGTTAAACTGTTTAAATTACAGTCTGCTCAAACACATATTAGAAATGTCAGCATAATTTTGGTGTATGTTTGAGATTGAATATAAACAACCGCCTAACATGAAGAGTCAAGTAGGCAGTAAATTCCAAGTTTATATCAAAGACACGTGATGTTTTTATCATCGTCATGGTTACACTTTAAATTAGAAAAAAATTATGACAAACAGCCTGTCAGCCAAAATAAATACCCGTTCATCGTTCAATAAATTCTTCTAGCGCTACTTTATCAAGAAAAGATATCATACCATGAGTTTCAATGTACTGGAGTGTTGTCGGATTGACGTTATACTGGCTGTAGATCTTTTTCAGCAACTCTTCTTGTTGTACACCAGATGGCGCTGTGATAGGCTGAGTCACACGACCATCTTGGTTACTTCCGGTTTTTAAAATTCCCCATATTTTATTCTTGTCTTCCAGAGCCTGTAAGTGTTAGCACAGGCCGACACATTAACATATTATTCATAACGTTGGGATGATTTCAAATACATTAAACCGTTCTGTTTTGATGTTTGTGTTTGAGACGTTTCGTTTCATCGTTCATTTCTGGTTTTTCGCCGTCCTTCAACTCAAAAAGGCATTGCCAGCTCTTCTTGCAAGAACCAATGCAAAAACTTTTGACATTATTAGAACCCATGTAAGATTTAAAACAATTTATCTTAATTATGCCCCCTATCCAAGATGGAGGGATAAACCTTGCCCGATCAATAACTAGAGAACCTTTTGGCCTATGCTCCTCAAATTTGGTAGGTCGATAGGTCACGCTGACCAAACAACTCGTCCCATCATTAACTAGGGAATGATTTTGCCTAGATTTCTCAAACTTGGTAGGTTGGATCTTATGTTGTTATAGTACTAAAATAAAGTGATCTAAAATCGCTCCAATTAACATTAACACTTTATTTTCATTATAGTAGTTGATTAACTGAATATCTACCAAAACATTGCCCAACTTCATTTCCAATGTCTTTTGAAATCATCAATTAGTCGATAATAAATAAAAGTTCAACGAACTTGTAACTCATAAAAGTGTTACCTTTTTGTATGATTTGAGTATGACGACCCCACAACCTTCCCCTCGCGCATAACCATCGGCAGTATCACAGAAAGTTTGACATTGTCCTGTTGGTGACATCATCCTTGCTTTGCACAGCGCCATGAACGTATCAGGGGAGATAATACTGCTGACACCGCCACAAACCGCCATTTCACAGTCACCTTCAAGCGTAAATTGGCATTTCAAAAAAGACAAAGGCACTTAACACAAGAACAAACTTGCAGAATAAAATCAAACCCTTTGTTAATATTTACATTTTGTTTTTACAAGGAACAGTTTTATCAAGAACGTTATTAGAATAAGCATCTACCGTAATAGTTCATAGACGCTGAAAAGTACTTTCGCGCTTCAAAGATAACACATTTACTTCACTGCTACACAATAAGAACTAAATTTTGACGAATAAAATGTGGAAAAGAAGTACCTGTTCTTATAGCCTGACATCCGAGGTGAATGGCGATCATTGAAGAGGAGCACGCGGTGTCTATGACCATACAGGGTCCTTGTAAGTTGTAAACGAATGACACACGTGATGCTATTATTGTCGTACTCATTCCGGTCGCAGAATAATTTGTATCCTCATTGTGGTCCGAACTTGCTACGACTTTGTAATCGTCGTTCATCACACCTGTCGACAGATATTTAGAGAAAATTGAAAACAGTATATTCCATTTACTACTACAGTAAACTCCGTTTATAACGAAGTCATTTGGACCATTTAAATATGTTCCTTATGTCCGGATTTCGTTATATCCCTATAAAATTTCCATATAAAATAAAGGAAAAAAACACGGGCAGAGAAAAAATGTTCCTTATATCCGGATTTTCGCTATATCCGTAGTCGTTATGTACGGAGTTTACTGTATACGAACACCGCCATTGCTATACTTTTGCTACTATTACTACAGTTCTTCTGCAAATATTAGTCATGGTTTATTTAGTCTGAAACTACATGCGATTTGTACTCCGACCCCAGCCCGCATCTTCTCCCCGGGATGAGGTTAGCTATTTATTTTAGGTTAAGGCGGATAGAGCAAGATACAGAAAATAACTCACCAATATATACACCAGTTGATGATCCATGCAAGTCTTTCCTTGTTATCCCACCGTCTTCCATTGCCATGTGCGTGCACTCGAGCACGTACCTTTGCTGAGGATCAATTCTCACTGCCTCATTGTCACTGACTTGAAATAGTCTGTTGTCCCATTCATCATGTCTTGAAAACATAATATTGATATATAAAATGAATACTTGGTCTTGACACAACGGCCATAAATTGCTTGCTCCTGATTGGTCAGTTTTGAAACTGATTTCAAATTTTCACTTACAACAATGTAAAAGTTTGAGACTTTTCTGATTTAGGCTTTATTTAATTTTATGCCCAGCGTCTACATACGTGTTTAACTTTTTAAAAATATTTTCAAGTTCAAATGCATGACATGAGTGAACGCAAACTGGTGTTCATGCTATATAGATTATATGTATTAAGCCGATCGACTTGCAGCTCTCAGTTTGCGACTTCTGAAATTCACAACTCATTAAGAATGCTTAGAAGTGCAAATTTCAAACTGGACTGCAGTTCACAGCTATCTTACAATGTTCAAAGCCAAATTGCAATTCCAGTTGCCAGCTCTGGATTACCTACCAGCAGATTAACAGTTCGCAATTGATTTGAATCGCAACAAATCCATCTGAGTCGCAAACTTCAAACGGAAAACCAATGTAACGATTATATTTTCAAAGCTAATATTTTCGCTCTTACTTGCTGATGAATCCTGCTTTCTTCACGTAATGTTTTCCTGGCTCGTCTTTGTCTTCGCTGTAGAAGGCATCATTGTTCCATCTCTCGGGTGGAATATCGACTACGTGATTCTCGCCGTTAACGAGAACTCGCCAGTATTCGTCGATATTGTCTGCCCCGGGAAACCGACATCCGATTCCCACAATGGCGATATCCTCGGCCATATTCTATAAAAATGGAATACAGTTGTTGTTGTAGTGTGAATTTAGGCGCTTGATTAAACCGTATTTCGGTCGTTTTTACAGGCATGCAGTTTACCTATATAGATGTAGAAACCGATAGAGGGGTTTCCCAGTATTGCTAATTTAAAATTAAGTACACGCACACCTGTATTAAGCAGTCATCTAGTTTAAATGACCAATCTTAATGATTCTTTGACAGCCACCTGTTTTAAGCAACCACTTTTGATGGTCCTTTTTTACCAGTCTAACATCAATACTAGTTGAACGACCACCGGATATTGGATCGAAATTGAGCACCGGTAATTAGTTTTCGCGACGAACGTTTTCCAGAAGACACATAGTTATATGAAACTACATGTAATTACTTTGATCATTTTCTGCTTTAGTCTTGATAAGGGTTAATAATCGTTATGCTAATGACAATGATTAAGAGTAGACGCTCCTGTTAGCCGTAACAAAATGAAGGCAAGATAGCTGCTTAAATAAAGTCACCGCTAACGCAGGATTAAAATGTAAAATAAACTCCGTTTATAACGAACTCTTTTGGATCGTAAAAATATGTTCGTGATATCCGGAGTTTGTTATATCCATATATAATTTTCAGTACCAGGGCCAAAATTACAGTAAGGCATATGACAACATTGTTTAATAGTGAATAGAGCATGGTTCTATCATAATCATGTCAGTAAATATATTTTACTATATCAGTAAATTCAAAAAGATCCTTGAACTGTAAAAGTGCAAGTGAACTGCAATTTATTTTGCATACGCTTTATTTTATTTCTGCTTATGCATTATCTGCTAACTATGCACTTTAACTATACAGCAAAACTATTAAACTGACAGTTGATTAAGAGTTGGAACTAGCTTTAATGTTAAGCTAATTAGCAATGCGTCAGATCGTCAGATTTTACAATAAATTATTCTATTACATATACAATATACATAATATTGTAACTCATGACAGCTTTTATGAATTGACACACGTGCATTGTCTAAAGAACACCCATGTTTCTGACAGGTCACATGTGATATTCTCAAATGTACTTCTTGTTCCCACGTGGTGATTTATGCCCCCAATTTGACAGGTTATTTATTACCCCGCCTTGACTATGTTTTCGACACTCTTCCTCCAATGAAAGTATCTACTAGATACCAATATTAACACACGAAGTAACGTCTACAAGTGAAATAATTTAGTAGTTTTATCAGTATTATTGTTATTATGCTTACGATTATTATTTTATTATTATGAATATTGATTTCATCATCATCATTATCATCATCATCATCATCGTCGTCGTCGTCGTCGTCGTTGTCGTCGTCATCACTACCATCACTATTTTTACTATTAGTTAAAGTTGTGTTCTTATTTTATTTTCATTATTATTACTATTATCATCAGCATAATCATCATTATTTATTATAATGATGATGGCGATGGTGATGTTGTTGATGATGATGCTGATGCTGATTACTCGTCTTATTATTTTTATTATTACTACTATTATTATAATCATTATAAATCTAATAATAAAATTAAAACAAAATGAATATAATCATCAATATTGATGTCATTATTTAGTTTTTACTACTAACTTTAAGTAATTTCATGTGTTTTATGTTTCTTTTCCGAGACACAACCGATGGGCGAATCTTAAGAGAGAAATGTCCAACAACTTTATACAGCTGGAGGTGTTGAGGCACGGCGGTTGCGTTAAGTGTCCTGAGCAGGGAGATACCGCATGAGACCAGTCCGGAGATCGAACCCGTCTTCTCTGGATTGCAAAGCGGATATATTATCATCCAGATTACTGACCACAACATTGTTGTTGTTGTCGCTGCTAATATGTTTTTTTTTAATTATATTTAATAATTAGTGCAGTTGTTGTTGTTCTTGTTGTTGCTTGATTTTTTAAGATACAAATACAATGTTCTCTAGTAGCAGCGAGAATCTAAAAGCGATAAGTTGAAACGTTGAACTATGCAAGAACAAACGTGTAACCGTTATATGTTACTCTCAACGAAGCATTGAATGCAACGTATTGTGTCAAGTACATGTAAATTACAATATTATTCAATTGTGATATAAAATAAATAAATTGTGAAATGTTCGCATCTAAAACGATTTTTGAAAATTGAATACAAAAGGTTTTCTTTTTTAAACAAG